>JAVXUP010000314.1:25000-552763 GCA_033070095.1 Escallonia herrerae
AAGCACTAGTAATAATGATGTGCTTTGCACGTTATATAGTAATTCAAAAATAGAAATGTTATAAATCTTGGTGAAAAACAAAATTAAAATTAATTAATACGATCATTATAATTAAATCATAATAAATAAATCAGTCATCAACTGCTAATCAAAAACTTAAAGTAACGGAAAGGTCGTTACACAAGATATGGTCTTATTTTCAAACCCAAATTGTTAATCTCAATTATCACTAATATTTATGGCATCCTTATTCTTTTGTTACATCAAGTTGCCAGTAAAAAGAATCATGATTGTTTTATGCTATATCTTCTTACTTGAGGTATAATAACATTGTAATCAGTTTCAAACATCTTCCTCAAATATCTAACTCTTACAAAGCACTCCAAGTTTGACATCACAATTATAAAAGTGAAATAAGTGTTTTAGAGACAATTAACGTCAAGTATATATGTTGGAGTTAACCAATTTCTTGTAATGTATTTTTATGGCAAGCATATAAGTATGAGAAGTGAAATTGAGGATAAGTTGGAATTACAAGAGTGATATTAACAAAATCAAATGAATTCAAGAGATCTAGCAAGGCACATGTAAAGACTCAATTGCTTAGGTTAGAAATCTAGTAATTATGGCTTTTAAGGATCTTTTTAAAGTTTTCTATTGTTCACTTTTAGAGTTTTAACTATTTTTTCCTGCAAGCATCACAGTTAAAGTTTAAAATATCATCACTTAGGACTTCTAATATCATTCAATATCCATTTTTTTCTTCACAGTGATAGTCATTTTTTGTAGCGATAATTGTTAGAGGTCAAAATAACATCTACAGGTATTTGCTTATGGTATTGATCTAGTTTATTAAAGTATATTTTCATGTATCTCTTATTTGAATATTAAGGAACAAAGTAAGACTTTTTTAAAAATTTTCTAGATAAAATTTCAAATTTCGAGTACAGCTTGTCTAAAATTGCACTTAACTTTGACGTTACCTTCTTTTTTTTTAACTTTCTAGTTAAAAAAATGTATAGTGTACTCTGCATTTTAGTCATTTAATTTCTTAAGATTATGTTATCTGTTGGGGCCAGAACCTCGGGTTTTATTCATAGTTTTTTTTATAACTAAAAGATGTATTAGTGAATTTTTAACCTCTTTAGCGATAAAATACCTAAAATTAGCAACAACAAAAAAAAAGGTTGATGTTTAGAAACTTAAATAGAGTATTTTAAGAAAACAATGTTTAGTCATTTAACCCTTTGCGCATCAAAATTCAAGAGTTTTTAGGTTAAAAAATTAGTTATTTAAGCTCAAATTAATTGGAGTCATTATCATTTGCGTTTGACCTAATCCCATCACTAATAAGATTGGGATATATTAAGATCATAGCCATGTAAATAACATGTTATCATGTAAGTATATGGTATACAATAGAAAGATAATAACTAAATAAAGAATACATTGTCATGCAAATAAGTGTATTCCAATTACTCTAATATGAACATAGGATCATTTACTTGTCACAAACTCAAATTAAAAATTAGGAGGAGAATATTATGATGTAGAAATCTTATGCATTTAAAAATTTCTAAAAAAAAAACTTTGATTTTATGATAGTTTCTTACACCAATATATCAATTGTATCAATCTACTAATATATTTGCATTAGAATCTACATATGTGCACCGTAATTTAAGTATATAGAATATGCATCAACATACAAATATGAAATAAAAAATAAAAAAAGGATTGAGTTTCTGACAAAAAATTAATTTTTAGTTTAGGTATATTTTATTTCTTCTAAAAGGCTATAGAAATTTGCAAGTTATTTTCTTTAATCGAACTTGATGGTGAAGATGAAGTAGCCCTAAGGTAATTTAGTTTCAACGTAATGGAGGCGGTAGGTTTTGTCAGAAATGTTTTCAGTAATAAAAGAGCATGTAGGAGTTCAACGATGATATTATAGGATTTTCATAGGGTTTTTCTCTTTTTTTTATTAAAAGTTAAAACAACTCTTAATTCTAACAAAAGTATATATTTTAATAAGGATATTTTAACGACTAAGGCTTGATATCCTATGAGAAGTTAAAAAAAAACACCCTCATTTTTAATCACACTCTAATTCAAAAGGGTATCTAACGAGGAAAAAAAAGGTTTAAGTCAAAGTACCCCCAATCGCTACTAATCTTTTATGAAGACTTCAAATCAAAGAAAAGTATCTTAAGGGAAAAAAAGATTAGTCATTTAATCTCATCCGCACTTTTATATATGTATAGATATAGATGTAGATATAAATAATACCACCTATGGCATAAGGTATTGAGACTTAAGGAAATCACAACAACCAACTATTTTATCAAATACAAACACATAAATTTATCTTAAAAGTTGAAGGCCTAGTCAAACTTGTAGATATCTAACTTGGTCCAATGTCGATAGATTTAAATTTACAGATTATGTAAAAGTTAACAGATACAATAGTAAGTTCATCTTTAAAATATGTATATGTTATACATAAAAAAATAACTTAATAATACTTGGACTTAGGAACGGTTCTCTAAGGAGTAAAGAAAGTTAACGTATTCATTTCATCAATTCTGATGTTGGTAATTTTAAGGTATATGTTTAAAATGTCCTTAATTTTTGTAAATTGTATATGTTTAAAACAGGTATTTTTATAGAAAAGTATTTAACCATTTAACCCATTGGGATCATTTTTGTACGGTGAGGCTATTTCCACACTTGTTTTTATTAGACCAATATATTTTTGTCCCATAAAATATGTATTAGTGAACCTTTAACCTCTTTATAAGTAAATTGTTTCAATTTAGCAAAAAATATTGTAGTTTAGCCTCACTTTTTTAGAAGTAAAAAAATACCATTTTTATAAACCTTTTATTTTTTTAAAAGGATATCTTTAATGAAATTTTTGTAATCATTTAATCTATTGAGATTCTTGTATGTGTTGGGGCCAAATCCTTACCTGTTTTGGTTATATTGATTATTTTTTGTCACTATACATTAGTGAACTTTAAACCTCTTTAGCTACAAAATATTTAAAGTTAGCTAAAAAGGTTGTGTATCATCTTCTTAAATGGCATAAGCACCCTCACTATTTAGAAACATTTTA
The DNA here is from genome assembly GCA_033070095.1 of Escallonia herrerae. NCBI lineage: Eukaryota > Viridiplantae > Streptophyta > Magnoliopsida > Escalloniales > Escalloniaceae > Escallonia > Escallonia herrerae. The sequence goes on from JAVXUP010000314.1 coordinate 28,119, forward strand.
TAAATGTAAAAAGTGTATTTTAAGAAAATGATGTTAAGTCATTTAACCCCTTGAAGAACATGCTATCATGTAAGTATATGCACCACAAGAAATAAGGCTTTTAGCGACGGGAAAATCCGTCTTTAAAAGCTCAAAATCCGTCGCTAAAAGTTTTAGCGACTGATATACCGTCGCTAAAAGTCCCTCGTATAAAAATCGGTTAATAAAACTTTGGCGATGGAATTTTCACATCCATTGTCTAATATTGCACTTTTTTGTGACAAATTTATTTATTAATTAGGGACGGAATATCCATCGCTAATTATATTTTACGTATTTTAATTTATTTTATGTATTGTGAATTTAGCGACGGAATAATTGTTTTAGCGACGGCATGTTCCGTCGCTAAATAAGAGTTTTGGCGACGGAATATTCTGTCGCTAAAAAGTTGATAGAAGAAACACTTTTAGCGACGAAATTAATCCGTCGCTAAAAGTTAATTTTTTAAAATATTTTTTATATTTTTTTATTACCTAGATACTCAACAACGCACTATAATCAATACACAAATAAATATATACAATCAATTATAAAAAATATTTATTATAAAAATACACATGATGTACAAGCCGGGCGGGGGGAAAGGGGGACAAGCTGGGACTGGGCACGAGAAGGGGCTCATCAGGGGTTGTCGAGTCCCAGATCTGGATCCTGCTGATCCGAGGTCGGCTCGGCATGTCCAGCAGCGGTACCCTACTGATCCTGCTCCCTGATCATCTTCAACACCACCGTAGCAATGCGCTAGATTCCCTTATCGTCCAACTGATGCCGAGGAGTCGGTGTCTGTGGAAGGGCAGCGAGGGGTGAGGACGCTCCTATCACGGCATGAGCAGTCGTGCTAGGCAGGCCGCGTATGCGGCCTTTCGGCCTATTGACGACCTCCGGCGTATCCATCCATCGCTTCAACGCCCCAGTACTCGCACCCGTACTAGTGGACACTGATGACTGTCCAGACTCCCTAAGCTATTCATACGAGGCCTGCAAAAATAGTGATTTAAAGATATGTTAGGGCATTAATTAACGCAACAGACATTGAGGATAAAAAGAAAAAAATTAACAACTTAATTAAACACATCGACTTACATCGATCTGTCGGGTAATATCTGAAACATAGTCGCCGGCCCGCCCGGCCAGGCGCGCCTCGTCCTTGTCCTTCTTTCGCACGTGCGTCTGATTATACGTCAGAGCTACGACCTCATCCTCCTCCAGATCTGGGTTCTGGACCGCATTCATGTGTTGGACGATGTCGTGTGGCACCAACCCCCTCGTGTGCGTCGAATCTTTGTTCTGTCTGTTCTCGGCCCCACTCTTACTCTTGGCGTCCCAGCCTGGATTCGCAGCCCACCGATCTATCATCTTCCCCCCATACAGTGGGAGATATCCAATGTGGGGGATATGTCTTCATCTTCGTCATCGGGGCACCATCGAGCAGCATCTTCTTCGCCCGGTCCCTTGCGTCGTGAAGCCATCGGCGTTAATTCTTGGCGATGTAAGAAAAGAAGGCCTGCCGCCCCAGTGCCTGCTGATCAGCCGAGTCAAACGGGAACCCCTCCTGCAAGGCATTCAATAACACAAATTAATTTAGAAAAAAAACTCTAATTAAACAAATACTATCGCAAGAAAAAAATACTTCAACGTACCAGCCACTCCTCCCATAGGGACTCCCTCGCAACGGCATCCCAGTCCTTCCAGTACAGGCGTGGCTCGATGAATCGGCCCTTTACAAGCCGATCTTCGTCCTCGTCTGATTCTCCAGGATCCTGCCAAAGAAGTAAATAAATAATTAATACAGTTCAAATATAAATTAACATCCCAAATGTACAAAATAAGGCATGATGTGATTTTTTTTTACTTACAGGCCCTCCTGGGTGAGCGTAACTCTCTGTTTACGCTGGGGGTCAATGCGTACCCCGCGTGTCGGGCCACGGCCTCGTCGAGATCCTACAAAACACAGACATTAATACCGTTCAAATATACTTCAAATATAAATTAGAGAAACTGTACTAAATACCGTTATCAACTATACCTGAGGTAGAACCCACGGAAGAAGAAGAATCAACGCGCGTGTGGGATGAATCTACGTCGGGCTGGGGCGATGGCTGGGGCTGGGGCTGGAGCTAGGGCCCCATTTGCTGTACGCGATCACTCTGTGCCTTGTCATTAATGAGCAATGACGAGGTGGGACCCACCGGGGAAGAAGCAGCTCGGCGTCCAGCCCGGCCACGAATAGCTCGTATCCTATCCATATCTGACTTCGTATAGATAACTTGCAAAGACATTAACACATTAAAAACAATAATTTGGCAGAAATCATCATCGACACTATATATATGAACGGAGGTGCAAAAACACATCAATATGAACCAAGTTCTAGAATGTTACTACATTTTTTCCATTATGCTACAACATTACAAGTCAGTCATTTTCAGTTTGGGAATCATCATCGTCTTCCTCACTAGACTCGTCGTCCTCTTCAACTTCTAATTCATCCTCTTCATCAGTAGACTCAGTCACATCGTCTCCAACACTTTCTACATCTTCCACGTCATCATCTACGACTTCTTCTCCTACATGAAGTGTTGTTGGAAGAGGAAGATCGTCCTCCTCGTTGTTGACCTCAACAGGTAACGAGACAGGAGGTTGGTCGGCTTCAAAGGTGTCTACCTCACTATCATATGTCAGGGGAAATTTCTTGGACTTGATAACTGTATACCAATGAGATTTGGGATTGGCGATGTCCTCTGCGTAAAAGACTTGTGCAGCTTGACTAGCAAACACAAGGGGCTCGTCTGATGCAAGTCTTGACTTGACATTGACATCTACAATCCCTTGAGAGCTAACACGGATTCCTCTACTGCATGTGACATCGAACCACGTACATTTGAACATTACCAGGCTGTTTTGGGAACTCAGATATGTTAACTCAACAATCTCATCTAGGTCTCCGTAAAAGTCCATGCAATTCTCAGCATAACAGTCGTCGTTGACCAAGACTCTACTATTTTGGGTTTGTTTTGTTCAGTCATCATCTTTTACGTTAAAACTAAACCCGTTGATGATATAACCTCCGTGAAAGGATGCTTGTTTGTTAGGGCCTTTAGCTAGTAATTTCAAGCATGAGGCCACTGGTCTTTCCATTGACTGAACCTATTGTAGATGACGGTAAAAATTAAGGATAAATCAGTATACTAATTGGCCACAGAATCGTATATAAAACATAATATAATTTGACAAATTATATGACATCCCCGCATTTCTCCAAGTACACGACATCGATTAGGTGTTCTAACATTCATTTAACTTTGCCTTGCAAGATTTGACGGATGTTAGAACACCAGATCTGTATGCACCCGGAGAAACACATGAGAACGTGTACCAAATATCTATGACATAGAACACAGAACATAAGTTGAAATACTGTTTTATAAACACATAGCTTTTCCAAATTGTCCAAACTGGACATCCAAAGGTTCATTACAAAGCATTACTTTGTAATGAGTACCTTTGAACGGGAACTAAGGGTTTTTATGCATGCATGCGTTCAGAAATTGATAACATATGCAAGAATCTTTCTGAAATATCAAAATTACAAAAAAATCGTTGCATATGTTACCAATTCCACTTTAAATAGAATTCGTTGGCAACGAGTTGAACCATCTCGTTGCCAATGGACTTCTCAAAACAACAACTAATATAAAGAAGACAGGGTTTGTAAACAACGAGTAATTGAACCATCTCTGGGCAATATGGAGTAATTATGAGATGTACAAGGGCTAATTAGGGCTAATTGAGTTATTAAAGTTTTTAACAAGTATCAAGGTTTAGGGTTTAGCGTTATGGGTTTAATTAATCTAATTAGGATTTATTAAATATGTTAGGGCTAATTAGTGTTAATGAGGAGTAGCTTGGACTAATTATAGCTAATTAGGGTTGATTAGGACTAATTATGGTTATTTAGTCCTAATTAGGGTTTAATTATGCCGAGTAGTACTGATTAGTCCTAATTAGCGCTAATTAGGTTTAATTGGGTTATGTTAGGGCTAATTATTGTCAATGAGGAGTAGTTTCGGATAATTATAGCTAATTAGGCTTCATTAGGACTAATTAGGGTTATTTAGTCCTAATTAGGGTTTATTTGTGCTGAGTAGTGTTGATTAGTCCTAATTAGGGCTAATTAGGCTTAATTAGGTTATGTTAGGGCTAATCATTATTAATGAGGAGTTGTTTCAGATAATTATAGCTAATTAGGGTTAATTAGGACTAATTAGGATTATTTAGTCCTAATTAGGATTTAATTATGCCGAGTAGTGCTGATTAGTCATAATTAGGCTTAATTAGGTTATGTTAGGGCTAATTATTGTTAATGAGTAGTTGTTTTGGATAATTATAGCTAATTAGGGTTGATTAGGACTAATTAGGGTTATTTAGTCGTAATTAGGGTTTAATTGTGCTGAGTAGTGCTGATTAGTCCTAATTAGGCTTAATTAGGTTATGTTAGGGCTAATTATTGTTAATGAGGAGTTGTTTCGAATAATTATAGCTAATTATGGTTGATTAGAACTAATTAGGGTTATTTAGTCCTAATCAGGATTTAATTGTGCCGAACAGTGTTGATTAGTCCTACTTAGGGCTAATTAGGCTTAATTGGGTTATGTTAGGGCTAATTATGACTAATTAGGCTAACTATAATCAATATGCGCGTAATTGGGTTCATTTGGGCTAATTTGGGGTAATTACAACTAATTTGATTTTCATTGGTTTCTTTGGGTTAATTAAAACTAAGTAGGCTCGTTAGAGCTAATTAGGGTTAATTGATTTATTAAAATATTGTTAATCAAGACTAATTAGGGCTAATTATAGCCAGTGATGAAACCACGATGAGATTCCAGGGGGTGCATGCTAAAAATGTCGTGTTAACCTAATTTACCAAAATTGAATACACAGTCAACAATCTCAATTCCGACACCTCATATAGGTTGTCGATATGGTGTCCGATACGTGTCTGACACCTCCAGACACCTGTTCGACACATACGACACCTACAGACACGCGTCCTAGTCCTCCGGACAAGTGTCCGACACCTACCGACACGTGTCCGACACCTACCGAGATGTGTCCGACGCCTTCGGACACGTGTCTGACACCCACCGACACGCACCTCCGGACACATCGGCATACGTTGATTTATTTTTTAAATGTCAGACACCGTCGATCAGACGTGGTGTCCGTGTCTGTGCTAACTAACAGGTATCTCAATCCAATTGGGTTCCATCCTCCGTCAACAATCTCAATTCTCAATTCTCGAATGTTCAATACAATAAAAATTAATAAAAATCACACATTCAATCCAATTGGGTCCCATCCTCCTTCAACAATCTCAATATCTCAAATGCTCAATGCACGATTAACAATCTATAATCATCAATTAACAACCTAAAATCATCAATTATTAATCTCAATTACTTCAAATGCACAGCTAATAACCTAAAATCATCAATTAACAACCTAAAATCATCGATCAATAATCACAATTCTCAAATGCACAATTAACAACCTAAAATTATCAAACAAATGATCAATGTTCAAATGGGAAAAAATTGTTCAAATTGCAAATATCTGATGCCATTGAATTATTTCAATTTAGGTTCGATTGTATTAGGACATTCAATTTAGGGTTCAATTAGTTTAATTTAGGGTTTGGTTCGATTAGGGCATTCAATTTAGGGTTTAATTAGGATTCAATTACTTCAATTTAGGGTTCAATTAGAGGGTTTCATTGATTCAATTTAGGGTTCATTTGATTTGGGGGGCATTCAATTTAGGGTTCGATTGGATTATGGCATTCAATTTAGGGTTCAATTAGTTCAATTTAGGGTTCGATTTGATTAGGGCATTCAATTTAGGATTTAATTAGGGTTCAATTACTTCAATTTAAGGTTCAATTAGGGGATTCTATTGATTCAATTTAGGGTTTGGTTGATTTGGGGCATTCAATTTAAGGTTCAATTATTTCAATTTAGGGTTCGGTTGGATCAGGACATTCAATTAATTTATTTTAGGGTTCGATTCGATTAGAGCATTCAATTTAGGATTTAATTATGGTTCAATTACTTCAATTAGTTCAATTTAGGGTATGGTTGAATTGGGGCATTCAATTTAGGGTTTAATTAGGAGGTTTAGACTATTCAACAAATTCAGATTATACATGGCAGAGAAGACAAATTAACAACAAATTCAGATTATGGCCAAATGCTTCATAATCAACAAATTCAGAAGACAAAATAATGGCCAAACATCCAAATTAACAACAAATTCAGATTATACATGGCAGAGAAGACAAATTCGAATGTTTTATGCACGTACATTGAAATTCAGAAGAGCTTATACAAGCAGAAGTGTGATTATGGCCAAATGCTTGATAATCAACTTTGAAAAATAAATAACAAGATTAATTTAGGGCAATGGACATACAGATCTCGAGGTGGGTACGATGACGGCGGCGTTGGTGGTGCGGCGGCAGTGGTGGGCTTCGTTGCGCGGCGACAATGGAGGGCTTTGTGGCACGGCAGCAGTGGAACGCTTGGTGGCGCGACGTCGAGTGGGGGACGGGGGTGTCGCAGGAGGTAGGTCGTCGTCGAGAGGGGTCGTTGGAGGTGAGAACGGTGGTGGGTGGGTGAGAGAAGAATTTCAGACAGAGAAACGGGGAGAGAGAAAGAAACCAGATCTGGTTATAAATCGAATCTTTAGCGACAGAATAACACCGTCGCTAAAAATCCGTCGATAAATGTCTTATTATAAAGACTTTTACCGACGGAAGTTTTAGCGACGGTTTTATTCCGTCACTTAAATAATTTAAAAAATCCTCAAAAAAATACTAATTTTCTAAAAAGTATTTAGCGACGGTAATTCCGTCATTTTAAAGTCCATCTGCAAATACTTTTACTGACGGTGTCTTCCATCGATAATAGTATTGAACGACGGACTTTTAACGACGGGATCTTTCGTGGCTTAAAGACCTTTTTAGCGACGAAAGGTATTCCGTTGCTAAAAATTCGTCGCAAAATACATATTTTCTTATTGTGATGGCATTCCAAATTACAGTGAACCATAGAAAGATAATAAATATATGAAGAAAATGATGTCATGCAAATAAGGATATTCCAATTAATCTAATATGGACACATGATTATTTACTTGTCATCGACTCAAACTATAATTGCGAGCAGAATAATATGATGTAGCAATTCTTATGCATTTAAAATTTCAAAAGCAAATCTAGTTTTATGATAGCTTTCTTATACCAATATATCCGTATGTAAAATCTAGAATTAAACTTCAAATTTCTAATTGTATAAATGTACTTATATGTTTGCATTGAATGTTACATATATGCACAATAATTCAAATATGTAGAATATGGATCAACAAACAAATATAAAATTAAAAAATGATTGAGTTTCTGACAAAATATTCAATTTAGTTGATCCGTATTTTATTTCTTCTGAAAACCTAAAAAAATCTGCAAGTTTTTTTTTAAATCGAATTTGATGGAGAAATGAAGCAACTCTAAGGTAGTTTAGTTTTAACGTGAATGAAGGTGGTAGGTTTGTTAGGAATTTTTTCAGTAATCAGAGAGTATGCAAGTGTTCAACGGTGATTTATAGGATTTTCATAGGGTTTTTTTTTCTTCACTCTTTTTTTTTCCTTTTTAGTAAAAGTCAAAATAATCCCTAACTCTAACAAAACCATATATATTCTAATAAGGGTATTTTAAGGAAAGAGACTTAATATCCTATGAGAAGTCAAAAACACCCTCATTTGTTAATGACACTCTAATTCAATGGGAAAAAAGGTTTAAGTCAAAAATATCCTCAATCACTACTAATCTTTTATGAAGATTTTGATTTAAGAAGGGTATATTAAAGAAAGAAAAGATTAGCCATTTAAGCTCATACGTGCTTTTATATATGTATAGATATAGATTAGTCATTGAGAGCTAAATGCAGTGAGTTAGCCACTGAGAGCTAAAAAGAGTGTTAGACGTTTAGAACTTATGATTGTAGCTCAAATGCTGGAGTGTTAAGTACTTTTGTAATAATAGCACCAATGAATGAGAAAAACTATAGAGTTTTTATTCATTGAGAGAAATAGTGAGGTGAGTTTTTGGGTGTTTGGGAATTGAGTCTGAGTGACTGAATGAAAGTTCCCTTATAACTTCTCCACTTTACAGTACAACATTCTCGTTGTCTTCCTGAGGACGTAAGCAAAAGGCCGAAGCACGTTAAATATATGTGTCCATATTTTTGAGTAACAGTTTTTATATTTTCTATGTTTTCTTGTTGTGCTAGTTATACCTGTTTTAGAGGTTTAAATCCCAACAACTGGTATCAGAGCTTTAGTGTGTCAACTTTATCATTTTTGAAATATTGATAAAGATGACTGGTCCAAAATATGGAGTTGAGAAATTCAACGGTCGTGATAGTTTTTCCGTTTGGTAAAGGAGAATGAGAGATCTTCTTATTCAAGAATGTGTACATAGGGCACTACAAGAAAAGAAGCCAAAAAAATATCAAAAGTGAAAACTGGGAAGACATGGACCAGAAGGCAGGCATTCGATCCAACTTAATTTGTCAAATGAAGTTTTGAACAACTTGAATGATGTTCATATGGCCGTGGAAATTTGGAGGAAGCTGGAAAGCTTTTGTATGGCAAAAATATGACAAATAAGCTTTATTTGAAAAAAAAAATTTGTATGCATTACATATGGAGGAAGGTAAGAATTTTTTGACGCATATCTTCAATGGTAAAATCACTCAATTGACAAATATTGAGGTGAAGATTGAAGAGAAGGACAAAGCATTGGCTCTCCTGGTATCGTTACCCACATCCTATGATAATTTGGTTACTGCCTTATTACATGGGAAGGATACTCTCTTTCTACATAATATTACTTCATCTCTCTTACTCCAAGAGAAAGTGAAGAGGACAGAGCCTCAGGCACTTGTTACTGAAAACAAAAGCTGGAGTAACAATCAAAGCTGTGGCAAATTCAGAGGCAGATCTAGATGTAGATCTAGGGGCAAGTCTCAGTTTGTAGAAAGACGGAAGTGCAACCATTATGGCAAAGAAGGACACATAAAAAGAAATTATTATGTGTGGAAGAAAGAAACAAAAGGAGATCAGACAAAGGCTGATGATAACGGCACTACAACTAGTGTTTATGAAGGAGACCTTGTAGCTTTTACTTTCCAAGAAGGAGAGTGCAATCATGTTGCAAGTCATGAAATCGAGTGGGTGGTAGATTCTGCAGCATCTTACCATGCTACTCTAAAAAATGAATATATCACATCATACAAAGCATGAGACTTTGGCTACATGAAGATGGGTAACAACAGCTGTGAAACTATAGTTGGAATTGGTGACGTGTGCTTAAAAACCAATGTGGGATGCACACACACTTTGAAGGATGTACGACATATTCCTGATTTGCGCTTTAATCTGATCTCGACTCACGCTATGGACCTCGCAGACTACCATAGTTATTTTGGTAGCAGTAAATGAAAACCCACCAAAGGGTGTTCGGTGTTTGCAAGAGGGAATGCTTGTTACACTTTGTACAAGACTCATACAAAAGGTGTGTAGCAACAATTAACTTACAACGGAAGATGACTCCTCGCCAAATTTGTGGCATGGCCCACATGAGCGAGAAGAGATTGCCATTTTGGCAAGAAAATCACTTATTCCTTTTGCCAAAGGTACAACACTAAACCCTTATGATTATTGCTTGTTTGGCAAACAACACAAAGTGTCTTTTAAGAAGTCCTCGCAAGGAAAAAAAAATTTGCTCGAGATGGTTTATTCTGATGTATGTGATCCTATTGAGGTGGAGTCCCTAAGTGGCAACATATATTTTGTCATGTTTATTGATGATGCTTCAAGAAAGTTGTGGATATATGTCTTGAAGATGAAAAGCCAGGTATTTCAGCTTTTTCAAAATTTTCATGCCATGGTGGAAAGGGAAACAGCAAAGTCCCTAAAGTGCCTCGGTACTGATAATGGAGGTGAGTACACTTTGATTGAGTTTACAAAGTACCTCTCGAAGTATGGCATTTGGCATGAAAAGAAAGTACCTGGCACCCTTCAACAAAATAGTATAGCAGAAAGAATGAACCGCAAAATTGTTGAGAAAGCAAGATGCATGCTAAAAATGGGTAATTTACCTAAATCATTCTGGGGTGAATCTGTTCGTACGGCATGCTACCTGATCAACATATCTCCATCAGCTCCCCTTGACTTTGACATTCTTGAGAGAGTGTGGACCGGGTGGAATGTGTCCTACTCTTATTTAAAGGTATTTGGTTGCAAAGCATCAGCACATGTGCCTTAGGAGCAAAGGTTGAAGCTGGATACTAAGGCTATTCCCTGCATATTTATTAATTATGGTGATGATGAGTTTGAATATAGGCTATAGGATCCTAAGAGAAAGAAGATCATCAGAAGCAGGGATGTGGTGGAGTTCTATGAGCACAAGATTGTGACAGACTCAAGATCTGTCAATCCAAAAGTTGTACCAAATGGTGCTACTAGGTTTACACCAATATCTTCTAAATCAGATACTTTCACAGATAGTAGAGGTATTCCAGAAGAAGAACCTGATGCAGAAGATGAGCAAACACTAGCTGATGATGGTGATATACCCGAGCAAGGTGAGCAAACCCTCCATCAATGGTTGCGAAACCTCAAGTCAAGAGGTCCACGAGGGAACATAAACCATCCACAAGGTACCCAAGTTCAAAGTATGTTTTGGTTACAGTAGACGACAGACCAAAAATATTTTATAAAGCACAATCTCATAAAGACAAAGACAAATGGCAGAAGGCCATGCAAGAAGAGATGAGTTCCTTGCAGAAGAATAGTACTTATGAGTTGGTAGAGCTTCCGAAAGGCAGAAAAGCCTTAAAGAACAAATGGGTGCTCAAGTTAAAGAAAGACGGTTACAAGCTAGTGAAGTATAAAGCCAGATTAGTGGTCAAAGATTTTGGCCAAGAGAAACTTATTGACTTCGATGAGATTTTCTCCCCAGTTGTGAAGATGAGCTCTATTTGTGTTGTCTTAGGTCTATCTGCTAGCTTAGACCTTGAGCTTGAGCAATTTGATGTGAAGATTGCATTTCTCCATGGTGATTTAGAAGAAGAACTTTATATGGAACAACTTGAAAGGGTTTAAGGTCAAAGGGAAGAAGCACATGGCCTGTAAGTTAAAGAAAAGTCATTACGGGTTGAAGCAGGCACCAAGACGACAGTACAAGAAATTTAACTCTTTTATGGTGAGTCATGGCTACAAGACGACCATTGTGATCCATGTGTATATGTCAAAACATTTCCTGGAGGTAATTTTGTTATCTTATTATTATATGTTAATGATATGTTAATTGTTGGACAAGATAGGAAAATGATCCAAGAGCTCAAGAAAGAGTTATCATATCCTTTAAGATGAAGGACTTGGGTCAAGCACGTCAAAGTTTAGGAATGCAAATTGTACATGACAGGAAGACTAAGCGGTTGTAGTTATCACAAGAGAAGTACATTGAAAGGGTACTTGAGAGGTTCAATATGAAATATGCTAAGCCGGTCAGCACACCTTTTGCCAATAATTTTAAACTAAGTAAAAAATATTGTTCAAAGGAAGAGTTAATAGATACGCTATACTCCTCAGTAGTTGAAAGTTTGGTGTATGCAATGGTTTGCACTAGACTAGATATTGCACATGCCATTGATGTGGTTAGCAGGTTCCTTGCTCATCCACGAAAAGAGAATTGGGAAGCTGTGAAGTGGATCTTCAGAAATTGAAAGGCATTTCTAAATTATGCTTGAGTTTTGGAAACTCAAAATCAATTTCAGAAGGCTATATAGACTCGAATATGGCCGGTGACCTTGATGGCAGAAAATCCATGTCTGGTTTTTTATTTACTTTTGCAGGTGGGGTTGTATAATGGCAGTCCAAACTACAGAAATGTGTTGCCCTATCAACAACAGAGGCCGAGGACATTGCAGTTGCCGAAGCAGGAAAGGAAATGCTATGGATGAAGTGATTTCTCCATGAGTTACGCTTGAGACAAGATGAGTATAGAGTATATTGTGACAGTCAAAGCGCTATTGAATTGAGCAAAAATTCTACGTACCACTCTCGAACAAAGCACATTGACGTGCGATATCATAGGCTCTACAAAATCACTGAAAGTGAGATGATCAAGCTAAAGAAGATCCATATCCATGAGAATCCGTTAGATATGATGACGAAGATTATTCCCAGAGAAAAGTTCAAGCTCTGAACAGAGCTTGATGGTATGAAGTACTGCTCAGAAGCCCTGAGGGGGCAAGGTGAAGATAGCTAAAGAATGTTTGCGAGAATTAAAGCCAATGTGGAGAATTGTTAGTGTTGGCTTTACATTATGGACAAAAACATAAGAGTTGAAATCATATGCCATCACATGTGAATGGAAAAGCAGAATAAAGTCTCAAGCATATGGAATCCACATAACTTCTTGGAGTAAATGAAGACTTCAATTTCCACATCAAGCCAAGTATCAAACATTGTCAATACAGTGTTTCAATCTGACTAAAGGGATTGCCACTATTGCAAAAGTGGCTATCCATGAAAAACACAGGTTATGAATTTCTCCTTTTGCTACTTTTGACCAAAATAATTCTCACCTACCCCTCTCTTATATAAAGATAAGAATGCAGAAGCATTCGACAGAACACAACACAATATACATCAAACACATTTTGAAGCATTAGCCATTAAGAGCTTAATGCGGTGAGTTAGCCACTGAGAATTATAAAGGGTGTTTGACATTTAGAGCTTATGATTGTAGCTCAAATGTCAGAGTGTTAAGTGCTTTTTTAATAACACTAGTGAGTGAGAAAAATCACAGAAAGTTTTTTACACTGAGAGAAGTAGCGAGGTTGGTTTTTGGGTGTGTTCGGGAATTGAGCCTGAGCGACTGAGTGAAAGTTCTCTTGTAACTTTTTTACTTTATAATACAACATTCTTGTTGTCTTCCTATGATGTAGGCAAGAGGCCGAACCACATTAAATATCTGTGTCCATATTTTTGTGTGACAGTTTTTTTATTTTCTTCATTTTCTTGTTGTGCTAGTTGTACCTATTTTAGGGGTTTTAATCTCAATAGGTTGGAGAACGAGCTTGATCTCACTTCGTGCACGTCCATTTTAAGCATTGTGTGTGACGTCTCCGGAAAAAGCTTCCCGAAAGGTGCGAGCCGATCTATCCTCTGGCGCTGACCATGCATATTAAAGCCGGTTTGATCAGAGTTCTATCTAGATCAAACGTAGCCACAGCCATTGTCTCTTTGTCCCCCCCCCCCCCCCCCCCCCGAAATCTTGAACTTACAATCATCGAGCCATCGGATTTTGGATAGAAACTTGGTCTATGTTTATGGCTAAATTGAAAAATACCCTCAACGATTACAAATTTGTGTAGTGAAGGTTCTGAATTATGAACTTTGAGGTTTGCAATTTGAAAGAATTGGACCGAAATTCTGATTTATTGCCTCTCGCTAAGTTTTTGTGAGGCAAAATTAGAACAACAACCAAAAGCAATACTTTAATGAAAGATCTAAAGGAAACTGTTAAGGAAATTCCACTTAACCTCTACTTTTTGATTGAATTTTAGTTCCACATCCAAAATGCTCGATCCACCACCACCGTCATCCTCATCGCCACCATCCAACATCCATCCAGCCAACCAACTCTCTGTTGTCATGAGGTTGATCAATATTTTCTTTGTCCCATTGAATGACCACCACCTTTTTTCTATGGGGAGTTGTGTGGTGGGTTTGGCATTAAGGGTGGTGGTCATGGTGGGCTAGCAGGTAGAGTGTGACGATGAGTGTGTCTGTTACGGCATGTTGCAATGATATTGGGGGAGGTGAGTGGCGGGGTTGTTTATGTTGGGTTTGGCACTAAGGGGTGGCGATGATAGTGGCAGGCGTGGGGTGGTTTTGGGTGATGGTGGATGTGTTTATAGAGGCAGGTTGCAATTTGCAGTGATGGTGGGAGAGGTGGTTGGCAGGCTATTTTTGTGTTGGGTTTGGCATTAAAGGGTGGCAGTGATGGTGCGTAAACTTGGCGCAAGGGGTTGGTTATTATGGGTGTGTTCGTAACAGAAAGTTGCAATAATTGTTAAAAAGATACGTGGTAGGCTATTTGTGTTGGGTTCGGCATTGAGGGATAACAATGATGGTGGGTAGGCTGGGGGGGTTATGGTGGGTGTGTTTTTGCAACAGGTTGCAATTCATAACCTTTTGGTGTTACACTGAAATTTATAATGCGAACAATATTTTTTATAATGAGAATAACATTTTTATATATATAATAACTTTTTGGTGTTACAATGAAATTCATTCAGGTCCCGACATGTGGCCATTATCAAGACAAAAACGTAAAATATTATTACTCATTCTCCTCTAACCTTTAGTTACCTCAGAGAGTCCTCCATCCCCTATACTTCACGAAACTGTTCTTCTCCCTTATCAGTCTGTCTTATTTATGTTCTTTCTTCTTCCACCACCATTGCAGATTGAAATTGGCAATCGATGACCTTAGATTCATTGTATAATTCTTTTTTCAACACTCCAACTATAATGGCCTCTTTGGCTTTGCATTTTTGCATTTTTTTCCAAAATTTTTATCACATATCACTTTAAAAGTGATCCGGAGTTATATTGAGGTTATATAAATTGCGTGCATTTATACATTCTGCTCTTATTGACTTTTTATTTGTAAACATGCATAATAGTTTAGAAATAGTTCAACTAAATGCTATTCACCTTTACTCGTGAGTATGTCGGTTATGCATATATGAAAAATGTACATTAGAAATCGAGTAGTGCGAAAAAGCATAAGTCTTATACAAATCTAATAAGTTCAATTTTCTTCGGAATTGAAGCTAAAACAACAAAATATAGGAAACAAACAAATTCACCTCAAACTTAAAATCCTAAAATCCAAATAGTTTTTAGTTACACTTTTTAACAATACAATTTTGAGCTCAAATCCAAGAATGTATATACTACTTATTGCTAACTTATTAACTTTAATACATTAACCAACTGTATTGTAACCCAAAAAAAAAAAAAATAGTGACAAGTATGGGGGGTTGACCACCCCCTAGCCCTATTACAGGTGTGCAAGTGGAGGTGGGTAGTGGGCTGTTTGTGCCTTGTGGTTACTTTGGCATTAAAGGGTGGAGATGATGGTAGGTGTGTTTTAGCGGTGGATTATAATAATGGTGGGAAGAGATAGGTGGCAAGCTCATGGGAGAGTTAGCGACGTTGGTAATGTTGTGGTGAAGGGAAGGTAGGTGCTTGTTGGGGCGGAGGTGTGTTGGTTGTTCTGGGGCAAAAAGAAGAATTATAAAAGAAAAAAAAATCAAAATGTGGCTACTTATTTTTAAAGTAAAGTTGGGTATGTAATAAAACAAATGGATTGGAATAACTAAAATGCTCCTTCAATCCCTAATTAATTGATCGTGTTTGACTTCTACGCTTATTTAAGATATCAATCACATTTTATGAATTTCTCATTCTATCCCAAAAGAAAGAAATAGAGATTAAGGGAAGAAAGTGGGTTAGGAAATGGGTTGGTAGAACATTAAATGTGAAGAGAGAAATAAAATTAGAAAAGTGTAAGAAGGATAAAAATAAAAAAGTACCTAATAAACCTTTCTTAGTCTAGAAAGTGATCAAATTTTTGAGACAATCCAAAAAATATTTATAATCAGTTAACTAGGGACGAAGAGAGTATCCTATTTGTTCTAACATAATTTCTTTCATTAGTATTACTTTGTCATTGTCGTTGCCCTTGAAAAAACTCACATGAGAGCCGCGCAATTGGAATTTGGGTCCAGTTGCTTCAAATTGGAAAGTGGAAACCTCAATGTTTGTTGTAAACGCCCAGTCTAAAACAAACATAGCTTAATTTTATTATGGCCCAATCTAGCTTTCGTTTTACTTCGAGCTCTTAGCCCACCTTTGTTTGAGCCCACGATTTATCCTTATCAGCATACCACTAAGTAATGATGCACAAGTGGAGTTGCATTGGTTTGCGTATTTTAAAAAAAAATTACTCTTTAAGTGTATTTTAGTGATAAAAGAATGTTAATATTAATCTTATGAACAACAATAAAATAATTTTAGTGAGAATCTTTTGTTACCAAAATTATTAAAGTTGATATGTTGCACAGTAGAAGATCCTTCTTTGTAAAAAAAAATATTTATCCTTATTATTGGATAATTCAGTATTAAAGTGTGTTGCAGAAGAATGAAATTAATTGATGTTCGTTGTCAAAGCAACACTTCCAAGCACTTTAATATAATAAGTTAATTTTCTTTTTTGGTTCTCCATACACGTGATTACAAAGTTGAAATAAGGATGAGTTGATGGGGAGTGGAATATTGTGGGCAAAGCAAATAGAATAAATTTTGGAGAAAGCGGAATACTTTGAACAAAATTGGGTGCTTTTGGCCCTTTGCCAGCAAAGACGCCAACTCCTTGCGTGACAAAAAGCAGACGGAATAAGTTTATAAAGAGTTGGAATATTTGGACAAAGCTGCGTGCTTTTCTCCTTTTGGCTACAAAGCACCAGTTTCTGGCGTGAGAAAGAACGATTGTTTGCAGGATGAAGGATTCCTTGCACAAAATAAGTGGCTCGACCGCCCAAGACTCCATATTACAGGATCTGGAAAGAGTTGATGTACGTAAATTTACTTTAACTAAAGTCATAAAATTAACTTTTTTTTACTTTGAATCCATACAAACTAGGTCACAATAGAACAACTTCAATGTGACAAAGCTCACCGACACATCTCCTTCAGCTAAAGTATGTTTAAACTCAAGGATAATATCAATGAAATTCTTGCGTTTCGGAGTAGTTTACAATTATATCAAAATATCGCTTGTGTTTGTTGACCAAAACGAATGGTGGTGACGGTGAATTTTTGTGAGAAGACACTATTGCCCTCCAGCCATTTCTTATCCTTTCTCTCACATACTCAGATCACCACCATCTCTCTCTGTCCCCTTCAATTCAAACCACCGCCACCTTTACCGACAATGCACCACCCCAACACCACCAACACTAACACACCCCGCCGGTGTCACCTCTACCCTTTGGTGAAAATGGTGCAAACTTGGATTTTATATCCATGCCTTTCTTTCTTGCTTTTGCTTTTAGGTTTTATTGGCAGATTCCATCTTTGATTTCATTCGAGTTTCCAATGAAAGAATTTCAATGTTTTGCTTTTAGGCTTAAGTCTCAAATTCTCTTTTGATTTCATTGGAATTTTAAATGAAATAATTGGAAAACTAGGAGAAAAGTGTACGAAAATGAAGGGGCAGAGAGAGGGAGAAGAGAGAGATATCACCTGAGCCTTTGTAATTGAGAGGTGTTCCACCCCCTTTCACTTATCTGAAAATAAATCTTAAAAGTAAAGATCTAGACACATAACTTGCATTCCATTTGCATGCCATTCCCTTTGCTACCATTAATTATATCACCTGAGCCTTTGTAATTGAGAGGTGTTCCACCCTCTTTCACTTATCTGAAAATAAATCTTAAAAGTAAAGATCTAGGCACATAACTTGCATTCCCTTCGCATGCCATTCTCCAGCATGTTTTATGTTCTTTGTTTTTTTAATTGAATTATGCTTCTACAAGCCGAAATGAAAGAAAAGGCACTTGATCACGAAATCTTGACCTATCACGTTTTAGTTTAGAGCTCCTTCTCGACACAAAAGATAAATAACTTGGTGATTGTTATACTTTATATCTTTTACTCTAGAATAGATGTGTCGATGTGAAATTATAAAATAGTTACTTTTTTTTACTTGAAAGCAATGGGTAATATCTTGATAGGGAGATGAATTACAATAAATATTTACTTGCAAGTTGCAACACATTATCTCTGAATGATTTTAATGATATCAACAATACACTCTAATTGTCGAATCATATTATCCACACGTGCCTTTGAACTGTATATACCGGTAGCTATATTTTGCCACTCGAGAAAGGAATTGAAGCTATGTGCTATTAACACTTGCAACAAAATTTTCCTGTACTAACATTATTGGTATCAGCTTTCAATTAAAATTGCTCTGCAATCTGAGCAGTGGATTATTTTTCATCAATAATGAAAAATCCACAACTACTTTGATACTTTATATATAAAGCAAAATTGTTGCTATAAAAAAAAGATTTTCCACTACCATTACTTTTAGAGTTCAGAACTCTCACTTTAAACATTAATTCAATCTAAGAAGTATACTCGATCTACTTGTCATAGTTTTGAGATAACTCAAGATTATGACTTCTCTAAACCATAATCTAATTTTAATGCTCGCGCATGCGCGCGTGTGTATGTATATTCAACTATCTTGAAAGTAATCAAAAGTTCCCAATTAGTTTGTTTTATTCATCTGTTGTTTTGTATTGACTACTTAGCTGCAGAAGTGTGTTACACACTGATATGATTCTATACCTGGTATTGTAATCGATATGTACTTGATACTTAATAGCAATAAGGTACCATTTTCCTTTTCTTTTTGAGTAAATAATGGAATAGTATCTCAAAATGCTCCTCGTTTTACCTTGAGCAGTAAAATATATTGTATGGTTTCATGCAAGGATATATTCTCATACGAGGATATAAACATGTTCTATCTTTTCGGATTGGCTAAATTTTTTTCTTTTCAAAATTGTAGTGATTCAAAATGGTAGCGGCTCAAACTACCAAACCGTCCACCACCAAAATCATTGTTATTCTCACAACCCATTTAGCCCACTATCTGAATTCAACTGTCAAACCGACCACCACCACCATACTCATTGTTGCCCTGACCAACCACTTTCCAATGTAGTGATATAACTTTTCTCTTTATCGAGTGGTTTTGGATCTGCAAATTCATTTTGTCTTGTTCTGAAAACTTTACTAATCAATGTTCCCGATTGGTGGCAGCGATGTGACCATCGGATTTGGTGGTTAAGGTGAAGCAAATGCATACGGCAGTCGTGGTGAGTTTAGTAGATGGAGATGGCAATTTTTGGGTTCGATAATTGATGAGAGCTATGGTGAGTATGATGGTGGCACGGTGATTTTGGTGCTAAGTGATGGGATGGTGAGTATGGTCTTGGTGGTGGGTTTGGTACATGAAGATTATCGGAACAAAGGTAGAAAAAAGTGATGGTTGGTTGATCCTTGATGATGAGAGTTACAAGCGGCATTGCACTGGTTGTGGTGGAGTAAATGTGCAACTTGAGCGGGCTGGACAGGCCTAATAATTAGACCATGATTAGTTCGCTCTTCAAAAGTCATGTCTATATCCAACTTAACCCATCTACAGGCCAAATAATACGTGTCCATACCAAACTTATTAAAATTTGGTGGACATGGGCTGGATGCGGGCTGTCCACGGGTTGTCCATTGTTACAAATTACTTTAAAAGAAAAAAAATATTTCAAAAGATATCATTGACAATCCAACTTTACAATTTAGTCATGATAATGAATATATATATATATATATATATATATATATATATATATATATATATATATATGTTTTAAAGTCTCAAAATGAACTTAAATATAATCATGAAAATAAATATTTGGGATAAAATGTAATCATATAATAAGAAATAAAGTAGGAAAAGTAAAATCTTCAAAGATCTCTAACTATGAACGAAAAGTGGAATCGTCTCAACCTGGTTCAAAAAAATAAAACAAGAATATGAGTTTATCTTTGACTTTGAGGCGTTGACTTTGCCGAAGTAAGGGCTAAGAGTTCAAAAAGTACAGAAAAAAATATTATTTTATTTGGTTAAGAGTTTGACAGTCGAGATTGTATAGACTTATATTTTTTTTGATCCACAGTTTTTAAGGACTAAAGGAACCAAATTAAATTTATTATGACATGAATATATATATATATATATATATAGAGAGAGAGAGAGAGAGTTGATCCGTTGATAGTGTTAATAACTTGGGTTAAGTTGCTAGCGTGATCCGGCCGTCCATGCGCGACCTGTGGACGGTCTAGATCTTTTTTTTAAGTACGTCCGCTACATTATGTAGCAGACAATTTTTTGACAAAAATACCCTCGAGCTGCTTAACGAGGTATGACTTTTTCTGTGTCATTAATGTGTGCGTTACATTATGTAGCGGACTAGTTTTCTCTTTCTCTCTCTCTCTCTCTCTCTCTCTCATTTTGACTTTCTCTCTCTCTCTCTCTCTCTCTCTCTCCTTACGTTGATCTTGATGAACAAATCTTCATGATGTTCATTGGCAACAGATTGCCATCGGTAAAAAAGACACCAAAACGAGCACATCCAACTAGCACATCAACCTGGAGGCTGGAACCATTCATGAAATTTGCTAGTAACAGATTGTCATTTTGTTCTAGAGTATTCAACGTCCTCCATTTCTATCACCCTATATCAAAAACGAAATGATAAAAAAAATAATTAATTTCTCAAACCCATGACAGCCAAATCAAAGCACACCATAACTATTTGAAGCGGCAAGATAGAAAGAGAAGGAAGAGTTTTCAAATCATCAACAGTTTGTTGTTTCGACACATATTTGTTGTGATCTTTATAGGACGTCCTCTGTTTTATGTGGACTTTGCCAGAGTCACCGGAGGCGCAGGTAGGCACGGCCAGGCCGGTGAGGAACCGATGGGCACAACAGCGGCGGAGGAGGAAGACAATGGCATGATCGGTGACCCAAATTTTCTTTTGCTAGGCTCATAGCCACGAAATTGGACAAAGAATAGGGAACCTTTTGGAAGGTTGGAGTAAGAAAAACATTGCTTAGCTACTGCCGTTGTCCTACATAGCTGCCGTCGCCTTCATACATAGCTGCCGCAGGGGAGAGAGAGAGAGAGAGAGAGAGTCTTATCCAGATCTGAAAGTGAAAAGAGTATGCTCTTCTTTATATTATATGTTGGCTACATTATATTTTCGTAAAAAAATTATCCGCTACATAATGTGGCGGATGAACTTTAAAAGACGCAAAAACAAAAAAGATCTAGACCGTCAACAGATCGCGCGTGGACAGCCGGATTGTGCTAGCAACTTAACCCAAGTTGCTAGCGCTATCAACGGATTTGTTCTCATATATATATATATATATATATATATATATATATATATATATATATATATATATATATATATATATATATATATATATAATAATAATTAGACGGGCTGGTTTTTCAATGGGCTGGACGGGCTGAAAATTTTAAACTCGCGTCCACCACAGTCATTACAAAAATAAGTCTATTCCCATATTTTTTGCAGACTGGCACGGATTGTCTACGGATTGCCTAGCCCAAGCTGCATCCCTATGGTGGAGGCAGTGATTCAGTGGGATGGTTGAAATTTGGTGCAGAAGATGAAAGGAAAAAAAAAATGATTACAACTGTAAATAGCCAATAAAACATTTGACATGTGGTTGGGCTTTTATTTTAATTTTAATATTGTTTTAGTTTCATACCGGTTGAATTGGTACATGAGCAGATAAAAAAAAATTTTGGTACATGAACATTGCGCATGCTATTTTTCATCCCAAATATTTTAACGTTAATTCAACTATGGATTGCATTGCAATCTTTTCATAACGTAGGAATTTTAAATGTTGAAACTCAAACGTCAGGATTTTATTTTGTCGAAAGGCATAAAACTCATGGGTTATTTGCAATTTACCATTACTCAAGTGAGATAAAAAAAAAAAGGGGATATTTACTCCATTAGTAGATTTCCAAAGAGGGAGTAGTTTGTTGTATTTGATTCACATACCAATATCATATTGAAAACTTTTGATTGTGGGTATTGTAACCATAAACTAGACCCGCAAGGACAATATTGTTAGTCGAATGCTTTATACAAAGTCATGCTCAATAAAAATTATTGAGTTGTCTAGTAATATTGGTCCTGACCATTTAAT
Source organism: Escallonia herrerae (assembly GCA_033070095.1). NCBI lineage: Eukaryota > Viridiplantae > Streptophyta > Magnoliopsida > Escalloniales > Escalloniaceae > Escallonia > Escallonia herrerae. Next base: position 50,190 of record JAVXUP010000314.1, read on the forward strand.
ATAGTTGAATACACTGTTAAATACAATTTATTTATAATTTTCTTTAATCCCGCTTCTTTTCCAACGGTCTTAAATAATCAGCACAAATAATCCGAAACCACGAGAATATGAGTATTTGGACACAGGGAAATCAAATCACCATAGGTCATAATTGTATTTATCAGCCGAGTCCTCAAAGTATCCATATCATATGCTAAGCAGCAATATGCTGACCATCCCTACTTGTATCAAAATACCTATCTATGATACGTCATCCCGAGAGTGATCGAAAAGGGAAGATAAGAATTATCCATATCATACGCTTAGCTGCAAAAAGCATATATACCATTCCTATATGTATCAATATACTCTGTATAGTACGTCATTCCGAAAGTGAAAGGGGAAGATAAGAACTGATCCTAATAAGTACTCCAGCTGGCAGCAATCTTGGTACAAACAAGAACCTTTCTGATAAGCACAACCATCCAACTTGATCCATCTACTCACACCCACTGTTTGTTGACCCCATCTTCAATCATTGGTCATGTATAAGAATGTCAAATATCCAGAAGTAGCTCAACCAGTGCCATACACGTACAATACACTATCTTGAAGTATTCCGTGAAACTTCTCTTCTACTTTCACTATAGAACTTGGGGGCGTATGTTAGAAGTATGGATAAATTACACACAGCACCCCTAAACTTTATCCTAAATTACACATGGACTTTTTTATCTTTTTTTATTACACTCCACTCCCTGAGGTTTATACCCACATTTCATGGAGTTACATAAATCTAACGAGAACCCTAACTCCGTTTGAAGATTCCCTGACAAATCATTTTTACTTTTTCTATACCTAAACTACCCTTTGTTGAGTCAAATTCAAGCTTATCTTTTTGAGTTTTTAAAATTCAATAATTTAAATTGTACAACTAACAGTGCATATTGTACGACCAACAATTCCAGCAACACCAATTGCTGCCAACACAATCAACTCCAACAGAATTAGCACCAAGGCCACCAAAGTCTTCACTGATGACACCCTTCGGCCACCAATCGGGATGCTCCAACAGTCCCAGCAACGGCCATCACACAGCCCCGTGCCACCACCTACTGACAGGCCACCCACCACGACCCACCACGAGGCAACACTATCCAGCAACATCAGTGCAACGCCCCACCTGGCAACATTCTGCAGCCACCAAACGATACCCACCAACACTTACTGACAACTCACCACCGCAAACAACTATAACCCAGCACCCAGTAACATTACCGGCAACACACTTCGCGCGCACGTGTGTGTGTGTGTGTTAGAGAGAGAGAGAGGGGTAGTGGAGACCACTGCCTCGCCGAGACCCACCACCGTCATCGCACCCATATATAAATTCGGGCCATCCACCACCACCCACGGCCATCCCGGCAAACCCACTACCGCCAACGACCACCAATCAAAAAATCCAAGGGCCACCCACAACGACCCACGTATTTAGACTCAAGTCAACAGACCCACTGCCTCGCCACGATTCACCACCGCTGGCCCATCCATATCTAATCCGGCCCACCCATGGCCATCTCGTCACACCCACAACCACCAACGACCATCAATCTAACATATCGGGATACCTTGCTCCTTGGTAGGTTACACGTTTCTGCTCTAGCCCTAAGGTTAAGAGTTCAAGACAGTGGTGGAAAGAGGGGGAGAAAGAGGAAAAAAATGACCAATCAAATTGTGATGGCAAAAATGTCCTTTTGCTTCAAACCGTTAACACCTTCAAAAAAATCAAGCGTTAGGCAGCAGAGTGTAATTAAAAAAGATAGGGAGGTCCGTGTGTAATTGATGGCAAACCTCAGGGGTACCGTGTGTAATTTATCCTAGAAGTAATTAAAGGAACAAACTCATTATCTTCGAGACTTCAACTGGAGTATCTTGATATTATTATTATTATCAAAGTAACACTCCAGCCTTGCCAATAAATTACTACACCTATATATACAGCAAAAAAGGCATCTTCAAAAACCCTTTTTTTGGATTAATTTTACGCTACACCCCTTACTTAGGGGTCAGTTGCACTCAGCACCCTATGGTTTTAAAATTGACACCCAACACCAAAAATTTAAAAATCTTGATATCAAACACTAATTGACGGAGAGCCAACTCCAACTTAAGCCACGTAATTTGTCTTTCCACCCGTGAAATCCTAGTCAGCTCCAACTTAAGCCACGTAATTTCTTTCTCTTCGCCATACTCTCTCTCTCTCTCTGACTACCTCTCTCTCCTCTCTTTCGTAGCCTTGTCCGTCCCATCATCTCCACTCCCACAACACACCAAAAAACCTTTTACTTAAAGAGAGAAAGCAAGATGGAGAGCCAGCCAAGCCCCATTTTCCATTTCTGCTTCCCATCCCAGCTCACTGCTCAAAATTGTTTATCTCCAAAACAAATAGAAGAAGAAGAAGAAATGAAACACCCATTTCGAAATATGCCTTCATTTGGCACAAAGGAATCGTCGTCCATGAGGATGAAAAAATAAGGATTTCCCGAAATGAATCTCTGAGGCTTTTGAGTGTTTTAGTTTTCTAGGTTAGATCTCTTTCGCTCTTGATTGGTTCAGCAAAGCGGCTTTCTTCATCTAACAGCCGTCACGTGGTCTGCAATTTTGGTCGATGATTGAGGCAATTTCAATGGCCGTGGCGGATTGTGGCGACGAGTACAAGGATCGGAGGGACAGGATCGTGGAGCGGCTCTACTCGTCCACTGTCGTCACTGTGCTGCGACAAATTGTCGAATCGGAACCATAATCGACAAGGCCAAAATTAAGAAGAAAGTTTTGCCGGAACCCGCTGTTATAGCATGAGGCTCGCCCTTAACTTTGTTGTCAGTTCAGAGGGAGGATGAGGAGTTAGATCCGTTTAGTGGGCTATTTGATGAAGAACAAACAACGATTCTTAGGACTAAAGAGTAGGGACACGTGGTGATGGGGAGAGAGGTGGTGGAGGTGGTGGCGGTGGTGGCACGCCAGGCAGTGTCTTCAGTCGAAGGCAGTGACCTGTTGGTCGGGGCAAGCCGTGTGTTGGGAAGACCGAAGATGATTAGTTAGGGAGAGAAAAAGATGCGAGGAAATGACGTGGAGGGCTTGATGTTAATTATTAGTGTAATTTAGAGCTAATGTGAACAAAAGGTGGATAGAACAGGTAAAAAGACCATTTTGCCCCTTAAAAAGTAACAGACGTACGATCAAAAGCCAATTTGACCGTCATTTGGTGTTGGATACCAAGATTTTAAATATTTTGGTTCAAGGTGTCAATATTAGAATTACGCGGTGTTGAGTGCAACTGACCCCTAAGTATGGTGTGTAGCGTAAAATTAATTCCCTTTTTTCTTGTAAATGATCAAAGAAGACGTGGGCAAGAGATAAAACAGACATCTTATAAGAAGGGAAACAAAGGACGTTTTGCCGCTTTCTCTGTTCTTTAACGCCACTATTCCATTCACTGTCCAAAATGGTTACTACCACCAGTGAGTGAAACCAAGCTTTCCACGTGAGTATAGTTCTGTAACTATTTTTGCTAATTCATTCTATTTCTTCTGACTCGCTTTCTTCCCTAAATAGTAAAATAAAAAAACACAATATTATTTGATTAATTTATGTAGGACGAAAGGAGTACTAGTTATGAGAGACTATTTCTATAATTTTATATTCTATTTTTTATCTTTATTTGTTGCTAAAAGCTAACAATTATTACTCAAGTTCATTTTTAATAATAAAAACTGGTAGGAAAACTCATGACAAAAAGTGAAATAGATTTTGAATTATATTTTTGTCACCACCAATTTTATTGTTGTTATTACATACAAGTACAAGATCTCTCAATAAATACTTTGATAGTTTTTACCCCCATGTGCAACGTACGAGATCAGAACTAGTATTATCTATTCATTATGAACTCTCCTATAAATCTTACTTGAATTATATATGTTAAAGTGAACTCCACTTAATTTACTTATTTAATCTTTCTAGGTACATTATACTATAACATATTAATTGAGCTCTATCGGATCTTTTGATTTAACATTTTCAGATACATTGTTTTGAATTGATTATTACCATACTCATATTCACGTTAATTGGTCATCCTTTATTACTATTAGACTATAATTTCAACCAACTAAAGAGATTGAATACATTGTCATGTAAAAAAGTTGTAGCTTCATCTAAAAAAATCACATACTAATTTATTGTAATACTGATACATTTTAGATATTTATGTTTTATCTTATAAAAAACTAGAGAGTATATATTTATCTTTTTTGTCTTCGTTTTGCACCGAAAATGGATAAGTAAAGCTTAACTAACAATCACTCCGTAAAATGATAACGACCATAACAAAAATAGTGAATCGATCTCATTTATCTAAAAAGGTAATTAACCATCTTCATGTAGAAAACTATAGAAGATAAATTTTTCTTTGTCAAGACAATTTTGAACTCTCTTCAGAAGAAGACGTTATTGTAGCGCTTATAGAGATAGGTAAAAAGAGAGAGTCAACATTCACCGGTGGTATCCTGCTTCATTTCTATGTTGATGCATGTCATAAGAATAAGCCGTGATATGAGAGTTTTTTTTACCATTAAGTTTGCCATAACTAAGTATTAGGGTAACTCTTAAGATTACGTCATTATCATTAATAGCACGATGCCTCCACTTATAAGTATCTATTGCCAATATGTCAATATATTTCTCTTAACCTAGTTTAGAACAAACACTAACTATTATCTATTTTGTATATTAAAATAACTTATTTATCGATATATGTTGGAAATTTTCATAAATTAGACCCTTGACCTTTGAACCTTATACTATAAGATTTAATGTCAAAAAAGAATCAATCAATTTGATTACAGAGATATAAACTCTAAAAGTTGGGCATTTAATAAGGTCAAAAAGGGTTGTAATGTGGCTTCCCACATTGCTTGAAAAATAAAAAGGTTAAGAGTATTTGAATGACCATGTGATGTACTTTATTATTCTGGAAACACAAAGTATGTATAGCCATGCACTTGCATATGTACAGTGCACCACACAAGCGCGCCTGCAGCCATAGCGTCGGCATAAAGGCTCTATTTGCGCTTTTAGGCGCACATTCACATCGTCACTACGAGCCTTCCCAAAGCTCAGCATTAACTGTTTACAATAAAATTAGCCTATGAACTTAAACATATGTGTAACTTTTGAACTGAAATAGTGTGATTTTGGAGAATGAAACATAATTTTCTGTTCTGTTTAAATTAAAGTGGCACTTGTACATGGTGGCGGAAACAAAATTTTCTTCAGCGGGCGTAGAAAATATATCTAATGCACTAAATTTTTTTATAAGTATTAGAATACACAAAAACTGAGTGCACGTAAAAAGCATACAAAAGGTATTATTAACATCGGGATGCACAATAAGAGCCTTGTCTGTTACTGTTAGAATTAGAGACTGTTGACTACTGTCTTGATTTCTACACTCATTCTAATTAGACTGCGAGGATTCTTCTATTTTTTCTTTCTTTTTAAAAAACTTCTCCATTCTTAAAAAAAAAAACAAGAACATTGGATTTAAATCTCAATATCTCAAATTCTCAACACAAATTTACATGACTAAATAACTGTACATTTCACGCTCAAGATCAACCTTCCAATTTTAAAACTAAATCACATTCATTCCAAGATCAACCTCACAAGCTCCACCTCCCAATCTTAACACAACATCAAATTTCAATGCAACAGTACTTTTTAAACTCCCAATTTTAAAATTAAATAGTCAAACAAGCTCAATGTCACATTCCAATACAATCAGAAATTATTTAGGCACCAAATTAGGAATTAGAAAATCAATTAGTCAATTAAGAATAGGAAAGCAAATTAACCAAATAATTAGGAAAGCAAATAAACAAATCAATTACTGAGCACATCAATTAGGAGAGCAAATTAGTAAATTAGCGAAGTAAAAAATGCTTACCTCAAATTCAAGAAAATAAAGGCAGGTTGTTCACTGTTGAATTATTCGTCGTTAGTCCTCGCCGGCTCCCGATAGAGCAGTTACAAAATGCCAGCAAAGTCCTCCCCATTGCCTCCTCGCCAAGTCGCCAGTCCCTGTTTACTGATAGTCTGCTTCAGTGCTTTTTGAGCACAGGCTGCATAGGCGCACAGTTAGAGAAAATATTCCAGATCTGAATGGATCTGGAGGTCACCGTCACCCTGCCCAGTCCTCGCCTGTTGCTGTCATATTTTCGATGAGGTCAGTGATTCCAGATCTGAATCTTCTGGTCACCGTCCATTCATTCGGCCCTCGCCCATTGTCATCAGTGTCTCGATGTCACCACCGACAAGCGCGTGTCACCACTGCCATCACAAACCCAATACATATTACCCATCATCCCCATTAACCATCACCCACCAAAACCACCAGACCACCACCATCACTATCATCGCCTAACACCATCACCTACCACCACGTGTCATCACCGCCGCGCCAATCGGTGCCCTTATTACCACCACAAAATATCGTCCTCATTGCCTCACTATCTCACCATTTATAAGGAGTCGACATTACGACCCTTCCTCCAGATTTGTGCCACCATGGCAATGGGCACTATTGCAACTGAACAGCGGCATGGTAGAACTATGCCATCAGGGCACAAGCCAAAGTCGATAGCATAACCACCACCGTCATGTCAAGATGTGCATGATCGCGATAATCACCAATGCTTGTTACCGCCATCACTACCCCTGTCTCTGCTGACGTCGTGTTGTCAGACCATGATCAGCAGCAACGGTGCCAATTCTTGATGTCGCGCTAACCAAGACTTCAGCGTCGCAACACCACTAGAGCTCTACCTGAAATAGTGGCATACCCGATCTGCCTCACTGTGGTGATTTGATGGGCGATGGCGATGATGATTTTCATCTCCGGCCGTTTAATTTTTTTTCCATGGTCGTTTGTTCTTCGTCTCTAACGCTATCTGGTTGCCGATCTTCCCCCTTTCCTGTCGGCCTGTGCCAGTGTATGTGTGGGGATTATGTGCATGTGTGACTCTTTGCGTTGGAGGGTCGGACCCTAAAGATGAATACTGCAGGCCCTAACCTGTAGGGCCTTGGGCCAGAGCTAGGGCCAAGCCTAATATTTTCCAAACTGGCCCGGCCCTAAAAAGGCCCGGGCCAAGCTTGGCTCCCGGCCCAGTTCTGGCCCTCTTTTCGGCTCTATTTTGGCCCGGCCCTTTGGCCCTAAATCTGGCCCTAAACCATTTTGAGTTATTTTTTTTTCCTTTCCCTTCTTTCTCGCTCCTCATTCTCTATCTACCTCATATGTTTCTCTTTTTGAACATGTACATTTCTTTTCAGCTCATGATGATGGTTCCTTCTTCTTTATCTACTTTTATTTGCAAGGCTCCTCTGTATTAGTTTTATGGAATTATGAAGAGAGAATATATTTTTGCTTGTTTAGGAACAAGAAACAACACAATTTAGGCAATGAAAATGGGGAACATAATTCCAGAAAACACAAAAAAGTTCATGATAAAAGTGGTCTAATGATGCATGCTTCTAATGAGATACCCAATACTACGTAAAATGCAAAGCTAGAGGAATGTTTGAGTAAAAATTTTTAGAAATATCATTGGAAAAAAATGTTGTAGGTATCCATTGTTAAGTTTAGATAACAAAAAAACTTCATGACTAAAAGTTATATTTTCTCCTGTGGAAAGATTGTCTTTTTTGCGAACAAAATTACTCTTTGTTGCAAATCAATATTCTCAAATAAAGTAAAATTAAAGTTTTAAGGCACTTCATTAGCCATGAGAGAGATATTGAATTGTTTAAGGCCTATCAATTGCATTTATTTTGTAAATTAATATTTTTGCAACAAAAAAAAGGAAATTAAAAAAAGGGCCCGGGCCTGACCCTAAAGTTATGGCCTAGACTCGAGCCTGTATAGGGCCTCCATTTCCTAGATTTGGGCCCAGCCCGATTTTTAAGGCCCAAAGCCCTAAATGGCCCGGCTCATTTTCTAGTCTTCTGGGCTCGGACTGGGCCGGCCCAAGCCCGGTCTTTTGACACCTCTAGGAGGGGGAGGGGAGTACTTGTGTGAATTAAAGTATAAGAAGAGGAAGAGGGGAGAGAGAGAGAGAGAGAAAGAGTAATTCTGTCAAAAGGACGCTCCACATGGCCACATGAACATGTTTATATCATTTTTTTCATAATGACAATCTTGCCTTCAGACTTTTTAACGGCATCCGTCGTCCGTTGACTAAGTTACTGATTTGATACTTTTTTAAAAATTAGGTACTTGTTTAGTGTATTTTCAAATTTGATTTTAAATTTGAGTGTTAAAATATACTAAATATAAAGTTGAGGATATATTTTTAAAATTTAGGATAAATTACACACGACACCCCTGAAGTTTGCCATAAACTACACACGGACCCCCCTATCTTTTTTAATTACACTAAACTACACGTTTTAATTTTTCCGTTCTAAGAATTAACTGAAGTAAGAAAATGACAGCAATACCCCTCGTAAGAATGTAAATTTACCCAACCACCATGCCCAGTATCTGACCAATTCTCTACTTCCCACCATTGCCACTGCCCTATATCTAGCTCCACCAGTGTCTGACTTTCCCTCTCAAGCAAAAACCTGAAGTACTTAAGGTTCAGCCTCTGCACGATGTCGTAGCGCGGAGAAAAAAAGTTCACTGGTAAGTATCGATCTAGACATCAATGTCAGTGGTGGTTATGGGTCACTTCCGACGATGGATGGTGCTTGGTTTTGAGAGAGACTGCCGGGGGTACTCACTACTGATGATGGATGATGCTTGGCTTTGAGGTAGACTGTCGGGGGTACTTATTGCCGGCAATGAATGATGCTTGGCTTTGAGGTAGATTGCTGGGGGTATGTGCCGATCTGGACATCGACGGTGGTGGTGGTTTTAGGTGGATGATTGACGGTGGTGATTTGTTGGTGAAGCCAGTGTAACGGTGGCGACATGGACGCCGGGCGAAATATGATGAGACCAGCGCCGACGATTGATGGTAGGCGGTTGATCTGGACACCGCGACGACTATGCCGAAGTGGTCGTGTAACTCGCCGATCTTGATCTAGATTTAACTCCCAATCGAGTTCTATGCATCCAATTCCAATCGGAGTGGGTAGACTGAAGGGGTTTACGGGCAGTAGGTGGCAAAAGCAGCGGGGATAGCAGCCCCAGCCGACAGCGATGGGTGATGAAGGACGGTGGTGGATGTTGTAGACCGTGCGTGGGTTGGTTTCGGTGGGTGAGACACATTGGGAGGGTGTGTGTGTGTAAAAGGCATACAATAGTGGTGGTAGGGCGGCGGCGGGGCGACGACGGCCATTAAGCATTGGCTTCGGTAAGGAAGGAGAAGAAGATCTAAGGGTAATTTGGGAATACCATAATTTCTAAAATGTGCCCTAACTTTTTTTGACGGCTCCTTAACGGAAGTAGGTTCTATGTACTACAATGACAAACCACATAAGACTAAGGGTAATTAAAAAAGATAAGGGGGTTCATATGTAATTTAAGACAAACTTTATGAGTGTTGTGTATAATTTATCCTAAAATTTATACCTCAAATCCGGACGCTCTATGTCAAGATAGAAGAACTTAACAACGCTCACCGACACATGAATTGAATCTACCATGACTTCGCGGAAATAAAACTAATGTAAACTCCTGCCCTATTGTCTTTTGCCTCGGGGGTTGTAGCCCACCCCATTTTGTTGGTTGTCCAAAAAGTACAGCTCGTGGATTATATATATATATATATATATATATATATATATATATATATATATATATGTGGAGCCGATCCACACCTACCAGTGGATATTATCCACCCAACCGCAACAAATTGTTGCGGTTGCTAATCATTTCCCCCCTCCCCCTACCTCCCCCTCATGTCCTTCCCCCCGCCCCCCACCCCCCCTCATGTCCTTCCCCCATGTCCTTCCCCCCGCCCCCCCTCCCCCCCCCAAAAAAAACCCAACCGCAACTCTTAGTTGTGGTTGGCCTCTTATCCCCATGGCCCCCTTCCCCCACGTGGTGCCCCCTCCCCCTATGGCCCCACCCCTTCCCACTCTGTGATGCCACGTGGTGTCCTCCCCCCCTAAAGCTTTGGACGCAAAGTCTTCTGCCATTTTTTTTCTTTCACAGCCTTTGACTACTGCTCACTCACGGACTTTTTTTTTCTCTGTCTTCTTTCATCTCTCTCCCTCACTTTTCTCTCTTTATAATCCCTTCTCCCCGAACCCTTTCTTCCACTCTCCATCATCTTTACCGACTGTCTTCTAACTCCATATCTCACCTACATAATCTCCACAACAATACAAACAAAAAATTTTACGCTAGAAGATCGGTGGATTTTTCTTTAAATATATCAAGTCAAAACAAGTAAGTAATTTGAATTTTCTTATAATTCAATGTTAATTTCAAATTGTTCTTACCAATGGATTGTTTAAATTGTGTTATGCTTAAATCGTTCTTACCATAGTCTAAAATTCGTGTTTTTTGATAGTTTTTCACGAATTTATAAAAAATAGCTAGAGCTACATTTTGCCAAAGTGTAAAAAAGAGACCCTAGTTATTTTTAAAATATCTATATCAGAGAAAAATTTCAGATTTTTTCAAAGACTGGAAAGGGGTTAACTGATACAGGGAACCTTGTAATTTTGCAGTGTAATTTAAAATATCAAACTAGAGCGATTTCGCGCGAAACTTTTATGAGAACCCTAGGATGTTGGAAAGTTCCATTTCCTAGGAATTCGGACCTTTCCGAAGTCGTTGGCTATTTTTTGGCCGAAAGCTTTTACGCGCTCGATCCGGACACCGGGTCGGGATTTTTTGGCGAAAAGTCCGTAAAATACTTTTTAGATCAAGAATAAATTTGGGAAGCTTAAAATAGTATTTCAAAGCACTTTTGAGTTTTCTGATGCCAGGGGGCATTTTGGTAAATTGCCACCCCGAGAGGGGTATTTTGGTAATTTTACGGTATTAAGGTTTTCAAAGGACTTTTTAGTCCAGAAGTGTAAGTCAAACACCTGAAAGGTTGTTTTGAAGCTGGTTTGGGGCGTTAGGGCGATAATGAACCCCCGGGGGCATTTCGGTAATTTGCCGCTCACCGGGGGTATTTTGGTAATTGAACATTGTAAAATTTTACGGTCAATGAAGGAAATAATTTTTAACGCCATGTGTGTTCCTAAGGTGTAACACTATGTTTGTTTAATGTGAATACGAAACGTAATTGTCGCTAAAGGTGAAAACTTAATTAAACAGTTTTCACGAATTTATAAAAAATAACTAGAGCTAGATTTTGCCAAAGTACAAAAAAGAGACCCTAGTTATTTTTAAAAAGATCTATATCAGGGAAAAATTTTAGATTTTTCCAAAGACTGGAAAGGGGTTAACTGATACGGGAAACCTTGTAATTTTGCAGTGTAATTTAAAATATCAAGCTAGAGCGATTTAGCCCAAAACTTTTATGAGAACCCTAGGATGTTGGGGAGTTCCATTCCCCAGGAATTCGGGCCATTCTGAAGTTGTTGGCTAATTTTTTGGCCGAACGGGCTTTTACGCGCTCGATCTGGACACCGGTTCGGAATTTTTTGGCGAAAAGTCTGTAAAATACTTTTTAGATCAAGAATGAATTCAGGAAGCTTAAAATAGCATTTCAAAGCACTTTTGAGATTTTCTAATGCCAGGGGCATTTTGGTAAATTGCCAACCCGATAGGGGTATTTTGGTAATTTTACGGTGTTAAGTTTTTCAAAGGACTTTTTAGTCCAGAAGTGTAAGTAAAACACCTGAAGGTTGTTTTGAAGCTGGTTTGGGGTGTTAGGGTGATAATGAACCCCCGGGGGCATTTCGATAATTTGTCGCTCACCGGGGGTATTTTGGTGATTGAACATTGTAACACAACTGGAGGAAATAATTTTTATTTTTATTTTATTTAATTCTATGACTTGTTGAGAATGATATACATTTTTATTTTAGATTTCAGTATCAATATGGATGCAACTGGAGGAAATACTTTTTGTGAAGGTTCTGATCCACCTTACTTGGGTCAAGTTTTTCAAACACTGGACGAAGTTGAAGCATACTATAGAGCATATTCGAAAACGATAGGTTTCGGTATTAGAATTAAGACGAGTAGAAAACGGGCGAATACAGATCAAATTTGTGGAAGACTATTTGAGTGTCATAGAGGAGCACCGTATGTACCCCCGGTTGTTCAGGTCAGTGACGAAGGGCCAACAAGACAAAGAAAACGGGACACATTTCCGGGTACCGGCTGCAAGGCCCATGTGTATGCAGTACACAGGAGAAATGAAAGCCATTGGGTTGTGACGGGAGTGGAGTTGAGCCATAATCATCAGTTGATGACCCCTAGTAAGATTAGTCAAATTCATCAACACCGAGAAATAAGCGCGGCACACAGACAACTGATATTTACAATGGCCGAGGCTAAAATTCCACCTTCTAGAATGATGGGGGTTTTCTCAAGCCAGGCTGGGGGGATTGACAAGTTGAGTTTCAACGAAGTAGACCTTCGAAATGAACTTCGTGTTCAGAGAAGAGAGTCTTTCGGTAAGAGTGATTCTAAAGCTACACTTGATATCTTTAGGCACCTTCAGAGTGAGAATTCTGGCTTTTTCTATAGTCTCCAACTGGATGATGAGAACCGCATTAGTACTATATTTTGGGCGGATGCCCGTTCTAGAGCTGCTTACCAAAATTTTGGGGATGTTGTGACGTTTGACACCACATACCGCACAAATAAGTACTCTATGCCTTTTGCTCCGTTCACCGGGGTGAACCACCACTATCAGTCAATCTTGTTTGGCTTTGCCCTGCTTAGGGATGAGACGGAGGAGTCATTTACGTGGTTATTTGAAACGTGGCTTAAAGCAATGTATCATGTTCCTCCAAAGACCATCATTACCGACCAAGATCTGGCAATGAAAAATGCAATCGCTAAGGTCCTTCCAGATACTCACCATGGCCTGTGCACATGGCACATAAGCAACAAATATCCCGAACGGCTTCACAATGTATATGCAAACCATCCGACATTCAAGACTGACTTTAATACATGTGTGAAGAAATCATTGACGGTAGACGTGTTCGAGGAGAGGTGGGCCAAGTTAATGGATGACTACTATTTGCACAATCATGAATGGTTACAATCGTTGTATGAGATCAAGACACAGCGGGTCGGTGCCTACACCAAGCAGTTTTTTGCAGCCGGAATGACTACGACCTCGAGAAGCGAAGGTATGAATGCATTCTTTGATGGGTACGTAGGCCATTCTTCTAGTATACAAGAGTTCGTACTAGAGATGCAGAAAGCTCTTGACAGACAATTTTTCCTTGAGAGAGAAGCCGACGCGGCTACAGTTTACAAAGAAAGAGCCATAGTAGTCTTTTCACCTTTGGAGGCTCATGCGGCTCAAGTCTATACGAAGAAAATGTTTAGACAGTTTCAAGAGGAACTGCTAAAGTCGAATCAATATAGCATGACAAAGTTGCATGAGTATTCCACCAGAGATCTCAAGGTTTATGCGTTGACAAATGTGACGAATTTCGCCAATCTGTGCTCTTCGTCGGCTCCGAGGAGCAGAAGACATTTTACCGTTGCAGTTTGTAAGGACATCGGGTTGGCTAATTGCAACTGTCAACTGTTTGAGCATAAAGGTATACTTTGTCGACACGCGTTGAGGGTTTTTAGCGCCAAGAATGCTCATGAAATCCCTTCACGGTATATCTTGGAACGGTGGACGAAGGAAGCCAATAGAGTCCACGGTCACATTCCTTACGTGCCCAATGTTTTAGTTGATTTCGAGCAATCTGAGATGCTGCGATATAATCACCTTTGTAACATCATGCACGGTTTATCATTGGATGCAGCGTCAACATTCGATGGGTACAGGTATCAAGTTGAAGAAGCCGCACGGGATAAGGTTAACCTTGCACAGTTTAGGGCTGCATTACCAGAAAGAAGAGACAGACCGCTCAATCGAGCTTCACAGCCAGTCATTGACGGCACTAGCCTGCAAGGTGAGGAGGACGACATTTTTTATCCGATTATTTCTCAAACAAAAGGGCGAAAACGAGCAATACGCATGAAGAATCCGATTGAAGAAGCAACGGGTCAAAAAAAATTACGAAAGTGTGCGTTGTGTAATAAGATGACTGATCATGACAAGAGAAACCATTATAAAGTGTTAGGTATCGAACCTGGCAGTATGGTCGAAGAGGACGATGATGATGATGAGTGTTAGAGTTAATGTTTCAGTTGTATAAATTGAACTTTTATAATGATTAAATTTGTGATTTGGTTTGTGGAATCATAACTTCTGAAAAATTACGTAGTTTTTTTGTCACTTTTTTTTTGCTCATTGCACCTTAGGCACGCTAGTTAGCCCATTTGTATCAATTTCGGGAAAAAATGAGACACATTATTTTTTGGGTTTTCCTACGAAGGCCCTGTTCGGGCACACTTTAGGGCCCAATTCATAACTTTCGAAAAATTACGTAGTTTTTTTTGTCACTTTTTTTTTGCTCATTGCACCTTGGGCACTCTAGTTAGCCCATTTGTATCAATTTCGAAAAAAAACGAGACACATTATTTTTTGGGTTTTCCTACGAAGGCCCTGTTCGGGCACACTTTAGGGCCCAATTCATAACTTCCGAAAAATTACGTAATTTTTTTGTCACTTTTTTTTGTTCATTGCACCTTGGGCACGCTAATTAGCCCATTTGTATCAATTTCGTGAAAAAACGAGACACATTATTTTTTGGGTTTTCCTACGAATGCCCTGTTCGGGCACACTTTAGGGCCCAATTCATAACTTTCGAAAATTTACGTAGTTTTTTTTGTCACTTTTTTTTTGCTCATTGCATCTTAGGCACGCTAGTTAGCCCATTTGTATGAATTTCGCGCCGATCCCTCGGCATCGGCCTCGCCGGATGAGTTTCTCGTAACCCATCCTGCATCATCCGAACCACCCTTCTCCCCGCATCAAAGGTATACTCTTCCCTTTTATTCGCTCGTGCCAACCCCTCACGACGACGTCGCTCTAACTTTTCTACCTCCTACCCCTCCATGGCTCGCATCTCCTTCGCCTGATACACCAGATGATCCCTTTCCCTCACTACCTCAATATACCTTCGTTTCCAAAAGTTCTCCACATGATGTGTCCGGTATACGGTGTTACCAACCTTCACAAATCCCACCGGCACCTCATGTTCAGTCTCTTCCTGTTCTTCCTCCCCATCCTCTCGTCCGGACAAATCTATTTCCTCGGGCTCCTCGTCATTTGGCCAGGGGTCCTCCTCGGGATCTTCCTCCTCCTCGTCCCCGGCCATGACGTGCTCATCAATCCATCCAGCTCCAGCCATAATCTCCTGCAAGGCATATGAACTCAAATCAGACTTACAACACGGTACAAGTAACTTCAACACC
Organism: Escallonia herrerae; assembly: GCA_033070095.1. NCBI lineage: Eukaryota > Viridiplantae > Streptophyta > Magnoliopsida > Escalloniales > Escalloniaceae > Escallonia > Escallonia herrerae. The sequence goes on from JAVXUP010000314.1 coordinate 65,695, forward strand.
TTTCTGCCCCCGTACACACTTAATATTTATGTCTAGTTCTACAGGATCACATGCCTAGGCTCTGATACCAACCTGTGACACCCCCAACCCCAGTGACGTCACCAGAGCCAGATTGTCAGTCCTGACTGCATTAGAAACCCTGTCGATATAGAGCAATTCTAGAACCATCCTTGAATATACATCCCTGAATATACATAAGGTTTTACCAAAAATCCATCCTTACAAAATTTTCATCGTAAAGCTCAACATGAGCACAACGAAAATCTTTACACAAAATGTCTAGTTCCCAAAATGAGCATATTGCCGTCTTACTTTTGGATTTACTGATTGAGCGCTTTCTCCTTCCCTTTTCTTGAGATTTCCCCTATTCCACCCTGACTGCCTGAAAACATTACAGGTAAGGAATGAGCGCAAATCGCCCAGTAAAGATAATACGAGGAACAACGCAGACAGCGAAGTGATAGCCTTGGGAGAAATGATAATCGGTCTCAACGATATCAAGAATCCAGAATTTCAAAGAATGACATAACATCAGTTCAATGGATCAAGCAACATGTTTTCTTTTCTTTTAGTCAGACTGAGCGGCTTTAAGGCCCAACAGAACAACATTATCACCATATTGAATGAACTGAACTGACCGAACTGACTGACCAACTACAATGCACGTGAACACTAAATCGCCAAATTAAACATCAATCAAATATAAGCCATTAAAATCACAATGTCATGATAAAGTCAAATGCAATGCAGACACCGACCAGACTGACTGGACTCAATCGACACGACTGACTCGATTCGCGCGCCCTACATCTTGTTTGCCTGTGATTATGTTTCACTGGCCCTCCTTTCACATAATGTCCCGTGCTCCGGGATGTTCATCTCAGTCTCAGACAAATAAAAGAGACAGCAAGCACAAGAAGGGAACTCACGAAGTAATTATCTCATTATTTCAATGTATTAAAACAATTCCTCACTTCTCACCACTCCGAACGCTTAATTACGCTAGTTCCCTAAAATTTAGCGCCAACATGGTTATTTAGCAATATACCCCCTGATGGCCGCAACAGCCCCAACACCTCAAAACCGCTTTAAAACTACTTTTTAAATGTATTACATCAATTATATACCAATATACCAAATATTTCCTTTATCAAATTTTAAAGGGGATGAGTTACCAAAACACCCCCAACTTAAGCAAAATACCCCCTGGCAGCTATCGACCCAACAAACATCTCAGAACAACTTTGAAAAACTTAATACCATAAAATTACCAAAATACCCCTCTCGGGGTGGCAAATTACCAAAATGCCCCTGGCATCAGAATAATCTCAAAAGTGCATTGAAATGCTATTTTAAGCTTCCCGAATTCATTCTTGATCTAAAAAGTATTCTACGGACTTTTCGCCCAAAAATCCCCAACCGGTGTCCGGATCGAGCGCTTAAAAGCCTGTTCGGCCAAAAAATAGCTAACGACTTCGGAATGGCCCGAAATCCTGGGGGATGGCTTCAAAACAACCTTTCAGGTGTTTTACTTACATTTATGGACTAGAAAGTCCTTTGAAAAACTTAACACCGTAAAATTACCAAAATACCCCTCTTGGGGTGGCAAATTACCAAAATGCCCCTGGCATCAGAACGATCTCAAAAGTGCATTGAAATGCTATTTTAAGCTTCCCAAATTCATTCTTGATCTAAAAAGTATTCTACGGACTTTTCGCCCAAAAATCCCGAACCGGTGTCCGGATCGAGCGCTTAAAAGCCCGTTCGGCCAAAAAAATAGCTAACGACTTCGGAATGGCCTGAAATCCTGGGGGATGGAACGTCCCAACATCCTAGGGTTCTCATAAAAGTTTCGCGCGAAATCGCACTGGCTTGATATTTTAAATTACCGTGCAAAGTTTCAAGGTTCCCCGTATCAGTTAACCCCTTCCAGTATTTGAAAAAATCTGAAATTTTTCCCTGATATAGATCTTTTAAAAATAACTATGGTCTCTTTTTTGCACTTTGGCAAAATCTAGCTCTAGCTATTTTTATAAATTTGTGAAAAATCCTAATTTAGACGCCCTAAAAAATCGCTATTTTGGAATCTATAAATGTAATACCGCTCATCCGATATCGTATTGATCTGATTTTTGTTTCCTTCAATTTGTATTTTTCGTTATCTTCGATTTGAGTCTACAATGACTATTTTTGAACTTTGAAATTAACATTGAATTGAATTACAACAAAACCCAAAAAATACTTACTTGTTTTGACTTGATATATTTAAAGAAAAATCCACCGATCTTCTAGCGGTTATCCACCGATCTTCTAGCGTAAAATTTTTTTGTTTGTATTGTTGTAGGTGAGATATGGAGTACGAAGATAGTTGGTAAAGATGATGGAGAGTGGAAGAAAAGTGGAAGAAAGGATTCGGGGAGGAGAGTTTATAAAGAGAAAAAAGCGATGTAAAGAGAAGAAAGAAGACAGAAAAAAAATCCGTGAGTGACTACGTGGCATCACGTGAGGGGGAAGGGGGGACCATGGGGAAGGGGGCATCACGGGGGGAAGGGGGGCCATGGGGGGGCATCACGGGGGGGGGGGACACCACGTGGGGTGGGGGTGGGGGGACCGCAACACTTTGTTGCGGTTGGCATGCCAATCGCAACAAAGTGTTGCGGTTGGGCATGGTGGGGGGGACGGGGCCACGTGGCGGGGGGAGGGGATGCCACGTGGCGGGGGAAGAGGGGGACGGGGACACGTGGCGGGGGAAGGGGGACCGGGGGAAGGGGCCAACCGCAACACTTTGTTACGGTTGGGGGCATGGGGGGGGCCATGGGGGAGGGGAGGACGGGGGGGGCCATGGGGGGAAGGGGAGGCCACGTGGCGGCCGAGGGGAGGATGGGGGAAGGGGGGCCATGGGGGAAGGGGGAAGGCCACGTGGCTGCCGAGGGGGACACCACGTGGGTGAAGGGGGGCCAACCACAACTCTTTGTTGCGGTTGGGCAGGGGGTGGGGGGTGGGGGGAGACGGGGGGAAGGGGGAGGGGGGCCATGGGGGGAAGGGGGAGGGGGTCCATGGGGGCGCAACCGCAACACTTTGTTGCGGTTGTGTATTTACAATAAAAAATACCAACCGCTACTCTTTGTAGCGGTTTGGTAGAGAAATTTTATTTCTCCACCGGTGGGTGTGGATCGGCTCCCATATATATATATATATATATATATATATATATATATATATATATATATATATATATATATATATATATCTATGAGGGATCACCGTGATGCATGCAGCATGCTCCATGTTAGTGTTTCAGTTTCAGCAACAGAACACGAGCTCCAAGTACACGTGTTTCCCCTATCAGCCACTCACCACGCCACCAAGTTTAGGTGTCACAAACCATTTTCTTTTCCAAGCTCAGCCCTGTTTTGCCAAAAATGCATCCCGCAGAATGTGTTCTCATCGACGGACATTGTTAAATATATTAAGTGATGAAAAATTATTATATTAAAATTTAGTAATAAAAACAAAATATTTATAATTATAAAAATTATCACCAAAATTTCTATAGATATATGTTGCACACCATATGATATATGTTATCACCGAAATTTATAATGATATGTTGTACACCATATGACCATTTTTTAATGTTTTTTTGGTAGCTCTACCCAATAAAATTGCATCCCTTTTATTCATCAACCATCAAACTTTTGGTACCAAGATAAATAAATACCAATACCCAATGAAACAAGATATGAAACACGACACAATCAAATGTTCTTCCTGGAAAGCAATCTCTATTAGTTTGTTTAATTTTATTTATGGAGTTGTTTTATGTGGACTACTTAGCTACACAAGTGTGTTACACATTAATTACACAAAATACCGTATACCTAGTATTGTAATCATATATGTACTTGTTACTTAATACGGAGTACCAAGTAAGGCACTATTTTCCAGCCCTTTTTGAATAACTACTGAAAGTAATATCTCAAAGTGTTTTTGGCTTTACTTTGAGCAACTATTACACTTTGTAGTTTCATGCAAGGTATATTTCCATGCAAGGATGTAAATGTGTTCTAATTTTTTTTCTTTTCAAAATTGTAACATGACACTAAGATTCTGAACAGTGTAAATTTAGTAATTTAGAAAACTATGAGGGGCACTTTTTGTATCCTCTCCTTTTGGAGTAAGATTCGCAATTTTTTTTAAGCTCACTTTTGTGACCGAAAGAAGCAATAGTGACACATTTAACCGTTTTGATACAACGTGTATTTCAGCCAAAAAGAGCATTGATATAACCTGACTTTTTTTTTGCTCTTCCTGAAGTACTCCTAAATCTAGACAATAATTCATCATTGTGCCAATTCATCTTTTTCCGTTGCTCGCAGCATTATCTTCCTTTTGTTTCTTGATTAAGAAAACTCATGAAATAATTTTCTACGACCATCATTTCCTCATTTATGTAATTTTTGTACTAAAAAGAAAAGGTTTAGGACTTCTTTTGATTTGGGGAATGGTTACGAGAAGGTGGACAACTCAAAGCTAAACTGAAAATAACCTCCCAAGGTTTATAATTTTGATAAGTAGCGTCGTGACCTTCATTCTTGACATTTAAAATCCCAAGGTTTTGAATTTGAAGCACTTAAACCCAAAATCACAAATATGTCAAAATTAAATGAACAACAGATTCAACACAGCGTTGCACACGGTCAAAATTGTCCAACCCATTTTCAACTTCTCAATTTTGTTAATTCCGTCGCTACAAAACACCGATCATCACGAACACCACCCACCACCGTCATCGCTACCCACTACTGAACCTATTCCGGCAATGTCAAATAATCAAAACTAGCACCGCCACAGTGTTGACCTTAATCAATAATTGCCAAACTACCACGGCACCACCCCATCATTATTTACCAAACCGACTATTGCCACAATACTCACCGCCGCGCTCACCTTGTTAAACCCACCAATCGACTCCAACTACTAAACCCACCACCACCACCACCACCACCACTACAATTGCCATCATCCTCACAAACCATTTAGCTGAGGTCCTTACCTGAAATGGAACTTTCATGCTAGTTTTTGCTCCAGCATGAAAGTCGATCCATCTGAATACAACTATCAAACCGACCACCACCACCATGCTCATTATCGCCCTCACCAACCACTTTCCCATCTAGTGGTATAACTTTTCTCAACCTTCTCTAACCCAATGGTCTTAAATATCGAGACCAATTATTTGAAACCATGCATATCCGACTAAGTACCAACTCATAGGATCCTCCAAATTATCTTATGATGTCATAATTGTGTTCATTAGCCGAGTCTTCAAACTATCCATATCATATGCTAAGCAGCAATATGCAGACCATCCCTACTTGCATCAATACTCTCTACAATACGTCATCCCGAGAGTGAAAGGGGAAGATAAGAACTGATCCTAGTATGTAGCTGGCAAGAATCTTGGCATAAACAAGTAGAGCATTATGATAAGCACAACCATCCCCACTTGATCCATGTATTCACGTACAACAACTATTTGTTGAACCTATCTTCAACCATTTATACCTGTCATGTATAAGAATTTAAGAATGTCAATTATCCAAAAGTAGCTCAACCAGGACCATACACATAAAATACACCACCTAGAAGTATTTCATGAAACTTCTCTTCTTTTTGTCCTTTTCAATTTACGGAACTTGTACTCTACATTAGAAGTAAACAAAAAGTAGCTCAACCAGGACCATACACATAAAATACACCATCTTGAAGTATTTCATGAAACTTCTCTTCTTTTTGTCCTTTTCAATTTGAGGAACTTGTACTGTACATTAGAAGCATTCATTAGGGGCAAACTCATTATCTTCAACTGCAATATCTTGATATTATCAAAGTAACATTCCAGACTTGCCAACACATAGCACCTATTTACAACAAAGGCATGTTATATCCAGATGCCACAAAATATGCATCTCCGACAGCCTTTGCTTCTAGTTAAGGATCAAAGAACACTTGGGCAAGAGATAAAACAGACATCTGAGAAGGGAAACTAAGTTGGTTTTACCGCTTTCTCTGTTCTTTTAAGTTTTGAGCCAGTATGCCGCTCACTGCCCAAAATGGTTACTTCCAACCAAGGGGTGAAACCAAGCTTTCCACGTAAGTGACCATGTTCGTGTACCGATTCTCCAAGCATACAGCCTTCAGTTCTTGGCTTTTGAGATCATACAAAGCCAGCCTTCTTCCATCATCCCCCTCTTGTACTAAAACTTCATCATTCCTGTTGAAGCACAATGGTTGGAAAATCCTTTCACGAACGTCGATCGAGAACTGTTTAGTCCAAGAATCCGCCACGCCGTACTCTCTCATCACCCAGACCTGACAATTCTTGCTCTCCCCGTACCAACGGAACAGAGCAAGTAACTCCTTAAACACCCCAATTGATTCCTTAACAGTCACTCTTTCCATGTCACTTTCTCGACGCGGCAGCATAATCTCTCCGAATTTCTCGTCGGCAAAGTTGAATGACATGATTCGTTCGGGACTTCCCCTCGAAGCTTTCCCATGAACAGCTCCATTAACAAACACACTCATTGATTGTTCATCCGGGAAATCGATGCCATCAGCTTCGATTTTTCTCCAAGAATTAGTACTCAGCGTGAAAACCTCAGCTTCAGGGCCTTTCCCACCATTGAAGTAGAGATTAAAATCGTACAGGATTCTAACAACCTTGTAATCATTTGCCTGGTGATGAAACCCGAATCCAAGAACAACAAACGTGTCGGGTTTTCGCGGAAAACAGGAATCCCGAAGGATGTTGACTTTCTGAGTGGAAGGGTTCCACAGGTACAAGGTGTGGCCATAGTGCTGGAACCTGTAATCAGTCAAACATAGCAAACCGTTGCAAGAACCAGCAATTCTAAAAGTGTCAAACTCAGGGTTGAATGGGATCTCACGGATCGAAAGCCCGTCCAATGTGTCCATGGAGAGCATGGAGCACCATCTCTTCCCTGAGGGACTTGTTGGCAGATGAACAAGATGATTATCGCCGTTCAAAGTGGATTGGTTGAGGTGGGTGGTGATGAAATGGGAGTCGTTGACAACAGAATACCACGTTTTACAGACACAGGTGAGTTTGATCAGGGCTTTCACGGGTAACTTGAGCAGAATCTCAATCAAGAGTTCAATTGGGAGGTGCTTGAATGATAAGATGGTATCACTAGACTGTGCTCTCTTGCAACTCTCAACAATTTGGGTCGTCATGGCGATTGAAACTCACTGGAAATCAAGCAAATTGAGAAGGAAATCCCCTGAAGGACACTCTAAAACTGCAAAGTTTACTCAAGAAAGTAGGGATGATTCATTTCAACTGAAGGAAGTGTGCTAGTTATATAGGAATGATGCAAAAGTAACCACCCTTCAATAGTACACCAGGTCCAACCTTTTTTACTACTACTAACTACGACAAACAAAGCAGCCCTCCACACCCCCACCCATCTCTCTCTCTCTCTCTCTCTCCCCGTGTTTCTTTACAGATTTAACAAAAACAAAGCAGCCGTCCAACTCAATTAACTGCCACAGGACAAAGCAACCAACCATATCCCTTTTCTCATCCATTAATTGCCATTTCTTTTTTCCAAGAAATACAAAGAAGCTCATGAACAGACCAGGTACATAATTGTGAGGGGAACCCCTGTGTTTATTTACACTTCAACCTCCCCCACATAGACACCTAAAACACTGCTTAGCTTATAAGAAACACTTCCTTGAACGACGGTAAGCAACTTTTAGTTTATTGACTAGCGAGAGAGACAGCACCGCCCTTGTCCACTACATGGATGGGATTATTCGTGCCGCGCCCCTTTCTTTCAATAAACTAAGTAAGAAAAAGCAACCACCATTGCCTTATATTCAAGGAACAAGACTTTCGAGTGCTTCACGTTAGATTAGCCAGAATTAATCTATGTTTCTATCAAAAACTTGATCAACGCTGTGTTTTCTTAATGCTTACACTAATCACTGCCATGTGTGGACCACACGTCCGTTGTCAGTAACTAAGAAGTCAGTCATACATGTCTCCTTAAAAAATTGCACACCCATTAATTCAGATCAAGTGTCTCCTGTCTATAACACCGGAATAGCATCTCCTTTATATGCTTTTAAACCGAAACAATCAGCACTATAACCTAGATCAACCTGGATTAGGCAGGTCACTCATACCGGATATTATCGTTAATTATATAGCTGTTAGTGGTAAGAAAAATAATCATTTTAAACAAGTTTTTGTATTTCCTCCTCAAACTGTTCATGTGCAACTCCGTACTAGTTGGCAAAATATATCAAACAAAATATGAAAAGTTGACAAACGAGTATTTGACATGTTATTAGTGAGACGCATGTCATTGCTTTGAGCCGTGTACTATGTCCAAACTCTTTTGTGACTCTTTATTAATTTCAGCAATGTTAGTCGGCACTTCTTACGGGAAAAAAAAAAAGGAAGTTAGATACATCTTTTCTCCTATGTCTCCGCTTTATTTGTGACTGTTTTAAGAGTGTATGTCGGTGGGCTGAGGGGCAGAGGACCTTTCCTAAGGTTGTCTTCAGGTCAAATTAAGCATTTTACTTTTCATTGCTTATGATTTAGCCCCGTTGAAATTGGATCCCTAATATCATAATTGTCATAGTCTTACTCCGCTCCCTCCAAAAGCAAAGGACTAGAAGCTGGTTTCTATGTACTTCGATCTAGATTGTTGCAATATTTCGGTTTAGGTGTTCCAGAAGAAGCTCTCCACTATTGTAAAAAATAAAAATAGCGAAAGAAACAGGTTCTCGTTAAGTTGTTATCTGCTCTAAAAGTTTAAATTGTGAGCGAATGAACACAACAATGTTACACTCTCCTTTACGTATAAATTCCTGATTGCACGTGAAGAAACAAATCAAGGTGAACAGTCACCATGTCCACAAATATACAGAGCCTAAATTGAACTACGATAAAGAGGGATCAAATATGTAAGAGGAAATAATCGAACTCAATACCTTGCCATAACTAGAGTTCGGATATCTTGTTAAATTACTATGTGCTCTAACTTAAGCTATTAAAGAATGTGTCAAATAATGTTATCGTACTTAAATGATCATGTTTGAAGTAAGTCTCTTACGTCTAAAAATTAGATATTCTTGGGTTGTCACGAGTGTCTAAAAGTCAAAATTTTGTTCTTGGAGAAATTACGAGTAACCACTGTAAAGTTGACAAGAAAAAAAAAGAAAACATCTACATCCATTCAGCATCATTACTGCAAATACAATGCTAACAACAATAATCATCTTCACTTTCAAATGGCAAAAGAAGCCATACATACATATATATATATATAGAAAAATCTATAAAGCATCATTATTTTGAATACTAAGCACAATTATCACCTTGATCTCGTAATTTCAGCGCTTCATTATAGCTCTTCATCATCTCTTCTTGCGTTAAATTTCAACCACGACCTATTGACCCCATCATACCCAAAAGGTATAGCTCAATCATTCTACCATTAAACAATCAATCCTTTTAAATATTCCATAAGCACCACAATTCTCTGATGTTAAAAAAATCTTACAACGTCAAATTAATCTAGAATCGGAACAAATGCACAATAATTGATAACTCCAATCACAAGCCTCAGATGACAGCAGCACTTACGTCCCTCTCCGAATTAGCACATTTGATTCAGTTACTACTGCATTATTCTCCATTTTTGTTGGAACAAAATACTCACCTCTTACGGTCACTAACATAGTATTGGGAAAAGAAAATAATAATAATAATAATAATAGCTGTAATCCCTGAAGCCAGAATTAGTGACATACAGAGAAGAGGGTGAAAGGGTATGCTACCTATGCTTTGTGTTCTTAAAGCTCCGTTTGGTTGGAGTTGTATGCAAGTCTCTTATTCCCATGCTTTATGATCTTAAAGCACCTTTGCTGGGAGTTGCATTCAAGTCTCTTATTCCTTTACCTGCCGACAAACGCAATGTCCAACTGCCTGTTCCTGCCGCACCATGATATTTCCTCCACTTGCGGTGGTACTAGGTTTTGCACAGAAAGTGACTTATACAGTCCAATTCGTGGCATCCAAGGTTACCTAAAGTAGTCTTCTTGATAATTGTAACAAATGCAGAGCAACTTATTCCTTTAGCAAACCAAACTGGTTCCTACTAATTCTCCATTAATTTTACGATTCAGCACCATCATTTAACAAATGAAGGTTGATCCCAACATGCACTACACCAAAACTGGCCTATGGTGACAAGGAGGCCTACTGTATAAAAGGAACCGTAGGTACAAGTTATGTATGCCTACGGTTCATATTGCACCGTGGCTATTCGTGCTGCTTTAGTTTGGAAGAGCAGTCACATGGTCTATCTCTCTCTCTCTCTCTCTCTCTCTCTCTGAGACTTGCCCAGTTGCCAAATACTCTCACCCACTCCCAGACAGGTAGACGGCAGCACTCACCGGCGACGGGCGACCGGCGACGGGCGACAGAGACACAGACACGGACACGGCAGGGGCTCCTCGAGTTGACTCTTTTTGGCAGAGCTCAGCTCAGATCTGGAACGAACAAGACAACGAGGGGAGGACTTCACCGGTGGACTCGACTACCGAGGTCCGAGGCCGTCTTCAAATTCAGATCTGGAACAACAATCGAAGAAGAAGCAGTGACCGGTGAAGGCGAGAACTCCACCGGCCAATGACCCTCCCCGGTGACGACGCGTTGATGAACGGTGACCTTAGAAGAAGCAGTGACGGGCAGACTGATCAACGAGTGTCGACGGCGAGGCGAGGACTCCGGCGGCGGCGACTCATTGACGACTGGTGCGGCAATAGTGCACCTTCCCCTGTCAGTCGAAAGGTTTCTGGTTTCTCTCATTTCCCATGTCTGCGGCAACAGTGCACTTCCGATCTCCTCTTCAGCCTAATTAAGCCACTCCACAGGTAACAATTCTCATTCAATTTCCAATTCCAATTTCAATTTCCAATTCCAATTTCAATTTACACTTTCTTCTTGTTCTTTCTGCGAATTTGTCCCGGTCTCTCTCTCTATTCGTGCTCTTGCAATCTTAGGCCAAGTTTCTACTAGGTCTTATACCTTTGCTAACCAGTAGTGGTGATGGCCAAGGTGGGTCGTCTTTTGCTACTGGCCAAAGCGACGATAAGCTCTCCACAAACTATGGGGGGCTTGATTTGGAGGCCTTGAGTCGGTTGGATGGGCGGAGGTGGTCATCTAGCTGTAGGAGTCAAGAAGGGTTGGAGTTAGTTGCTGTGAATCGGGATGGAGAAGAGGAAAGCATGACAGAGAGTATTAGGACCCTGAGCCAGAAGTATAGGCCCATGTTCTTTGAGGAACTGATTGGGCAGAATATTGTGGTTCAGTCCCTCATGAATGCTATTCTTAGGGGAAGGGTTGCTTCTCTTTATCTTTTCCAAGGTCCCCGTGGGACTGGAAAGACATCAACTGCAAGAGTATTAGCTGCTGCTTTGAATTGTCTTGCCAGCAACAAAACTAAGCCTTGTGGGGTTTGTAGGGAATGTTCTGAGTTCATTTTAGGGAATGTTCTGCGTCAGCTACCGTAAGTTGGAGGCTTTAGCCTATAAAGCAGCTTAATTGTGGCAAGGTAGCGAAGAAAAGTATGCTCTCCAGCTGTTTATTTGTGTTTATCGCTAAATTATTTTTCGCCTGTCTTGTTTATGCTGGTGCTATATGAGGATTTTTCGATTTTATGGGTGATTAATTATTGAAGATTCGTCAATTTGAGATAACATGAAGTAATTGAAGGTTTGAAGCCTGCTTCGATGGTTATTTACATGTGAATTGTGGTGTTGTTGTGTCACCAATATGGGGGTTAGATTCGCTCTGGGGTATTACCCGATATGGCTAGGATTCTGAGTTGTTCTAATGCATTTGCTGTTACTTATTTTTTGCTGAATCCTTGCATGCAGTTTTTTGTGTGTGTCTTCATGATGCTTGAACTCCTCCTTCTTACATGTCGATTTGGGCCCCCTTCCCCTTACTATCACATACTTTTCTTCCCTCTCCCCCTTGTGCTGATGGTTTACCAAATTGAATGGTTTTCCCCCAATGTTGTGTTTGTTTTGTTGTTTGCTTGTCAAGTGCTTAATGTTTTTCTTCCTTGTGTTTGCATTGAAGTGCTTTAAAGATAATGTACCACTATGGTTAGATCTCTTAATACTGAAGCTGGTGCTTGGCAGGGTACAGTGGTAGCATAGAAATGATTTTCGAAATATTTTTTTTGACAATAATGAGCTATGCCTACGGTAGTACCGTAGGCATAGCTGGGAATAAGTGGGTTAATACGAATTCGGCATAGGTATATAGGCTACGGTATAACCGTAGGCATAACCTTCAACCCCGTAGGCATAGATCTAGGGCATCGCCACTTCTGGCTACGGTATAGTACCGTAGGGATAGGCTATGCCTACGGGACATGGCACCTATACCTACGGTACTGTACCGTAGGCATAAGCTGGTTTTCTTGTAGTGATGACTGCATTTGCATCGCGTGACGGTGCATTTTAGCAACTCTTTGTAGCTGATGTCATGGAAGTCGGTTCACAGCAGACATGGAGGTGGCACAAAGAACGTAGTTCGGGTCAGATGTCAAGTGTACTAATGTGAGGCAGAGCATGGATGGAATAAGGGCAAACACCAAGGCTTCCCAGGCAAAGCCCGAGGAGTGACCTTGCAAGGGCAAAGCGTGGAGTGAATGTACGACGACAATCACAATCTAATGCTTAGGTTCAGAGTTAAGGTCCAAGGTTGCCGATCTGCATTAGGGTCCTGTATGTTTCTCCTTCTACAATTCTTTAGCTTCGGAATTCTAAAGTGAAAAAGGAGAACGAAACCTGAAGTTCTGAAGTCCTCCATTCCTGAAAATGAATTCTCAAGTTCCCTATTCATAAGATTTATATGTGATGTCATCAAACAACACGTGGCACTCCCTGGGAGTGACACCTCACCGAGAGGGCCACAAATTCTGGTGTTCTACTGACTGTTGGATTGCATAATCACCTGGCATTCCAAACACAACTTCGCTCTGTCTATCTGAAAAGACTGGCCCACACAGCGCAGATGTGGTCAGAAAACCTCTTGATCTAGTCACCAGTTTAAATTCCTTGCAAATTTCCACAGTGGCGTCGAGAGACACGAAGAACTTGATAGTGGTGATAGAGGGTCCCTACGGATAACTATCAAGTGAACTAGTTAATGCTCTCTAAAGACCTACTACCGTCTCAGGATGACCTGGGATCATGGTCCTTAGGAGTGCCGATGAAGAGCCTCTAGTACTAGAGCACATAGACTAATCACGCATACACCCTGGTAGAGATAGTGTCCCGGAGGAGTGGCCTATCTTGCGGGATAGTTCTTGTGTCGTACCACTTATAACGCACTAAGAATCGTGTCGGGAAGGAGTCCCCTATCCTGTAGGTGAGTCCTTGTGCAGGAGCATTTGGAGCGTGCCAAAGTAGTATTCAGAAGAGTTGCCTACTCGACGGGCCGATGCAACGTCTAGAAGGAGTCACTTGCTCGACATGCCGAGGTAGTGTCATGAAGAAGTCGCCTACCTGGTAGGAATGGGAGTGTCCCGAAGGAGATGCCTACTTGGTAGAAGGGGAATCTTCATGCTGGAGCACTTAGAGCTCCCTGCCGCCGATAGAGGAGTCGCCTATCTCAGCGATGAGTCCTTATGCCGGAGTACTCAAAGTGCTCCAAGTTAGTGTCCTGAAAAAGTCTCCTACCCAAGGGCCGGATAGTGTTTCCAAAAAGTGACCAACCTAGCGGTAGGAGAGTCTTATTTAGAGCACTTGGAGCTCCCTGACAGAGATAGTGCCCTGGAGGAGTCGTTTATCCCACGGGTGAGTACTTATGAAGGAGCACTTGAACCTCCCTAACGGGGTCCTGGAGGAGTCGCCTGTCTTTGCGGGAAACTACAATTTGATGTAAGATAAAACAATAAACTACAATGTTTAAAAAAAACTGAAAATAGCATAACAAACTTATCAAAAATTCGAGTAGACTAAGGCATGTGTTGTACTGTTCTTAAGAGCAGTTTTGACCCCTCAGAAATTATATCTCGGTGCTCAAGGTCTCAGATAGCTACCCTATAAGATTCAATAGTCTTTTCTTTGATAACGAGCACTCGAATAGCGAAGGCCAACATGAACAGCTCTTTGCTTGTTTTATCACCGAAACTACAAGAGAATAGAAACGTGTATAAAGAGAAAAAGAGAGAGCTTTGATTGCTTTCAGTGTGTCTAAAATGAGAGAAGAGCTCGTCCTTCTATAGTGCAAAAACAGGCAGCGTAAAAATGCTAAACAACAAAAATCAACTATGTAAATAAGGCAAATCTGGTAAATATGGTAATTAGCAAAAGTGAACTACTTAAATAAGGTAAATGACTTTGTAACGGCTAATTAATTTGAACAAACGAAGAGTTAATTTCGAGATGTGTCTCAAGACATAAACAACTACTTGATTTAGACAGACAAATAATCAATCTCGGATTTGTCTTCTAATAAATCACTTCATTTTTGGTCAACTAATCCCAGATAAGATTTAAATAAAATTTTTGGCTTTGAAATACTTTGTAATTTGTTTACCAAATACAACAATACACCACATATTTCAAAGGCAAAAATAAAAGGGACCGGAGTGGTGATAAAAGCATAAAAGCAAGCAATGCATAAGCACCGGTGTCTTTTGGACTATGAACCAATGCATAGGGCCGATAAGACTTGATCCACAGGAACTTGGTGAAATTTAAAATTTCTATGAACTTTCTTCCTGATTGTAGACCAGGAGTACATATCACATACACTACAAACTCTGAGTAAAGCTGTTTATCATGGTTTGGCATGTTTTGGCCATGCGTCGTACCTGGATTTCATGAATGCTCTAGAGAATTTGCCTAAGTTCTCATAGAGGCGGCCTGACCTCGACACTCATACAGGTAAATCCTTCAAGTGTGTACAGCAATCAAACACACCATCTAACTTGAGCTATGGATTTCATTAAGAACTAATGCTCAACCTCCAACGTTACAATTATACACCATCCAACACCATAGGAATAGACTGTCACGATATAATTTTGATAGTGTCTCAACTAATCAACCAGTGGCTTGTTATTACCCATATGAACCTAATTCCTAGGATCACCATTCACATAGGTTGGGTTCCCACCACTGTTGACCTTTGTTTTAAACATAAGTCTCATTCCCCTCAATGTATTTATCACTAGCTTCATGCTTAGTGGTTTTGTCAGAGGATCAGCCAAGTTTAACTTTAACTTCACAAAATTGAGGGATATAATCCCATCATTCAGCAGCTGCCACACAATGTTATATCTTAGGCAAATGTGCCTACTCTTTCCATTGTAAGATTTATTCTTAGCGCGGGCTATCGTAGCCTGGCTATCACACAACATTGAGACAGATGAAACTGGTTGCATCCATAAAGGATGTCTGCAAGTTCGTTCTTGAGCCATTCTGCTTCAGTACCTGCCTTTTCTAAGGCAATAAACTTAGATTCCATCGTAGATCGAACCATGCAGATCTGCTTGGAACATTTCCAAGCGACTGCTCCTCCTCCAAGAGTAAAAATATACCCATTCGTGAATTTTGTCTCATCTACATTAGAAACCTAGTTAGCATCACAATATCCTTCTAATACTACAGGAAATCCATGAAAGCATAGAGAATAGTCCATGGTGCCTTTCAAATATTTAAGCACTCTACATAAAGCAATCCAATAATCCTTACCAGGATTATGCGTGTATCTACTAAGTCTGTTTACAATATATGCTATGTCAGGTCTAGTACCTTTCATCAAGTACATGAGACTACCAATTATTTGAGCATATTAATCAGACTGAGATACATCATTATCCTTATTCAATTCTTTTTCAACTGAATACTAGAATCATATAGAATGCTAACAGGAGTACAATCAAAATGATCAGATTTTCTTAACACTTTCTCCACAAAATGTTCTTGAGAAATTTTATGGACATTACTTATTTAATTCAATTTAAGTCCAAGAAGAACGTCTGCCTCACCTAATTTTTTTCATGTCAAATATAAAAGAGAGGAAGTTTTTAACCTCATTGATTACCTTAATACTTGTTCTTATAATGAAAATTTCATCCACGTACAAGCATATAATAATTCCAGAGTTTTTATTAGAAAACTTGCAGTAAATGCATTTATCAGTTTCATTCACTGAAAAGTCATTTGAGGTCATCACACTATCAAATTTATCAGGCCATTACTTTGGGGCTTGTTTAAGACCATACAGGGATTTAACAAGTCTACAGACTTTATTTTCATTACATGGGCTCACAAACCCTTCTGGTTAATGCATGTAAATTTCTTCCTCAAGTTCTCCATTGAGAAATGCAGTTTTAACATCCATTTGATGTATGATTAGCTTATGTACCGCTGCTAAAGCAATTAATACTCTAATGGATCTTTATATTCATCTTTAGAGTCGATTATGGTGTTTGAATCTAAGACGTTGCTTTTGAGGAGTAAAAACGGCACTATGGAAAGTATGGCCAGTAAATAGGCAATTCGAAGTTATAAATCCTAATTTCCTCCTTTTTTGTTCAGAGAGCATAACCTTGGCTATATACCCCCACACTTTTAGGTATTTGAGATTTGGAATTCTATTTTCCCAAAGCTCATTGGTTGCCTTGCCAGTTTTCTTGAATATTATTCTATTTTGGATATGGCAAGCAGATAAGATTGCTTTTCCCCCCATAGGTTGTGGGGTACACCAACACTTACGAGTAATGCGTTCATCATTTCCTTTAGTGTTTGATTTTTCTTTTCAGCTATACCATTAGATTATGGTCAATAAGAACGTGTTAACTCGTGTATGATTCTTTGGTTTTCACAATAACAACTAAGAGGACCAGAATCATAATCATCCCCTCTATCAGACCTTAACCTTTGATTTTTTTACTGAATTTATTTTCAACTTCCACTCTGTATATTAGGAATTTTTCATTAGCTTCATCTTTGTTTCAAAGTAGGTATACTTGGTTATATCGGAAAAAATCGTCTAGAAAGGTAATGTAATATTGTTTGCCACAGCTAGACATAAGACTAAAGAGTTCCAATTCTCGTTCAAAAATTATTACGTTAGTTAGAATTCCCGATTCTTTCATTTTCTTGATATAATGATAGTTTACAAATCCAAGTCTAGCATGCCATAAATCAACACAATCAAACAAGTAAGTCGAAGAAGCATTTTCATTCATAATATGAAGAACATTCAACTGGAACAAACCCTAATCAAAGTACCCTTTCCCACAAACATCCCATTCTTGGTCATCACAACTTTATCTAACTCAAAAATGACTTTCACTCCTATTTTCCCAAGCAAGGAGACGGACATAAGGTTCCAACGAATTTCTGATACATGCAGGACATCACAAAGAGAAAGGATCTTCCCAGAGGTAAGCTTCAAATTAACTTTTCCTTTGCCAATCACTGGCGCGGGACGAGAGTCATCCATAAACACTTGTTCCTCTTCTTTCCCTACTGGTGTGTAGGAGGTAAAGGCACTTCTATTGCCACATATATGCCTGGTAGCACCAAAGTCTACCACCCAAGATTTTTTCTCTCCCACAATATTTGCCTCAAAAATGACTGCAACAATAACATCTACTGCCTCAATTAGATCACCTCTCGGAGGGCACGATTGTCGCTTCTTTTTTGGAACCTGCACTGTGAGGGATAGTGGCCTGATTTGCCACAAACAAAGCAATCACCTTTCTTTTAAGTACTACTACCTTGAGGCTTAAGGTGATTATTAGATTTTGGTTTTTGTCCGTGGGTAGGCCTACAACCAAATTTGCAGTTCTGCCTATTCTGGTTGATATTTTTGGCCTTCGCCAAAATCCTATGGAGAATATAGTGCATGCAAGTTTGAACTAAGTCCACGCTTTATGATGCTTTGCCTAAGTCAAGGTTGTTTACTTGCCATATCTTACTTTTATACCCATTTTAGAGTTCAAAGGCTCCATACCAACTCATACATCGAGAACTTGGTTAGTAACAACAACCAATAAAGTTTGTCAAAGTCAACTACTTGTCATGTTTCTCTGGCTTCCCATGCATTTACATAATCATCTCTAATTACTATGAGGGGGTTTACTTTAACGTTAGGATGGCAGCCATCCATGACCAACTTACGACAACCCATGTTCTAGCACATGGGAAGCTTTAATTTGACACACCAAGATGCCTTGTTAAATCAACCTTAAAGGGAATTCCCTGTACAATGAAGAATGCACAACTTCAATAAGTTTTTTCATTAGATATTTGTCACCATGATAAACAGAACTGTGAGGAACCGCCAAAGGATGTTCTGAACTTCGATATGTTTTTTCATTAGATTTCTGTATATTCTTATGCTTAATCAATTAGCAGCATCCCATTCTACCAAACTTATGCTTATTCAAATATTCAATCCTAAGAAGGACTCAAAATCAACTATATACAGATTAAAAAATCAACTATATATAGATTCAAAATCAACCATATTCAGAAAAGAAAATTATGCACAAATTGTTGGGAAGAAAAAATAAAAATAGTGGACTTACTTTCTAATGAAGAAGACATGTCATAGTGACGGTGACAGTGGAGGGCGGCAGCGTTGGTGGCGCGGCGGTAGCAGAGGTGGAAGGCTTGGTCACGCGGCGTCGGAGGAGGGTGGGGTGTCACTGGAGCTGGGTCACCGTGGAGGTGAGGACGGAGGTGAGAACGGCGGTGGGATCGTCGGGGGTGAGAGTAGATTTTTAAAGAGAAAAATAGGGAGAGAGAAAAAAAAACAGATCTGGAGGTGTTTATATCGAGAACTTTTAGCGACGGAATAACATCGCCGCTAAAAGTTTGTCGGTGAAGGTCGTATTTATTACGACTTTTACCGACGGAATTTTTAGCAACGGTGTTATTCCGTCGCTTAATTTTTTTTATTAAACCCTTAAAAATTAATTTTCTAAAAAAGTTTTAGCAACGGAAATACTGTCGCTAAAAGACTGCCGGCAAAAGGCGTCGCCAAAAACTTTTTTTGACGGTTGTTTCCATCGGTAATAGTAACTATAACGCCCCGAATTTATTTACGGAGCGTTAATGCCGAATACAGAGAGATCAAATAAAATCTTATAATTATCAGAAGACCCCAAAATAGTAAATTACAGCATACACTAATAATTCTTAAAAATACATCAATATCTAACACAATGGCTCCAAGCCTTTGTACAATTTAAGTACTCCAACATGGAGTTTTCCAAAATAAAACCTAAATAATAACAATTTGTCTCAATCATTACACTCAAAATATCAATTATAATTTTGAAACAAAAGTAGCTAACTCTTAATCACTTAACTAGCCCTTCGATCCCAAAGTCCCACCTACTAATCACCTAAAAGGAGAAACAATAAGGGAATGAGCCAAATGTCCAATAAGGTCGCTCAAAGGACCAATCAAACGAAAGCAAAAATAACTGAGAAACGAAATTTCATAAGCACAAAGGGTCTCAACGAAATGGATAATCAAACCAGATTGCGAACATCAAATATCTGAATATAGAGACAGACACTAGAGAGCCATTCAAAAAGTGGTCACAAACGTCATCACTGACATATGAGGCCAGTTCAGAAAATAAGATCGTGATCTCTAGCTCAACTCCCTTGAGCTAGCCCACATTTCAATCCATGTGGGTAAGTCAAAATTAAGTCACATACACTGTGACATGACTCATAGAGTTACAGAAACAAAAATCTCAAAATAACAGGTTATCAAATATCGAACATGTCAAACAATATATAAAGTTTACGAAATACTGATAATCATTATTCACTAAAAGGAACATTATCAACATGGTAAATTCTGAGGTCAAACAAATTCGACGGAATTTGATTTCCACAAATCATATCATTGAGAACTAGTTATTCATAACAAAGTTCAAAGCAAAGTGAGAAGAAAAATCACTTAACTCAATTCAAAGAAGTTCAGATTTCAAAACGAACTAAGGACTTACATGAACGATTTGGTCCATCACTAATTCAAATTTTAAAAGTAAACCCTTACGTTAATCAAGCTTATGAATGCAAATCCTTAAGCTCCTCCTTATAAATTAAGAGTTTCCCAAGATTTCTCTCTCTCTTTCTCTCTAGCAAAGGGAAGTAGGCAAAGAACCAAAAAGATTCGAAAGGAAAATAAGAAACTATTTATATGGAACAAAACCAAACTTTAAGTCAACCGAAAATAATTTTTATTTGACCGAAACATCATCTTTCATTCGACCGAATCCGACAGAGGTGAAAATGGTTTATCTTTTTTTTTTTTTTGCATTCGACCGAAACCAGGTTTTTATTCGAATTAAAACTTTTAATTCGAATGAAAACTTCAGTAACTCATTTTACACGATTTAAATACCGTTCGTTCGAAGCAAAATATTTTCATTCAAGCAAAACCATTTTCCTTCGACCGAATTCTTCAGACTCCAAAACTTTAACATCAAATAGTTTTGATTCGAATGAAACCACTTTTATTCGACTGAAAATTTTAGAACTCCAAAACTTTAACATCAAATAAATTTTTATTCGAATGAAACCATTTTCATTCGACCAAAAATTTCAAAAACAATCTCAAACCATTTTTCTTAGTTTTAACAAAAGACCACAAACTTATTTATTCAAAAATATTAGTTTCACATAGAAAAACAAATTTTGGGGTATTACATTCTCCCCTCCTTAAAAGAATTCCATCCATGGAATTTTAAAACGTACCTTAAGTGTCAAAAAGCTGAGGGTGCCTTTCGCGCATAGCCTTCTCAAGTTCTCAAGTGGTTTCCTCTATTTCGTGGTTCCACCATAAAACCTTAACTAAAGGAATGACTTTCATCCTTAATACCTGATCATGACGGTCAAGAATCTCAAACTGCTGCTCTTCATAGAAAAGGTCCTCCCGGACTGATAAAGGTTCGTACGACACAATGTGCGTCGAATCGTAGACAAACTTCCTTAGATTTGAAACATGGAAAACGTTATGAATGTGCGATAGCTCTGGCGGCAATGCCACTTTGTAAGCCACGATCCTTTCCAAAACCTCAAATGGCCTAACAAACCTAGGGCTAAGCTTGCCCTTTCTACCGAATTGCATCACCCCTTTTCAAGGTGAAACCCTCAAAAACACGTGATCACCCACTTCAAATTGAGTTCACGACGACGGTGAGACGTGTAACTACGTTGTCGGTCCTGAGCCGCCTTGAGACGTTCCAGAATCAAATCAACTTTTTTAGTAGTCAACTGCACCAATTCTGGTCCCAATAACCATCTTTCTCCTATCTTATCCCAACATAGTAACGACCTACACCTTCATCCATACAATGCCTCAAACGGTGCCATTTTAATACTTGCCTGATAACTGTTGTTATATGCGAATTCAACCAAAGGCAAATGACTATGCCAACTACCACCAAGGTCTAGCGCGGAAGCTCTCAACATATCTTCTAAGGTCAGAATGGTATGCTCGGACTGTCTATCTATCTGCGGATGATAAGCCATGCTGAAACGAAGGCTAGTGCCCGTAGAATTCTGGAAGCTCCTCTAAAATTTCAAAATGAAATGCGGATCTCGATCGGACACTATAGATAATGGTACACCATGCAACCTCACAATCTCATTAATATATAATCAAACTAATTCAGATAAGGGTATTGTTGCTCGGATCGGAAGGAAATGCGCAGTCTTAGTCAACCTATCAATGATAACCCAAATAGTGTCAAAACCTTTGACTGTTCTCAGTAAGCCTCCCACAAAATTGGTTGTTACATGCTCCTGCGTCCACTACAGAATCTCGAGGGGCTGAAGCAATCCGCTAGGTCTCTGATGCTCTGTCTTTACTTTCTGACAAAACTAAACAATCGGATACAAATTCTGCTATATCCAACTTCATGCCGCTCCACCAGGAATGCTCTTTAAGGTCATGATACATTTTTATTCCCCCCGGGTGAATAGAGAAACTAGAATTATGAGCCTCCGACAGTAACTTCCTTCTCAAGGATAAATCAGCAAGCACGTAAAGTCTCTTACAAAACCAAACCACATCGTGCTCATCAATTCTGAACTCAAACTACTTTTCAATGTTAATATTCTCAATGATGTGAGCTATACCTGAATCTCCATCTTGGGCTTTCTTGATCCTGCTGATCAAAGTAGGCTGTACCTGTAATGCTGCCAAGTATACTCTACCATCCTGCTATCTAATCTCAAGATCCAAGTTCATCATATCGTCCAACAATTGAGGCTGACAAGTAATCAATGATGTTAAGTTTTCGGTGCTCTTCCTACTGAACGCGTCGGCCATAACATTCGCCTTACCAGGTAATGAATCAAACAGTCATAATCCTTCAAAAGCTCCAACCAACGCTCTGTCTCATTTTCGGCTCCCTCTGGGTGAAAATGTACTTAAAACTTTTATGATCAGTGTAAATCTCGCAGGTCTCACCATACAAGTAATGCCTCCATATTTTCAAAGTAAAAATCACAGCTGCTAACTCAAGATCATGGGTAGGATAATTCTGTTCATAGGGTTTAAGCTATCTAGAAGCATAAGCAATCACCTTAGCATGTTGCATCACAACACACCCCAAGCCTTTCTTTGAGGCGTCACTATAAATCACAAAACCCCCAGAACCAGATGGTAAAGTAAATACCGGTGCAGACACTAACCTCTCCTTTAGCTCTTGAAAACTAGCTTCGCATTCCTCGCTCCAAACAAACCGAGTATTCTTCTTAGTCAACTGAGTTAAAGGCACAACAATTTTTAAGAAACCTTCAACAAATTGGCGATAATAGTCGGCCAATCCTAAAAAGCTTCGCATTTTGGTAACACTGCTCCATCTCTGCCAGTCAATTACTACGCAAGCTTCGCATTCGTAATGGGTTTTCAGGAGTTCGATACCGTTATACACCGATATACCGGTGCCAGTCAATTTTATAGGCGTATCGCTATTACGAAACCGTAACGGGCCGTAACGCCGATAATTTTCGTTACGTACCGTTACGCAAGATATGAGATCTGAAATTTTTGTCTCCTTCCAAGAATTATTGGAGAATTTCCTGACTCCTGCATATCCTTCAAGCGCCAATCAATTATTAGGAAGAATTACACCCACCAATTTTCCTCTCTACAAGTTCCTCTCCGCTTCAACCACCAATTTATAGAAATCAAAAACATACAAATCAGAAACAAAGAAAGAACTGATCGGCATGTAGAAGAACTGAAGCAATGAAGCCTGAAGGAGAGCACCTGCAAATCACCACCAAGCGTGGCTAGTACATCGGTGTTTGGCTGTCACCGGTGTTGATTGACTTGACTCTCCTGGGCGGCTGACTGGTTGGGACTTGGGTGGGTGACTCACGACTAGGTGGTTGTGAGTGCATGGCGCCGTGTCGGACTGGGGCAGTGTCGCTGTGGGCGTGGGAGATTGGGGTCGGTGACGGCGTGGGAGTCGTGCGTGGGGGACTGTGAGAGACACAGTGTAGCGAGTCTTTTGACTTTTGAGAGAGAGGCAGAGAGCTTCAATCCAAATGGGTCAAAATTGTCAAATACTCAGATATTTGTTTATGACTTATGAACTACACATAATTAGTATTATATATTTAGATTTTATTACTTCTATCGATTGTTTTTCTCTCTATTAAAAAGTAAGTGTATGGTTTTAACTTGAGATTTTAGCCTAACAATGTGTTTAAAACAAACTTTAAACTATTAAAAGCATTAAAATGAAACATCTTAAGCTCACAACCTTCGTATCATTGAGTTTTAATCATTTGTTAACGGTTAAAAAAAATTACAGTTGCGATAACCGATTTCCCGTTACGTAACATCCAATACTCTCGATACCGTTACACAGTGACTGCGACCGTTACGTATCCTGATTTGGCGATTTAAAACCATGAATACCAGGAATCCAAAAGCTGTTGCCTTTAGGCCGAGGAACTTTGTGAATTATAAAAGAGCAAGGTTGACTGGGCAAGAACTCTGCAAATGACCACAACAAATTGCTCAACTTTCAGTTTCTTAAAAATATGCGCAAAAATAAAGCTCAAACATATGATCAAAATAACAAATCAAGAATTTATAATTTGCAAAAAGGTGAAAAGGGGTTTACAAGATGAAGGAAAACAGAGATATGGAGATGGCTACGTAGTCACTTGGGTAGTCGCCATCGACAGCACAACTGGACATTTGTGACACTTAGTTGATCTTCAGTGGCAAAAAGTGATGGTGTAAGTGGTTGGCACTTTACCCTCCAATGAACAATTGTACGGCCACGTCTGAGATAAGTTTTGGTCTTGTAGTCGCCAGATTGACAAGTGGGAATAGTCTCCGAGGTGAGTGGCTTGGGACTGCGCAAGAGTAGGGAGGTTGGCGGCTTGGGAGGTGGCGGTGAGATGGCGTGGGAGGTGGGCGACGAAGTTGAGTGTGGGTGAGAGAGAGAGCGAGAGAGGAGAGTTGCGGGGCGAAAGGAGAGCGGCAGGGAGAAAGAGAACAGACTACGTTTTTTTTCCTTTTAATCACCTTTAGCGACAAATTTCACTCCGTCGTTAAAAGTCCGTTACTAAATTTTTTTTTAAGTTTTCAAAAAAGAGAAAAAAGAGAAATTTTCAAAAAATAATATTTAGCGATGGATAATTCCGTCGGTAATAATCCGTCGCTAAAGGTCCGTCGCTAAAAACCTTTATCGATGGAAAAAAAATCGTCGATAAAAATTTTCAGTGACGAATAAGGTTTTTCGCGACGGATCTTTACCAATGGATTTATCCGTCGGTAAAAGTTACTTTTAGCGACGGACCTTTACCTAGGGATAAATCCGTCGGCAAAGGCTACTTTTCGCTACGGATTTCAATCCGTCGCTAAAGACTGTTTTTCTTGTAGTAGGAATCCTTACGAGCTAAAGCAAGGGAACCTCCAAGGGGTGAGGAATGGAGTTCCCAAGGGCTGAAAAGTGAGGCCGAGGCCAACGCACGTGAGGAAAGCCAAGGCCGTCACCCAAGGGGGGAGGCCGAGGCCGACGACCCTCATGGTAAAGTATAAGACCGACCCCTATACTTGGGCAAGAAATGGAGAAAAAGGGAGAAAAGGTGGAACGCATGTGATTTGAGCGTGCACTTCGCTTTTTAACCAGTTTACCGGGCGTTGAACATTAACAGTTGAAAATGTTGACTTGTCGCGAAAAACAGATCTCATGGGTGGTCAATGGTACGACCAATATGGATCGGTCACAGTAGCTAATCATCGCTGAAAGTGCATGGATTGCAAAAGCAAGGGTTGAGGGTCGATATGCTTAGACAGTATTCATATGATTGGAAGCAACCACAATAAGATGATTTGATTTCCTCTAAGAGAAAAGACACCCTTTCTTATCTTTTCCTTTCTCAACTACCAATAACCACCCCCGTCTCTTTCTTCTCGCATGTTTTCTTGTTAATGGGTCACAAGCAAAGCAACTACCTTCAACAAGCTGCAGCTAACCTTGTCACTCTCTCTTCCTACGTCTTCTTTGAAATTTCTACCAAGATTCCTTAGTGAAAGCACCTGCTTCGCTAAAATTTACTTGTAAGAATAGAGTATTTTTGACATAAAACCTAATCAAATTGTAAGAATGAATACATGAAAACACTTTTATTTTTATTTTTTGGGTCGAACATATAAAACACTTCGCCCACCTTTTAGCTTATTAATTAAAAAAGAGGGCTCCAACCCTATCCGTTAGGTGGACAAAAACAGCCCGGCCTTATCAGCTCCCTCCAACATACCTGTCTTTTTTGTTCGTCTTTGTTTATTTTTCTATTGATGAGAAGAAAGCACAACCACCCTTTGCCTCAACATTTTCCTCTACATTGTCATTGGTTCAATGGATAAAGTTAAAGGAAGCAGCAACTATCTTATTGTCAAATCTATAGGAGGTATGCGAATCACTATCAGGATGATTTTTGTGTATGGAAATCACCCTCAAAGCATCTTCACGCTTTTTCGTAGATAACCTCAGCTCACATGACTTTATGCTTTGGCCCCCCGCAGAATGATATTTCTGCTGCACGAGTCTCTTACTTTCTTAATAAGAGAACCCCCCAAGTCCGTGTCGGTGATAAAAATTCCCAACTTCACACCGCACCAAACTAGTGAATCAACACAGGAGAAAGTAGAATGAGGTACAGCGTGCGCAAATGTAGACCAGACACAAGCACATTAATAGAAGACATACAAGTCCATGGTTTTTACTCCCGATCGAGGGGATGCTATGTACAACGTATGCAGCGAGGTCAATTTCCTATTGTGTTTGAACGTGTCAAGGAATGTTAGTAGCTACCCCCGAGGATTAAACAAGAAGTGAACCCAGTGACCGAAAGATGATTTTGGCTGGCCTAGAAACAAGTTCTGGATCATATCACAATTGAAGTCTACAGATCCAAAAAGAGAGATGCATTTGGATCGTCTTGAACATCAAAAGTACACTTTACAACTCGTATATAACTAGAAGACAAGCACTATGAATTCAGGAAATAGTAACCATACGCAACCATCAACTTCCATAATGGCTCTTCGGAATGCTACTCGAAGCATTCATATCATACAGTTAGCGCTCTTCTTCAAGCTATGGATGTTAAACCATCACACTTGACCACTTGATCCTGGATTAGCATGTACAGCTAAATAAAAACACCATTCGATCAGCTCTTACTCCTCTGAATAGTCCATACTCCATATGCACGAGACCTCTTTTGATGTCAAAAGCATCTCTAAAGTGAACCAAATGAGCTCCTGCTCTACAATACAACATTTGATGACAGCATTCGCAAGCCTTAAGGCAAGAGCTAGGTTACATTTCCAGGAGGAAGTTGCATATCATGACAGTCGTGTATATAACTAGTCGAAAACTGAGGTGCACCCAACATGATACCGCACTTTTCAAGTGGGCTTCAGGTGCCAAAAAATATTACATGTAAAACGCAGTGTTGCTTTCCTGCTCAAATGCCACAAACCTGCTGCACACACCGATTTCGTGTCTATGCTGCGAGACAAGAAATAATACACAAATTTTAATTTAATGATTTTAAAATTAAGGGTTACACCAATATGTGATTTATATAAAAATAAATTTGAATCCTCTTATTCGATATTAGCGGAGTCACGATCCAAGGATTGAGAAGCTTGTTATTGAAACGCTACCTTGACTTCTTCCTTGAGAGTGATTATTGACTTATAGAATCACCAAGGTTTAAGAAAATCTCTTTTGATATTTAGGATCAAAGAGAGACTAATCCTCGTCAGAATGCTCGATTGAAGAATGTACTGAACTAGTGCGTATTGAGAGATGTGGTGCACTTGTAGCAGAGTTCTGGCAGAGTGCTGGCTTTTTTGCAGGGACTCGGTATGTTAGAATGCTTGATTGAAGAACGACACTAGATTAGTGCGCGTTGTTCTTCAAATGAACCATAACCTGAGAGACGACAAAGTTTCGACTAAGCTTTTGCTTTAATCGCGGAAACCTTGCGTGTCATTCTTCTCTATCTCAAGCCCTTTATTTATATGCAAGGTGGTAGGCTTATTTTTGGAAAGCTTGTGATTTGAGCTTTGACTTTGTAATTAAAGAGATTTTCTTTCCCTTTAATTCAATCGGAATTTCTTGATTAAATGGATCCTTATTTCCATTTAATTTTGAAATTTGTTCCTTAAGTCAAGGTTGACTTATTTGAGTTTTATGGTAGGAAGACTACACTTGGGCGTTCATCTTAATTTTGGATCCTTATTCTAGTTCTTCTAGCTTAATTTTGGATCTCGTCTATGATATTATTTGACTCCGTGTCAGCATCTTGGCCCACCTTTTTTGCAAGGTTGAAAATTTCTAAAATTATTTACCATTAACAGGTAAATAATTTGATAAATAATTTTTTAATGTCTATACGTGCAACTTTAAGAGACGATAACATAGTTTTACCTAAGAAAAAGGGAAAAAAGAACATCTCAAACCATCAATCAAGATTGCAGATGAGACCAAATGCATTTTCATTCCCTCGTAATATGCATAACGTCGTACTATAGTTAGTTGGTGAATTCACAACCACTCCATTCATCAAAGCACGAGAGTGATAAAGAGTGTGCGATCTTTCAATTATCAGCTTCAAACATTATTATTTTCTCATCGTCCTTTTCTTGTTCTTTTTCTCTTGCTGAAATGAAAGCACACCTACCCTAACCTCGGTCTTTTCCTTAATTTGGTATTTACTGCATCCGATGGATCAGGTCAGGAATTGGTATCCAATTATCAGGCAAGTGTGACATTTCCATTCTAGAGACGAGCTATACATATGCAACATAAGCATACATGTTACAAGTGTGAGGGAGGCACTTTTTCTTTTTTGGAGCACAAATGCCCAAAGCCGAATTTAATCCGGTCAAAATTGGTGGGTAGAGTATAGAAAACCACATAAATTTTCGTGTTTACTTGATCGCAAAATCAAAGCAAGTCATGACCACAAGGCTTAAATCTGATGAGAAGAATGTAAAGCTCTTGATCCCTGAGCATCCTTTGTTACGGATCTGCACTAGATAATTCTCTCATGCCCCCGACAATGAGTTCTTAAAGTTGAGAGAGGCATGAGGCTTTACGCTTGTATCTCGAGACAAACGATGTTATGCAAAAAAGAACAGTGAGGCTAGCCTTAGATTAAATAGGCCCTTTCATAACCTTCATCAAGTACATGAATTAGGTTTCTCTCTTATATGGTTGAAGTATTCAGTAGGGCGGATTCCAGAGGATATGGATTTGTTTGATAAAGTCTTTCATTCCAGGAGCATGAATTTGTTTGATAAACTAATTACATAAAATAAACCGGCGGCCGGATGGCTGCTGTTTACAGTTAGCAGCTTTGTCAGTTTCCTTTGTCCTTTCTTCCTTCCATTTTTGAGTTAGTAATGTTTTCCAGTTTAATGTAATGCATCCTTTATTTAGTATGAAAATTAAATGAAAGCAAAGCCATACCCCCATCTTTTCCTTTATTTGGTATTAGGTAAATACGGTGGAAGCAAGCAATTAACTACTGTACATAATATTGTCATGTCAGAAAAAGGTATTCAATCATCAGGGGAGGTATGAAATGCTTTGGTCATTCAATTGACTCCTTGCTGCCAGTCCGGCTTTGATGGGAAGTGGGTCTTTCTTTCTTGCTAGGGGTTCCTATTCGTACTCGTGGCATTTCCACTCTGAAGACAGGCTACAACATGAACATACCTGCAAGAAATGTGAGGGATGCACTTCTTTTTTGGAGCACAAATGCCCAAAGCAGAATTTAATCTGGTCGAAATTGGCGGGTGGAGTATGCGAAACCGCATGAGTTTTTCATGATTATTTGTGTCAAAATCAGAGCAAGTGATTGCTAGAAGGCTTAGATCTGATGAGAAGAAAGTAAAGCCGTTAATCCTCGAGCATCCTTTGGTACGGATCTTCACTACATTTTCTTGATTCCTTGGCAATGAGTTTTAAAAATTGAGAGAAGCAGGAGGTTTGTTACGCTTGTATTTCGGCTAAAGATGATGTGCAAAAAGATGCAGTAAAGCTGGCCTCAGATTAAATAGGCCCTTTCACAACCTTCATCGCGTATATGAATTAGTTCTCTCTTACATGTGGTAGAAGTATTCAGTGGGGCGGATTGTGGAAATATTCTCTACTTCTAAAGTTAAGGACGACTTCATTACAGGAGCATAAATTTGTTTGAAAAACTAATTCGAGAAAATCAGCTGGTAGCCCTATGGCTGCTTTGACAGTTAGCAGCTTTCTCAGTTTCCTTTGTCCTTTCTCCCCTTCCATTTTTGTGTTAGATTTTCCAGGGGCGAATATGCAACTTAACTAAATAACGCATCGTCGTCGTCGTCGGGGACAGAAAATGTGCGACAAGTGAAACTTCGGGGGGCTCACAGGGGCCAAGGCCTTCCTTAAGTTGCCGCCAGATCCCTTAAGGGTCAAGCACGTACATGTTTCCGAACACAAACTCACACGAAAATGGTTGCTTTGGCCCCTCAATGTGGAATGCTTTGCATATTATTGTGCTTGCACTCTTTACTCTAGGGAAATTTCCCGACACGGCATCAGTGACAGGAGCTACCACTTTATCAGAGTAATTGAGCAAATCAATGGGGAAAGAAAGTTCAGTGGATGCATACGCGAATGCGATATGATATTCAAGCAGCACGTATAATTTACTTCCTCTTCATATTGCATCAAACTAAGCAGGAACCTTATTGTTGTATCCAAGGAATATGCAGCAAAGAACCCGAGGATCAAAAGCTAGTTCCAATGTATTGTTTTGGCTAGTGTAACCAAGTTTCTAACAAGGTAGATATTTTTGTACTACCAAAAAGTAGATGAGTTTCGGCTGTCTTGAACATCTCCAGGTACGGTATCTACCTCAGAACAACTAAAGGCAACCACCTGAAAGCCAGTAAAGAAACCACAGGCCCACAATGTCAATCATTGCTCTTGCAATTGCTCATCAACCATTCTTGAGCTTATATTCCTAGTGGTTCACAATAGTTCCTCCATAAACGTTGCTCCTCTTCTTGCCAAGGAACCAACTTAATTGACCCTAATATTATGCATATAGGGCTCGATGATCACACCAGACA
Organism: Escallonia herrerae; assembly: GCA_033070095.1. NCBI lineage: Eukaryota > Viridiplantae > Streptophyta > Magnoliopsida > Escalloniales > Escalloniaceae > Escallonia > Escallonia herrerae. Next base: position 96,464 of record JAVXUP010000314.1, read on the forward strand.
ACAAACATCCTTTTGAATGGTACATACTTGACAAGCAGGATGCCTCTTTTATGTTAGAACCATATGAATTATGATAATGACTGTGACAGTGACCGTGACCTTGACCTTGACCGGTTAACTCCGGTCACAAGCCTAATAAACAAGAGCCAGCCCTGAAAATGCATCTTAGGTACACTTCCAAGGGAAATGTATGAACCAAGGAGAAACCACATGATGATTCAGGCGCACCAAAAGTAACATGACACCGACACTTTAGGTACACTTCAGATATGAAAATTTCACCCAACACTACAATTACTATCCTTCCTAGACGCGATTCAATTGCTGATAACTCAACCGTGAGCTCATAAACAAGAGCTAGCCAAAATGACACCGACACTTAGGACAACAAAATACACTTTCAATGTACATAAATATAACATTATCATACTTTTCATACGCCACAAATTTCCAGCTTCCTTAGTCACTAACATAGATTCACCAAATACAAGAAAACAAAGTAGTAGTAACTGCTCAGATCAGAACCAATACGAGAGTGGGTTACCTTGTTCTTGTAACTCTTTTATACTTCTAGTTGCTGTTACATACAACCCACTTCATTCATTTTCCTGCTCTGCCTTTCACTGCCGCAGTATGGCACTTCTTGGTCCGCCGGGCGAAACTAAGCTCTCCACAAAAGTGATCACACCGGCGTATCGATTATCCAGTCTAACAGAATTTAACTCTTGGCTTTTAACATCACATAAAGCCAGCCTTCTCCCATCCTCAGTCTCTTGGATGACAACTTCACCATCCTTGGTAAAACAAATAGGTTGAAAGATCCTATCCTTCACCACAATAGTGAATAGCTTACACCAAGACTCCGCAGCACCATACTCCTCCATCACCCACACCTGACAATTCCTGCTCTGCGCGTACCACCGGAACAGAGCAAGCGATCCCTTCATCTCCCCAAGCGCCTCCTTAAACGCCCCAATCGAATCCTTGAAATTTGATCTCTCCCCATCAAGTTCCCTCTCCGGCAGCATAATCTCCCCAAACCTCTCCTCCTGAAAATGAAAAGACATTATTCTCTCAGGCCGCCTTTTTGAACACCTCCCATGAACAGCTCCATTCACAAACACATTCAAGGACTGCTCATCAGGAAAATCAATCCAACCACCTCCAATCTTCCTCCAGACACCCGTATTTATCGAGTAAACCTCGACATCAGGAACTTTCCCACCGCTAAAATACAGATTAAAATCATAAAAGACCCTAACGACCTTATAATCATTCGTCCTACTATCAAACCCGAATCCAAGAACAACAAAAGTATCCGGTTTTCGCGCAAAACACGAATCCCTAACGATTCTAAACTTATGAACAGACGGGTTCCAGAGATAGAGATTTTTACCGTAGTACTGGAACCGGTAGTCGGTTAAACAGAGCAACCCGTTAACCGAACCGGCGATTCGAAAGGTGTCGAATTCCGGATTAAACGGGATTTTGTAGTCCGCGAGTTGATCGAACGAGTTGACAGACAAAACAGAGCACGATCTTTCGCCGGAGGAAACAGAGGGCAAGTGGACCAACTGACAGTCGCGGTTCAAAGTGAAGCGTTTGAGGTGGGTAGTGATGAAATGAGGGTCGTTGATGATAGAACACCATGACTTGCAAATGGCGGTGAACTGGATGAGGGTTTTGACCGGCAACCTGGTGAGGATGTTGATGAAGATTTCGGTGGGAAGGTCGTTGAGTACCATGGCTGGTTTTTGGCGGTTTTTTTGGCCGGAGCAGCGAAGGCAGAGATGGGGGCGAGTTTGGGATTGCTTTGGAATGTGTAGGGTGAATGATGGAATGGGGAGGTTGAGTCTTATCTTTCGAGTTATAGAGAGTTTTTGAGAGGGAAGCAACAGTTCTTACGTTTCGGCCTTCTGTTTCTGTGTTTAAATTTTCATTAAAAAGGACGGGCATAGAAAGGGACAAACCAACCACCGTACAAAAGCCCTTTTTTTGTTTCGCTCCTCTAGTTACTTCAGCACAAAAACACCCAAAACACACGAAAGAAAATAGGAAAAAATTTTGCTGCACACCAAGGAGCAGCGTCAAGCTGCTACCCCCCTTCACGTACGTGGCAGCGTGTGGTTGGTCCAGCGTTAAGGCCATGCTCATCGCACATGAAGGAACTAGCTGGAGAAAGGTAACAGACGTCAAGCTGGTTCTTGAATTTTTGGAAGAGAAGATAATTAGCAAGCTGTATTTTTCTCTCTCTATATCTCTCTCTCGTAATCACTTTGCAGTCTATTTCTCTCTCTATGTCTCTCTTTCTATCTCTTCCTTCCCGTATTCTTCCTCCCCACCACAGCTCAGCCAGTTCACGTGGACAAGGATTGCTCATATCGTCTATTACCTGCGTCACCTTTGTGATTGCATATCCCTTATCCCATGCCACCATCTCCTTGTCCAGGAGCAGCAAAACAGTCTCGTGGAGATTACCTGCGTCACCTTTGTGATTTGATAAACAAAGAAAGAGCGAGATAAAAGCAGAGGAAAAAGTTACATGTGTTTCAACCAAATGACATCATTCTTGGTCTGCAGCCTGTTTGATTTATCCCTGAACAAAAAGACCAAGTTCTTTTGTTATTTCTTTTCCGGTTAAGATGAATAAACTCTCATTCTTGGTTGCTCTGTAATGTGTTTCTTGCAGACAATTCAACAATGGCTGAATGCAGGGGTGAAACAACATGGTAACGAGGGGGGGCTGAAGCACCCCCTGAATTTTTGAAATTTTTTTTTCAAAAATTGCACCGACACCCCGTTCCCACATAACCCGTTCCCCGAGACCCACACCAGTCGGCACTCGGCAGTCTCTCTCTCTCTCTCTCTCTCTCTCTCTCTCTCTACCGTGACCGTGAGGACCTTGACTGCCGGCACGGCCATTGACGGCTTGACGAGGGCGACGACCGTGACGAACTCCGGGATGAGGCGACGACCGTGACGAACTCCGGGATGAGGCGACGACCGTGACGAACTCCGGGATGAGGCGACGACCGTGACGAACTCCGTAATGAGGCGACGACCTTGACGAACTCCGACCAGATCTGACACCGACCGGAGACCGCGACTGAAGGAAGGCTCATTCGCTCAGGCAACGCCGCGACACTGTGACGACTCTGACGAGGCTCCCGCTCTTCGACTGCTACTGCTAGTCTGCTATTGAAGATTTTAATGTGAAGAAGTAAACGAAGTACTCCTAGTTCGGTTCCATATTTTGTCCCGTTTCGACATTAGAGCCCCTTTGTTTTCTTGTGTGGTCAAGGTACCATCTTTCATTGGTTTAATGTTGTACTTGTCTGTTTGGTTTATACTGTTAATTGTTTTTGTTAATAGATCTTTGGCCGTACCTATTAGATACGAATCTGTTCTCCGGCTTTTTCTGATTCAGATATCGTTTTCTCGAACTTTATCATTAAATTCTATTGAATTAATCTTGGGTTGTGGATTTATATTTAGGTTGGGTAGTTATGACACTATTATTTTGAGTTCAATTTTGGTTGATATGGGCTATGTGAATATGTATTTTTTGAGGGTTAGGTAGCTGAGTTGTTTTGGGTTTCTTTTGCTATTAAGGTTTTCTTGTCTGCTAGATATTGAAGGGTTTTATGAGTAGGATCTAGGTTGTGTGAGATTTGAGAATTATCTCTATATTATTGGTGGACTTTGATTCTCAATTAGTTATATGAAATCATTGTATTATGGGGAGCTGTATTAGGGGGTTCTCACTGCTTTTAAAATACTTGTTAGTTTCAGTTTGGCTTGTCTTAAGGATATTGAGGAGGTTTCTATTATTTTAATATGGCCCTTAGTGGTAATCAGGGTTCTCCGATGCCTTTTGCTATATTCCGCTCAATTTGGGTATTGAAAATGATCAAGTTTATTCCATGGAAGTGAATAATGACTCCAACAGTTACGAGTCAGAGTCTCCAACAATGCCTTTTGCTACATTCCGTCTCCCAAATTTGTATGCTTTTTAAGTGCACTCTATTTTTATATTATTTTAATAAAAAATTTGATGAATTCAATATAATTTTTGCACCCCCTAAAAAAATTCTTGGTTCCGCCCCTGGCTGCATGTACGTTCGTCAAATTTTGACGCTGCTAAGTTTTGCAACGTATCTAAGTTTGTCAGTATGTTTCCCTTAACTCGCAGTACGTACCACAAGATACAGCTCTTGTGTAGTTGCACCAGCAAGTTGTAGTAGTAGTAGTAGTTTATTTGTCCTCTAATTTGAGGGTTATTTGTTTTAAAAATATATTAGAAGACTAAAAGTTCTAGTGCCTCTTAGTGCATGACAAGTCCTGTATTTTAGAGGACAAGTAAACTATGTCATGCATAACCCAGCTAGAGACTTATGCCTGCCGTATTGCTCTATGTCATCTTTTCACCTAGTGAAATTACTGTTATTTTTCCTTCAATTACAGTGACGAATTATGTCCAATCTTCTTTTTTCATGTCCAAAATACTAGTCAATGGACCAAAAATACTCAACATTGAACCATGAATCTTTAATCTCCTTTATTTCCTTGAGTAGTTGTTTTAATCTCCTTTGTTTATGTCTTGATTATGTATTCTAAACAATAATTTGTGGACTTCAAGATTAAAGTTAGGTGCACTATATATCTGTCCAACAGTGTGAAAAGTACATAAAGCATTAATTTGTTTCAGGCTAATGGACATAGGAGGATGTAGTAATACTCTGAGTTCAAGCAGTATGGGTAAAGTGGATGATAATGAGCAAGAGTTAGACGATGTATGCACTATGCAGTCATGCCAGTCTAATGTTCATGGGGGGGGGGGGGGAAGGTTCATGAAGTACCAACAATTGGAATGGAATTTGATTCAGAACAACATGCTTTTTGATTATTACAGTGAGTATGCTCATCGGATTGGTTTTAGCGTAAGGAAGCAACACGTGAAGAAAAGGGCTGGAATCGTGGCTAGGAGAACGTTATGTTGTTCAAAACAAGGTGAACGGGGTTTTGATAAACGACGGGTAAACGTTTTGTACCATCGTCCCGTTTCAAGAGTAAGTTGCAAAGCACATATGACCTTTTTACTTTAAAAGAAAGGAAGATTTTAAAGATATCTTTCAATGCAGAACACAATCATGCTTTTGCCCCTTCGCCTGCGAAGCACATGTTGAGGTCAAAAAGAAAACTTTCATTTGCTGAAACAACTTTGGCAACCGATGCTATTAAGGTAGGAGTATCGGTTAAAAAGACTTTCCGTATACTAAGTCGTCAAGCTGGAGGTAGTGAAAATGTTGGTTTTTTGGATGTGGACTACGCAAATTATCTATACCAAACGCGGGCGACAGAAATGCAGAAAGGAGATTATGGTGCTCTGTTAGAGTATTTTCAGAAGATGAAATTATAAGACCCATCTTTTTTTATTCGATATAGCTTGATTAGAATGATCTCATAACAAATATTTTTTGGGCAGATTCAAGGTTAGTAGTAGATTATAAGCACTTTGGAGATGTTGTATGCTTTGACACAACCTATCGAACTAACGACTACGGTCGTCTGTTTGCTCCATTTCTTGGTGTTAATCATCATAAACAAACGGTTATGTTTGGGGGTGCACTGCTTTATGATGAAACGACATAGTCATTTAAGTGGTTATTTAGGACATTTCTTAGTGCGATGTCTGAAAAGCAACCCAAGACGATTCTCACTGATCAATCCACTGCAATGGCAAGTGTAATTGGAGAGGTGTTCCATGAAACCAACCATCGTTTATGTGTGTGGCACATCTATCAGAATGCTGCCAAACATTTGAGTCACGTATTTCATGCTTCTAAGGAATTTGCATATGATCTTAGTTCTTGTGTATACGACTATGAGGATGAAGATGAGTGGATGCATGCATGGAATCAAATACTCAAGACATACTCTCTCCAAGACAATGATTGGTTGAAAGGAATTTTTGAATTAAGAGAGAAATGGGCTATGGTGTATGGTCGACCTATGTTTACTACCGATATGAAAAGCACACAGAGAAGTGAGTCTATGAATCATGTTTTAAAGCAATATTTAGATCCAAGACATAACTTTTTGCGATTCTTTGAGCGGTATGACTTGTGATTGCAAGATCGACGATACACAGAGTTGAAGTCAGAATTCAAAATGAGGCAAACTACTCTAGTGCCAGTAGCTAACATTGAGATGCTAAGACATGTTGTTGAGGTGTATACGCCTGAGATGTTGAATATGTTCCAACATGAATACATAAAGGCTTGGGACTATAGCATTCATAAAATTTGTAAGTCCGGAAACATTTCAGATTACAAAATTGTTTGTGGCGGCAAGGGAAGAGAACATCGTGTTAAATTTGAAGCTGAGACAACTACCGTGCAATGTAGTTGTATGAAAATTAGCTTTGTTGGCATTTTATGTCGCCATGCTCTAAAAGTTCTTGATAAGAAAAATGTCAAGAGGATACGACCTCAGTATATATTGAAAAGATGGACAAAGGATGCAATAGTCAGTTTCTACCGTGGTACTCAGATTCAAGGCAATTCTCAAGAATCTATTGGGAAGCGTTACTCCTATTTAAGCCATGATTTTCAAGAATTGGTAACGCTTGCAATAGAGAATGAAGACATGTACACATATGCGCATCAGAACTTAAGTAAACTGCTCAAGGAAATGAAGAGAACTTATTGCTCTAATACTTGGGATCCAGATAAAGCTACAGTTGGACGCCCACGTAAGAGGTTCAAGGATCCACTTGAGCACCCGAGAAGGTGCAAGTCACAAGCAAAAGCTACACAAGTATTATCCTATCTTTAGGTTCTATAATTTTTGGGAAACATTTTTAGGCTATTATAATCATATCGTACATTACAAGCTTGTTTTTCTGTGTTATGTCATATTTTATAGGGTACCTCCAGTAGTGAACAAGGCTCACAACAAAAAGGGAGCAAGTTGGGGCAAAGTGCAAATTAGGAAGAGCATTATGATAAGGAAAATGAGGTGCTTATTGATGCATTCGCTACTGTACTCTCACAATTTATGTCCTAGCAAAAATAAGACTAGTTCAATATTTTGTTTTAGATATTTACTGCTACAGACATCATTGTAAATAACGAGCATGACGTTGGCGATGATACGTTATTCCCTCCAACAGGTAGATACATACATTGGCTCAATCCAATTGTTACAACATTGTTCTCATAGCCCACTTAGATCATCTGATTATTCTTTTTTTCTTGGTGAGTGTTTTCATAGGTACAATACCCTCTCATCTCACGAGAACTACAAGTGCTGCCAAATGATTGTATTTTAACTTTCTTCGATAATTATTCTGGTCCAAAGATGTGGCAATGTCGTCGTTTGTCCTTCACTGAGTTGCTTCAGGTAAATTTCAAAATGTTCAGAATATTTGTCTTCGGACTTGTTTTATAACTCTTCTTTGATTTCTTAGGCATCATCAACTCCTTACGGCAATTTGCAACAACAAAACCGAGATGACAGCAATTTAGACAGAGAAGATGCAGAAGGCGGCTGCAAAAAGAAAGCCAGAACTAATGAACTGATCCATAATGAACGATGAACAACTATTCGCAAGCTACTATGTAAAGTTTGAAGACTACAGATGCATTGGTTTAGATCACTTCTATCCCTCGATTGAAACATTTCAAATGTTTTAAGTTATGATTCCAATGTTTACTCCTTCATACGCTTTGAAAGAGTTAGATTAATCGATGGTAGTAATTTTTTGTTTGTTGGCGGTAATTGATCCACGACAATGCCAAATAATAGCTTTGAAAACCTTCTTTTTTGCGTGCCGTTGTGCTTAGTTATTCAAGGAAGTGTTAGACGTAGTACTTGCTTCCTACGGTTAGCTAAATCCTGCAAAAGCAAATTTCTTCCAAGCTTCAACATCATGTAGCTGTATATTGCACCACTTGGATTATAACTAGAGCCGTCCATACAGCTACACTTTATGAATGGATTGACTTTTAGTGCTATACTTTAATTTAGAGAACAACCAAAACAAAGTTTTCTATCATAAAATCTAACCTTTTTCCACAGTCCATCCAAAGCTAACAATGCCATTTCCCTTAACTCGCAGTACGTGCCACAAGATACAGCTCTTTCCCTTAACCCACAGTCCAAAAACTTTTTAATGATCAAGTTCCACACAACCGTATCTTTCACAGGCATTTCGTTGAACACGTTCAGGGCATCACCAACTCTATGGTTTTCTACAAAACTAGCTATCATCTTAGTGCACCTATACACATTGGAATATAATCCTTGGTTCTTTAGGTGATCAATCTGAGTTGAAGTGTAAGAGGAAGCATGTAATTTCGCGTAACTTGCAGAAGCTATGTGACATTTTAATGATTTTGGGACGGCAGTGGTTAAATGGTGACTGATCTGATTTAAACTGGGTGAGCTGTGGTGGGGAGGAAGAATACGGGAAGGAAGAGATAGAAAGAGAGATATAGAGAGAGAAATAGATTGCAAAGTGATTACAAGAGAGAGATATAGAGAGAGAAAAATACAGGTTGTTGATTATCTTCTCTTCCAAAAATTCAGGAACCAGCTTGACGTCCGTTACCTTTCTCCAGCCAGTTCCTTCACGTGCGATGAGCATGGCCTTGATGCTGGACCAACCACACGCTGCCACGTGGAGGGGTAGCAGCTTGACGCTGCTCCTTGGTGTGTAGCAAAAAAATTTCCAAGAAAATAAGGAAAAAAAAAAGGAAATTCCCAACGTACTGCCTTTGATTAGGGACTAAAAGATAGAAATAAAATTTAAATTAACAAAAAAAAATCATAAACAAACACAACAAAACACTTGAAGCTATTCTTCACGTGACTCGACAGATATTTTCAAGAATTTGATCAGCTCCATCGACTAAATTACATAAGAGAGCGTGTAGTCACTGCTTAACACACACCGTTGACACACCCATGGTGATGCGATTTATTTTGGCAATCCATCATCCCTCGTGTTTGTAGCTTGGACAAAGTTGAATACCAAAGCATGGTGTCTCATCCCCATCTCTTCCAACCCCCCCTTAACCACACATATTTTTGCTTTTTTCTTTTTGACCTTGTTACTTTTTGCCGAAAATGAGATACTAGCTTCTTTCTTGAGATGCACATGCAGTGTGAAACGCACTACTCGTGGATGAAAGGATGATATAAGGACAACACTTTTGATGAGGTAATTTTGTTCCGCGAGTTCGAACTTTTTTTAGTAGTTCAATTTTCTCTCAAATGCACTTCTCGTTAATTTCGTGACTATAACTGATGAGCAAACTAGTAAAAAGAATAAAAGCATAAGAGAGATACGTATTAGTAGGCCTATGAACATAAAAAATTAAAGTATCGTGGGTGCAACAGTCGCCACACTTGCAAAAGTATTTTAGAGTTTTATCAGTAAAAATAGCGTGACGATGATAAAAGGGTGCTGACGCATGTTCAAGGACATTAGCCCCTCCGTCGATGGAACTCTAAACTATGTTGTTATTGTCTTTGTGAAATTACCTATAGAAAGACTAGTTGTCACTCTCTTGCATGCATTTTCATGTCTTTTTGTTGCTAAAAAATTATTTTAATTGCAAATATTGACCTTTGAGTGGTAAACAAGAACGCAAATTAGTATACCAGGAAAGTAAGGATAATATCTTTTATAAGGAAATTAAAAGTTTAATAAATGAGCTTTAGTAAACCCATAAGATGAGCTCGATTAAAATTCTACCAATAAATTTGAACTGACAACCTGAATGACTCTGGGACTCGAGCAAAAAGTTTGTGGGCCTAAAAAAATTACCTCGTAAGAACCAAAAGGACGTGTGTAAGATGTTAAATTAAAAAAAGTGCTAAGCAGTTCCACCCTGAGTATTCAAAAATTGTTTAAATCCACCCTGACTTTGTAGCCAGGCAAATCTGAGTAACTCTGTGGGGGGGGGGGGGGGGGGGGGGATCCATGATCCAAGCCACAGACATACTTTTGCTGTGTTAAATACAATTAGCCCCAGAAGTCCGTGCCAAGCACGAGACGGTCTGCTAACAGTAACTTATTTTAATAATTTTAAAGTGCATAGTAAAATATATTGTACAATTTTATAATTTTATGATTATTTCATCAAAAATAATTACTTTCATTTTTGGCTTGAGCTTTCTTGTAATGAAATAAATTAATCGTTCTAATGAAAAATCAAAGAAATGTTCTTGTGCATATTTGCCAATTCTGATTTGGTAACTACATAGATGAACAAAAATTTAAAAGTTCATTTAGTAAACAAAAAATAAAAAGTAAAGTGTACTGATAAAAATATGTGGAGAACATATTGAGATCAATTTGCTATTGCACACGATATTTTTATTATTTTCTAAGTATCTTTTAAAAATAATTTGTACTTTTGAATGAGTTGCCCATAACGTTACTTACATATTAGTTTAATTTTGATAGAGAAACTTTTGGTCCATCTATTTATTTATAGCATGTGATTTATAAAAGTTAATCAACATGTAACTAAGGATAATGTGGCATTAATAGAAGCAAATGTAATCCACCAACAAAGTATACAAAGAAAATAGTAATTAGTACATGAGGTAATTATATAAAGTTTAAAAAGTTTAACTAACATGACTATATAGGATAGCTCAAAACCTCATAATAAGAAAATTATTGAATAAATTTTAACCAAGATTTCACAGAGCATACAATAAGCATGTTTACGAAGTAAGATTTATCTTCAGATATAATAAGGTTTTCGATTGAAGTTTTAATCTACATTCATCACAGCATAACTAATATCTTTTTAAATTAAGATTTTAAATTTTCACTATTTTCTTAATATATTTCATATAGAATCTGCATATTACGGTATTTTTATATTTAACTAATGCAACTAAATAGGAAAGTACAAAACTCTAAAGTAAGGAAGTTATTGACCAAAATTTTTAACCAATATGAAGTTAGATTCATATTTGAATTTACAGAAAACTTAAATTTGAATCTAAAATAGTACCTAATTTTTCTTATTAAATCTCTTAAGTAATTTTTGTTTTACAGGTTAATATTTCATGTTAGAGGGGGCATTTTTGATATATAATATTCAAATGAAATCATAATAGGTTACTATATTGGTTAGAAAATTTTGAAGGCTTCGAATTGATTTTTTGAATTGCATAAGGCTTATTTTTTAAGTGTTGACTATATTTGCCAATTTAATTAATTACAAAATTAAGAACCACATTCAAAATAATGTTTGGAGATCATTAACGGCATTAATATATTTAACATTAGTTTGTATAACTCTTATTATATTGAAAACACAATGCAATGAGATTTCATAAGTCATCATTGTATTTCTCACCTCAGTTATTAGATATTATAACTTAGGATCCCAAGACAAGCTCGAGTAAGTTAATAAAATATTTTAAAAGTTTACAAAAAGTGTATTAATGCATACCACATTTTAAGAAACAAAAAGAGATTAAGATCTTAAGGAAATAACAAATCTACTTTTGCTAAAATTATAATTGTTGGTAAGAATTTTTAATACTTTATTTATAACAATTTCGAATAACTTATCAAGACTATATTATTATTAAGTTATTTTAGTTGTCCAACCTGTAAGCTTTCAAAACCAAGTCTTTAACTTAAGAAGTTAGGTTAAGAGTTCTTTATCGTTAGAATCATAAATGTCATAGCCTATTTTTATCTTCTTAATGAATCATTGTTTCAAAAAATCACCAACTTATTAAGATGCAAACATTATATCCAGTAGCTTATTTTCTTTTGTCTCGTACACATTTTAAATTACAATCTTGATTAGATGGCCATACAATTGTTACGAAATATTTGCCTAGGTATATATGTTTACTTTAGTTCCTCTGAACTGTAAGTTTAAAGAATGAGTAAATGATGTTACAATGCCGCCGCTAGCTTTATATGTTATTTAAGTTTTTCTTTTACATCATCAAGTGGTACTATAAAAAAATATACTCATTTTCAATTTACAATTCAAATGAACTAAAGCAAACATATATGCGTATGTAAATATTACACAAGAATTACATGACAATCTAACCGAGCCTTTAATAGTCAAAATCAAAGTCTAATACGTAAGTAAATGACTTAGCATAGAGTTTAAACAGTATACAATTGATTATTTTTTAGAATTATAAGGTTTATAAATATCGCGACAATTAAAGCACGAATTTTTCAACAATAAATTATAGTAAAGAGTTTGATTTGTATTCTAAATCCTTATGGTTGAGATATAACCAGTTTGCTAATCATAAGGGCTTATTTAAAAAATACTTACTTATAATTTGTTTATTAAATTTATATATCACATTATTTATTTTCAACGATGATTATCTTATGTATATAGCTATATATATAAATAATGATAATACATGTAACTCAATTGGAACGTCATTTATTTTTTTTTTTGATATATGAATTTTTATATTCACATTAAAAAGTGGTTTTAAGAATACAATAGTCAAAATTAAGGCATAACAAGTTAGTATATTGATTAGGTTGAGTTCTAAAATATTTAGAATTAATCTTTAAATTATACAACCTTCATTATTCTTGCAAAATTAATCAAATTTAAAACATAAGGCACCTATCGAAATTCAAATCAATTGTTAGATCATTTTTTCTCAGTCCCATAAGTTGTGTAATCTTAATTGTAACATTAATTTTTCTTCTAAATTGAAAGTATTACTTTTGTTTTATGTATATATATATATATATATATATATATATATATATATATGAGTTTTTATATTCATATTAGAGAGTAATTTTGAAGATAAAATGATCAATATTAAGTCTTAATAAGTTAGTATAATGATTAGGTTAAGTTTTACAACGATTAGAATTAGTTTTCAAATTTTAAGGACATAATTGTCAAAAAGAAGTCTTAATAGATTAGTGTATTGATTAGGTAGAATATTAGAATGATTAGAATTAGTTTTTAAATTAAATAAGACTTTCTAAGATATAAGTTAATTACGATGATGTGTCATATAAAAAGCGATGATATGTCGCGTAAAGAAGTTATCAATGTCTTTCTTACTTCGCTTATTACATGTTATATAGATTACATCACAACTACATCACAAAGTACCATATGCATACATGCAATGACGGAATCACATGTGTTAAGCGAGGTGAAAACTTAAATTTCAATTACCGTTGATCCATAAGATATGTCTAAATTCATACTCTAAACATGTTTGTTCACGATTTTCCCTCTCCAAAAGTTAATATGGTGCCACTACCAAAAAAATAAAATAAAAATGATAGCACTATAAGACAGATTCCGCTATCTCGTTTTGCAAGGTCTTGGCTTTGATTATTTTCGCTTGCATATTTGGTCTTCTACAGTACAATTTGTATTATATTTATTAGTGCAACTTGGTGGTAACACACCCTCGTTTATGTCTCATTGATTTGATTCACTAAGTGTGATCGAAAATCTATACGTGATGGACAATTTTAAGAATAGTAACATTGTTGAGTCCGTTCTCTAACGTGATACGTTTTTAGAAGAACAGGTTATACGATATTAACGAGTGACCGGTAACAGATAAAATAAAATAAGAATGTAAATAGAATATTAGGGTGGAATCATTCCTCCAGTACGGCCACTAGGCAATAGACATGACCACGAAGAGTTGGCTATGCTTTCTCCTCAACTTTTTCCGTTTCATCCCCACGGACCTTCCACAGCCACCCTCTCCCACGCCAACCTCCCATAAAATCCAAGAGAAGGCATAATAATTGTTCAAAACATTATTAGTATTATTATACACGTAAAGTGAGTTCTTTGCAAAGGAGCAGGGGTAGGTGGGCACGTGCCCACCAGTGTACGGTTCTGCATGCAAGTTTTCCACTATTTGAAGGCAACTCTGAAGGGGCCGTATGTATTGTTTCAACCACTATGTCCATCACATGAAGAACCTGCACTCTCTCTCTCTCTCGCTCTCTGGAGTGTCTGGTCCATCAACGATTGTAGCATGGTAGCTGCATTAAATAATCAGCTAGGCAATATTCAAAACTAGTTTGCCAAGTATGAGAAGGTGGATATTGTTTTGAAATTTCGAGAAAAGCTTCTGTAGAACAGTTTTGTAGCGATTGCGTGTCATAATCAACCATTGAGATATTTATTCCGTTTGGTTATCAATTTCTTTGCTTGTGTTTCTGAAAATACGAAGAAAAAAATGCCTTCGAAATATGCCATTTTGCGGCAAAAAGAGGTGAAAAAAACATATTTAGGGGGTGAAAAATAGTACTTTCCTTCCTAAAAAAATGAAAAAGAAAAAATATTTGAACTTGGTTAAATATCATTTTCAGAATTATAATAACAATAGAGTTTAGTTAAATACCACATTGAAATATGAAACTTCTATGTGTGGTCCAAATCATACTCTGAACATTTATAAGTCAACATTAAATGAGTTGGGTGAATTACACAGATATATACTGTAATTGCAAAGAGTTGGTCATTGAATGATGTTTGACTTTGATGTTTTGAAAACGAAATTTTAAAAAGGTAATCAAACAAGATAAGATAATGAAAATGATAGCTAAATGGAAGGTGACAAACAACTTCAACGCTATTGTTTCACGGACACTACAACTCACAAAACTATATTTGTTGATTATAACACGTGGCATTACAACCGTTATACTGAAAATTTTCTTGATAATCTCTAAATGTTTTGAGGTTATCCTTTTCCATAAAAAAAAAAAGAGACTCAAATTAAAGAAAATAGAAAAATTAACGAAAATAGTAAAGAGGAACGTACACAAAACAAGTATCATTCTTTTTCAAGTCAACAGAGTTAGGTTGCAATTCTCTTGAGTTATATATGAACTTTATCCAGAAATTATGTCTGCATACATGACATATTATTAATTTATTTGCCAAATATATCGGTTGATGTACGTGATATTTTGGATTCTGACTTCAAAATTTAGTCAGAAGATTTACAATTATTGTGTTGTATAAGAGATGTGTTGAGTGAGACGTCGGTGCAACCAACAATCAACATAGACTTGGTAGAGAGAAGACATTATAGTTTTGAATCTAAGAATAGCCCCTGTTCTCTATAGAAATAAATTGCCCCATTTTTCGAAGTGAATCAATTGCCCTTTTAATGACTATACTTGTTTTGTTATGATTCAATATCAAATGGGGTGTTTTCTTCTCCCGAGTGAAGGAAGAAGACAAGTATTGTAGGTGGAACAATCAGCGCACTGGCAAAATTAATTTAAAATTTCATCAATAAAAGTGTCGCCACAATAAGGAAATGGCGATGCCGCATGTTCAAGTACATTCGTAGCTTTATCAATGAAAACTTTAAACTATGTTATTAATGAACTTGTAAAATTACGTACCAAAAAGGCACGAGTATGCTTATTTATATTCATTTTCACATCTTTTTTGTTGCAAAAGAGATATCTTGGTGATAAGTCTTGAACTTAGATAGCCTGTAGGAAAAACAAATTAGAAATTTAGTAAATGAGCTTCGGTAAACTCATATGATTAGCTCCTCTAAAATTTTAGCGATAATTTTTACTGACAACCTGAATACCTCTTGGACTCGAACAATAGATCGTGGGGCTAAAAGAATTGTCTTGTAAAGGCAGAAAAAAGTTGCATAAGATGTTAAACTAAAAAAGGAGATAAACAGCTCCACCCTGAATATTCAAAAATTGCTTAGAGTACACCTTGAATTTGTAGCCAGGCAAATATGAGTAAATTGCTTCAACGATTTCGTTGATTTAGTGGCTAAGCCACAGAACTACTTTTGTTGTGTTAAATACCATTACAACACAAAGGACCGTATACATGCATGCAGTGGCGGAGCCAAAATTACTGTATCGGGTGGACATTTAAATTTGTATTACGCTTGAGGGATGAACTTATGCCTAAAATCATGCCCTTGTATATTTGTCCATATTTTTTTTTGTTGCAAAAAGTTAGTACGATGCTGCTAAAAAATGAATAACATCGTTGGTCATATTCTGTAACAGTTTAAACTTTTAATCCAATTGATTACATAATCCACTGTCTCATTGTACAGGGGCTTGATTTTCATTATTTCAACTTGCATATTTAGTCTCCGCGTAATAATATTGCACTCAGTTTAGAACAAACATTGATTCCTACCTGAAATATAAAGACGATTGATTGTCACTATATAGAAGGTGAGAGGAAAATTCCTCCAACCATGAAAGCAGCCAAATTTTTTCCCTTTTATTAGTACAACTTGGTGGGCATTCATATGTCACTGATTTGTTTCACCACATGCAATCGAAAGTTTGCACGTGATCGATAATGTTAAGTATGGTGACATTATTGAGTCCACTCTCTAATTCATTAAATTTTTAGAACAATGGATTACATAAATTTGAATTTTTACAAACGGGCAGGTGAACACATGTCCACCGGTACACCATGCTACCTCTCCCACGTACATGCGTCTTTTCACGTGAACTAATTTTGCGTCGTTGAATGCAACCGTGACGGGACCATATATATTGTTTCGGTTCAAGTACTCTGACCATCACATGAACCTGCGGTGCCCCTTTCTGTGGCGTCACCTGCAGTCTTGGAAGGTGATAATGGGACAACTTCAAAATACACAAACAGATGAAGAGGGGAAAGTCGGAGAAAGGTGGAGTCATTTTGGTAATCCGGTCCACCAATGATTGTGACAAGCTAGCAGCACTAAATAATCAGCTACGCAATATTCGAAAATGGTTCGTGAAGTAGGAGAAAGAAGGAGAATATTGTGTCAAAATCTCAAAAGAGCAAAACAGGACAGTTGCAATGGAATCTGAGAAATTTACAGATGTGCAAGATTTCCGACCAGAAACTGTCTTGGAATCAAGCACAGACACAGGTGAAGAAATAAAGATGAAAGATTTTATTAGGGAATTAAAGGCTCAAATCGAAGCATTAAGACAAGAAAATTGAAAATTAAAGGACGGTTTGAAGGAAACAGAGATCCAGACCAAGATTGGGGAAGGCATTAATAGTGAAGCAATCACATTGAAAGAGGAAGAAGATGATAAGATGAAGGCGCGTGCATTTCATGTACAGGAAAATCCGACGGTAGATCTAACCCAATCTCAACAGTCATTTAAACTTGTTGATGTGGGGAAGGAACTGGAATTTCTTCCATTACCCTTGAAGAACAACATCGATCCTGTAATGGAGAAAAATACAGCAATCAAGGAGAAAACAGTTTTGCAACACTCGTATGCATCAAAGGTAAAACCTAATTGAGATTTTGCAAAAGAAAATGGGCTAGAATATATTACTCCGCAAGAAATTAGTGGAATAAATGGAGTTGAATGCACAGCAGAAGATGTTGAAGAAGAAAAGAAAAAATGGGAAAACACTGTCATAGTGTATGTACTTGGTGCAAGACCACCACTACATGTGATGAAGGGATTCTTGCAAAGGAAATGGAGTCAATTTGGAGTAATTTCATCAAGTTTGTTGAAGCAAGGTACGTTCTTAATAAGCTTTGATGATCCAGAAGTTAAGACTTTAATTCATGAGAAGGGACTTCGGTTTTTTGATAGTAAGCCAATAATTGTAAAATCC
This sequence comes from Escallonia herrerae, assembly GCA_033070095.1. NCBI lineage: Eukaryota > Viridiplantae > Streptophyta > Magnoliopsida > Escalloniales > Escalloniaceae > Escallonia > Escallonia herrerae. Next base: position 114,118 of record JAVXUP010000314.1, read on the forward strand.
TGGACTGAATCTATGGATCTTGAGAAAGAAGGTGTTAATGTAGTCCCTATCCGGCTTAAATTGCATAATCTCCCACTCCAATTTTGGTCAGTCAAGATGATTAGTTTCATAGCTAGTTCCATTGGTAAACAACTTTATATGGACCAAATGACAGCTAAGAAAGAGAGATTAGGCTATGCGAGGGTATGTGTGAAGATGGAAGTGAGCGGTAGAATACCTGAAGTAGTTGTGCCTTTGAAAGGACCAGGAGAGATGATCATAAATCAGAAGATAGAGTATGAATGATTGCTTGTGAAATACACTCATTGTAAAATCTACGGGCATGAGCTTACAAAATGTTACAAGAGAACATAGCCAATCAATTTCTTTGCTTCCATTTTTTTGTTTCGGAAAATAAGAATGCATTCAAAAGGAAGCACTAGTTTTATCCCCTCATTTGGCATTAAAAGTTTAATTAATGTTGGTAAAAGATATTTTTGTGGCAAAAAAGGGGGGTAAAAAACATATTTAAGATTAGAAAATAGTATTCTTCTTCCTGAAAATTTAAAAAACTGAACTTGGTTAAATATCATTTTCAGAATTACAGTAACAAGAAAGTCTAATTAATTATCACATTGAAAATGAGTCATGCTCCACTCACATATAAGTCAAAATGAGTAGGGGGGAATTCCACACGTATATAGTTGCAAAGAGTTGGTTAATGATGTTTGGATTAATGTTTTGAAAACGAAATTTTAAAATGGTAACCAAACAATATCAAATAATGAAAATGGTAACCAAATGGAAGGTGACAAATAGCTTAAGTGCTATTTTTCAGAAACACTTCAACTCACTAAACTATATATGTTGGTTATAACAATTGCCATTATAACCGAGAATATAATTAAAGAAACTATATAACAGAAAATTTTACGAAAATATTGAAGAGGATTTAATGTACACAAAACGAGTAACATTCTCTCTTAAGTCAGCAGCTCTCTTGAGTTATGCATGCCATCAATTATCCAGGAGTATGTGTATATGACTTTATTTGATGAATAAGTTGTTCTCAACCTATCTTGGTTGTACCGAAGGGCTCAATGGGGGTCCTATTTTGCACGACACGTCGGCACAAATATTCAACGCTTTCAACTGGTCAAACTTCTCACTTTTGTTACGTGACTTCGTCACGAAGAAACTCATTTTTGCCCGACTTCTCATCGCGCCTCGACCGTTGCATGCCGCACGTTACCCGTCGGTGTGCCTTGTCACTTGCCCAAAGAAGTGAGCCTTGGCCTTCCCCTTGGGGTTGCCTCAGCCTTTCCCCAAGGGTTGGACTTTGGCCTTCCCCTTAGCACTTGCATTTCTCTTCAAGGGCGTCATGTGCCTCTGCCAAGTCTGTTGCCGGCACCGACGTCCGTACCCCGCGCCGACTCGCCGACATCAGTAGCCCACACTGACTCTGCGACGTCCGTCGCCTGCGCAGACTTTGCGACGCTCGTCGCCCATCGCTCGGATGTCGTCTCAGCGACCCCCTTGCCCTTGACAGCACGCCGTCTTCACGACGCTCATCGCCTGTAGCCCGGGGGACGTCTCCGCGACACTTGTCGCTTGTCTCCCGGGCACTGTCTTCACGACCCCCGTCGCCCGCCCCCACGCACCATCTCAACGACCCCTGTCTCCTGCTCCAGCACTGTCTCCGCGACCCCCGTCACCAGCGCCCACGCGCCGTCACCTTACACACTCTGTCGCTCCTGTGCACGGCATTGGTGATACAGTCGTGCCCCCAGGCTCTATGTTACAATGTCGTGCCCCCGGCACCATACGCACTTCATCGCGCCCATGTGCCACAATCATGTTACATGCCCCCCGGTCACCACACTCATTCACCACACCATGCACCCCAGCCATGGACGTGGAACATGCTTCGACCCACTCTCCGGAGTGTGCAACATCCCACGAGAAAAGGTGACTCCTCCGCGACACTATCTTCACCAGGGAGCTTTTTAACTCCCCTTTTACCAGGTAGACGGCTCCTCCGGGATACTACCTCGGTCAGTCGAGTAGACGGCTCCTCCGAGATGCTACCTTGACGTAGAACATGCTATAATCATGTTACATGCCCCCCAGTCACCACATGCACCCCAGCCATGGACGTGGAACATGCTTCGACCCACTCTCCGGAGTGTGCAACATCCCACGAGGAAAGGTGACTCCTCCGCGACACTATCTTCACCAGGGAGCTTTTTAACTCCCCTTTTACCAGGTAGACGGCTCCTCCGGGATACTACCTCGGTCAGTCGAGTAGACGGCTCCTCCGAGATGCTACCTTGACACGCTCCAAGTGCTCCGGCACAAGGACTCACCCGTGGGGGTAAGCGACTCCTACGGGACACTATCTCCGCCAGGGAGCTTTTCAACTCCCCTTCTACCAAGTAGACTGTTCCTCTGGGATGCTACCTTGGCCAGTCGGGTAGACGGCTCCTCTAGGATGCTACCTTGACGCGCTTCGAGTGCTCCGGCACAAGGACTCACCCGCAGGATAGGTTCGCTCTCTAAGACACTATCTCCGTCAGGGAGCTTTTTAACTCCCCTTCTGCCAGGTAGACGGCTCCTCCAGGGTGCTACCTTGGCCCGTCAGGTAAATGGCTCCTCCAGGGTGCTACCTTGGCCCATCAGGTAAATGGCTCCTCCGAGATGCTACCTTGACACGCTCCAAGTGCTCCGACACAAGGACTCACCCGCGGGATAGGAGACTCCTCCGGGACACTATCTCTGCCAGGGTGTCTTCGTGACTGGCTTACGTGCTCTGGCACTGGGGGCTTGTGTTGGCACCCATATGGACTATGACCCCCGGGTCACTCTGAGAAGGGAACAGGTCTTTGGATGGCATCGCGCCTAGTGTAATGCCCCGAACCTAAGGTTAGCTGTTAATATTACTTTAGTGACAATTTCTATAAGTGATGTTCTTTTGAGTTTTTAGCGACGTTTCACTTGAGAAATATATTCAGCGATAAATTATAATACCAGTGGCTACGGATAAAAAATGGGTGCAATAGAAAAATAAATAAATAAAATATAGTTGATCACTCTGGAGAGGTCAAAATTAATTAGGGTTTATTATATAAATATTTGATATCTCATGTTGGTTATTTTAAAGTGGCAAAGAGCGATCTATGGAGAAAAGTGCGAGATCATGAAATGATTGAGAGACATTTGGGGAGGAAAAAGGAAAACGAGAGTTTGGAGGTAATTGAGAAATGTATATATATATATATATATATATATATATATATAAAGATTAAAATAAGGTTAAAGAGTAAAAAAAAAAGAAACAGCAAAGACGGAGAAACAAAAAGAGAGAAGGGGGAAGAGAAGAACAATGAAAGAAGAAGGGAGAGAAAAGCGCCGACCTTAGCAGCTTAGCACTACCGGCGCTGCTTCCAGCCACACAAGCAGCCACCGGCGAGCAATTTCAGCCACACCCTCCACCGAGCACCACCGCACAACACCTCTGCAACCCCCTTGCCGTAGCCAAGGCTTCGCTTCCACTGCCGAGCCGAAGTGCGATAGCTGTCGTCGGTAGCCCAATCGCCTGCCAACGCCTCTTTTGGATCACGGTAGCCCATCACCGATGAGTAATTCCGGCCGGAGTCTCTACCCAACACCATCGCCTGGCACCTCTATCAGTCGTCGCCATAGATCTTTGCCGGAACCATCGCGTCGTTGCCAACTGCACGGCACTTTTCTCTGGCCAATGACTCATCTTCCTCATTTTTTTTAGCTGCACCTTCATCGCCGTGACCTTGTGTTGTCAACCTCCATCGTCGACAAGTCCAATAAATCCCAACGCCACCGCCCAACTCCTCTGTGAACAGCCAACGATACCGATCATTGAAAACAGCACCGCCCGTTACTGCCTTTCACTGAACCACCCTACCACCTAAGCACGGTTCATAGCCAAAGGGACATTACAGTTCAGCCACAACGATCACTGATTGTCATCGCCGCTGGGATCTATGACCGTGGCATAAAATTGGTTTTGTGGAATTATTTGTGAAGCAGGGTTTGGTGGTGTTGTGATTTTTGTTTGGTGGGCAGTGGTGGCCTAACGGTGGTGCTTACATTGATTATAGTTGGGCTATATGTGTGCAATGGTGGGTGTACGGTGCCTGTGTTTGGGGAATTGTTCTAATTTTGGTGCGGTGTAGAGCAAAAGTATCACGAAAGTGCTTAAGATGGCTGAAACGGTATCATAGGGGTGCGTGCAGTGTTTGGAATAGGCTAAATTATGATGGTGTTTGTGTGAGACCGTGTTTTCTGAGAGTGTGTGTTTATGTCAACCAAGTGTGTATTTATCTAGGTAAACAATTACAAGGGTGTGAGTGAAATGGGTGTACAGGTGGGTATGGAGCGTCTGTGTCCATTGTGTGCGACTTGTAATTGTAGCAGTGTGTGAATATGTGGCCTGTGTGCATGTTGATGTCTGATGTGTTATAATGGTTGAACCTAGTGGTCATTGTGGCGGAATATCGGTTAATAAGCAATAAGTTTGAGACGACCGTTACCTGTAATGGCGAACTAGTGGTTAGTTCAGCGCAAGTGTATGCGCGTAATGGGCGTGCGTGCACGTTTGTATATGAATGTGTACTGTGTACAAGGTGAATATACATAGTGTGTCGGTAGGTAACCGAGTACAATAGTTTTGTGTGTGTAGTATGGAGTGTTGTGTGAAGTTAACTTTGTGTATAGAATAGTAATAATCATGGTGGTCAAATGATTGTGGGTTGTTGGAAAGTGGCATCTGTAATGGTAGATTGGTTGTGGAAGCTAGCAGCGGGTATGTTGGGTTTTTGTGGTATTGACTATGAAGCGGGGGTTCCACGGTACGAGTTTGATATTGTTGAAGTTAATGGTTGTGGTTTAACGGTGGTGCTCGAGGTGACTAGACTGGGGCAACCGTGGTGAAGTGTATATGACGACGGTCGATAGGATTTAGGACCTTGTTGATTGATGAGGGAACATATTGGTTGCAATGGTTAATGGGTGTGGCAATTATACTGGGATGGAGTAACTTTGGGTGAAATGGGTGTGGCAATTATAATGGGATGGAGTAACTTTGGGTGAAATGTGTATGACTGTGTAATTGTGGTATCTGGGTGGGTTGTGCGCACCCACCGATCGGCGTACGTGTTTCATGTGTTTAGGCAAGTGTGTATATTGTGTAGGCATGGTTGTGGCTGGACGATAAGGTGTAACAGGGGTGCCTGTAGGACACTATTGCATGAGGAGTGCGGTTGTGTATATAGTAGCAATAGGGCATGCTCGATGGCTCAGTGACATCAAGTTAGTTGAGAGAGGCTCGACAACGGTGATGAAATGCCGAGAATGGCATGGTGAACTGGGCACGATTTTAGAAGGGTTACGTAGCGGGTGGTTAGATGCGGTGTCAAAGTTGTTTGAGGAAATAACCAATAGAAATCATCAATGATGCCTTTCGGGTCATTGTAAAGCTGGGAACATGGAGATAAAAAGAATGGCCCTAACCGTTCTTTTAGCTAGAATGTCGCTCCAAAGACTTCGACATGGGAAATGCGTAACGTCAGGTAAGTGACCCTTGATTCAAATAGTGTTTTTACTTAAAATGTATATGCTTATCTACTGTTAAAAAGTGACGTGTATCATCAGTGACGTTTTAATTATGTTTACTTGCTCTGGCTTGGTTTGCAAACGAAGTTTTTTTTTATGGTTTATTTCTCGTTAAAAACCGGACCAACATGTAACTAATAGTTTGTTTAGAAAATGCAATGAAACTCAGGCTTGAAATGTTTTGGCATTCTACGTATTTGGTGAATATTGAGCATGTTGAAAGCTATCGAAAGTAGTTGTGTTTACGATGAACCAAAAAGTGGTCTTTTTGTTTATTCGATTGCTGTGCCCCATATCCACGGGGCAAAGTTGGATTTCGGGCCCTAGTCAACGGGGCTTGTACGATGATGCACAGTACTGTTGCTCATGGTTCGCCCTTGAGTCCACATAATTTTATCCCGGATGGAAGAGGGATTTCGGGCCCTAGTCAGTGGGGCTTGTACGCTGACTGTAGCCTATCGTCTGAACTGATGTTGAGATTGAACTGGTTGTCATGAGTTTATGCTAATGATTTTATACTTCAGTTTTGGTTTCATGCACTCTATTTCGTTTTACCCAATGATTACAAACTTTATGATTTTAGATTTCCTAATGTGGCTATAATATAACGTGAGTTATTTTCTGGCATGCTATGGTCCACCTAGTTGATTCATTGGTTACTTACTAAGCACGTGGAAGCTCATCCCTTATTTATCATTTCAGGTTTGAAATTAAGGTGATGGTGACGAGCATAGGAAGGAACAATTTGGCACGGAGCTTCAGAGACTGTATTAAATAAGTCACTAAATATTTAGATGGTTACTTTAGCTTTAGTTGTTAACAAATCAGTATTATGAAGAGTTGTAGCATGAGTGTTGTATTCAAATAAAAGTATGAAAATGTAATTAGAGTGTTGTAGAAGTTTTAATTTCCACCACAGTTCATATTGATTTTAGCGGGTAAGGCCTGGCAGAGTCCTAAATTGGAGTCTATTGGGTCTGCAGCCAGTCACACGCCTAGCTCGCGGGCCTATCCGTGGGTTTGGGTCGTGACACCTAGTCCACCTGGCAATTGGGTGTTGGATCTTCCCCACCGCTACCAGGCCTATGGGACTCTACAAGGGCTTGGATTGGTGGCTAGATCAAGGGGGTTCTCTGGCCACACCGACGCTGTGGGTGCCAGTTTTTCCAGACAGACAGAGCAACGCTATGCAAGGCAGGCCGGGTGAATATGCGATTCGACAGTCTGTGGAGCACCAACAGCTGTGGACTCCTGGTGACGTGTCACTCCCGGGGAGCGCCATGTGTCGCGTGATGACATCATCATCTCAACCTCTATAAATAAAGGTCTTGAGAATTCATTTGGGATCTTCTTCTTGGACTTCAACATTTTTCACTTTCTCACTCTAGAATTCTAGAGAGAGAAACATACAGGACCCTGACACTGGACCTAAGTATCGGACTGTAAGTGTCGTCGTGTATTCACCCTACGCCATCGACCTCGCAGCACTGCCACCCTCATCAGGCTCTGTCTGGGAAGCCCTTAGTCTCTGCCCTTATTCCATCCTTGTTGTGTGCTACACCATCATACTTGACATCTGATTCGGACTGCATTCCTTGTGGCACCTCCACGTCGACTGCAAACCCACCTTCTTTGGCATCATATGTTGTTTGGTGTAAGAGATGTTTTGGGTTCTCTGAATGTATGACTTTCCATTTGTCTATTAATTCACAATTATTGTTTTTCTGTAAGAGATGCGGGTTAATAGGATGTTGGAGCAACCAAAAATCAACTTAATCGAGGCGAAGAATTGTAGTTTGATTTTTTTTTTTGGTGGTCGGTGGGGGGATTGAGAAATGTATACCATTAGTGAAAAGTTACAAAGTTTAACAGTCATACAACATAAGTCTTAGTCAAACTAAGAAAACAAACTGGAAAAAGTATGACATCCCCAACCACATAGGCCCAAAAATTAAGCAAAAAAAGTTACAATCTCTGATGCTACAATAATCAAGAAGGAGAGCTCACAAGACTTCAGCAACAGAAGAGGCGAGAAAAATGTCAGAATGTACTGCATCAAATCATTCCTGCAAATATAGTATCACATGTCGTTCATAACTCCAAGCACAAGCCGATTGATCTCTCGTGCCTGCTCGTATGTATATTCATGGTTATCTACATTTGGATGTGGCAAGCAAAAGAATTACTTTTTCCATATTAATGACATTTTTCACCGAAAAAGATGTTTACATACGAAGGAATCAAAGTAATTTTTGTAACTTCGTTCATCTTCCAGCACAAGCCTAAATCAATGAATGTACCACCAATTTAATGCCGATCACAATATGACAACAGCATAGTACCACATCGGCACTAAAATTAGGATTGTAATTTTTGAACTTCAATTTTAGAGGTCAAGTTTAAATTGCTAAAATTAATTCTAAATTAGTAAAAAGCAATGCTCAAATATCAATTCTCAAGTAAGTGCACGACAATTTAAAAACATCTTTTCTAGTATGACAATGAGAAATTTTGTAGCAACATCATAATCTAGGTGCTTTCTTCAGAAAAACAATTTATAACTTTAGTGGAAGCATGGTTACACTTTTTGTTAGAAACACTTTCACAAACTTTTTTTTTTATTGCGAAAAAGTGCACCTGAACAAAATTTAGATGGGATCGAAATGCTTTTTTTTATTATAGAGGTACTATTAGAATTTAAGCAATATTTTTTCTAATAAAAATGTTTTGTCTCCATTTGAAATTTGTCTCGACTATTATTTTATGAAAAAATTTGGCCGTTACCCCGATTAGAGAAATCTTCCTCCTACTCTCTATATAGCGACAATCAATTATCTTTAAATATTTTAATGACTTTTATTTAGTGACGCTAAAAAGTACTACTAATAATTGTCGCTGAAAGTATTAGAAGAAAAGTCACTAGAAATATTTAGCGATTATTAATTGTTACTATATAGTAAGAGCTAAAATTTATTCTTATTTTATTGCTAATCCCATTTAGCCACACTTGTATGTTACGTTCATTTATTTTTCAAATGTTGTAACAAAAGAATGGTGCCAAAATAACCCAAATCATAACCATTGGAAAAAGTGGGGCAACTATTAGTCAAGTCAAAAGCGAGAAACAAGATATGTGAATGATGGAAAGAAAAGCGGGTCACTGGAGTTCTTGTTATAAAGAAAATTGTGTTAAAATTAAGAATTTATATATGGAGATTATAGCAGTGTATAATAGAAATTACAACTCTAACTAAAGACGATAAATGCAACAAGTCCATTAAAACCAACACAATCAAGAACTACACAGCTATACCCCAGATCCACTGCCTCCATTGGCAAGCCTCTCATGTTGGATATTATCATTAGTAATAATTAAAGGGTGCACAAGTAACAAAAAATAGTCATTTTAAGCAAGTCTTTGTGTTTCATTATCAAATTGCAGCTTGGAGCTCCATTCTAGTAAAATATATAAAAAAATCGGGCATACGTGCAAAAATGTTTACTACTACCAACACCGGGTAGTATAAATTTATACATGCACAATATTACGAGAGTGAACGCAAGGGAAAGCAATGAGAAGTGCGATAACTTGCACTTGGTGACCATTGACTGTCCGTTCTTTCACTGACAATGGTTTAATGTAACGGCTATTCTGATCCGAAGATAATAAACTAATATCGACCTACTTACTAGCTTCTTTCATCAAACCGACATGCTAACCAAACACAAGTAACTTGACGATTAGTAGAGCTGAAATGATTGGAAGTAAACTAGAGGGCAGCCCATTTTTAGCTCAAGTTTTATTAAGCATGTTCTAATGAGTAAAGATTTAGAGGGCTTGGATGAATCATACAAAATTTCAAATCTGCAGAAGTTTGAAATAACATTGTAGTGCACCTCAATTTGTCGCTCCACGTGCTATCAGAGACTTGCATGTGACATGAAATGTTAAGCACAAATATATTGTTGGACTCATTCTCTAAAAATTTAGGCTTGTAGAGTAGATATCATCTGATTATCGTCTAGCCTAGCGAGTCTATAAGTATCTTTTCTCCCTTCCCTTTTTCCTTTCTTATCCCGCAGTACTAATACTACACTAATCTTCTAATAATGAATCTGGAGCTTTGTGATTGGCCTCCTCTCGATCCGTACGTATAGACGATTACTTTGTTATTTCTAAGATCAAGGTAATTTTGCTATTGTTGGAATTGAGTTTTAAACCCATTGTGGAGAAGCAAATTTGACTCAATTTTCTAATTGGTTCTAAACCATATTTTGGTTAGGAACAAATTGATTCATGATCCTCTATTGGAATAGATGATCATGGTATATTCACATGATTAAAACAAATGGAAGGTGAATGGGAAAATTGACGTTGAAGTTGGTGGTTCAACTTGAAGGGAAGAGAGAATCCCATATAGAAGAATAAAGTCAATGTTGTCTCCTTATAAGGCCTAGCCTTGAGCTAAGGGTTGGGGCCCTTGGGGGTACCCATGTTTTGTAAGGAGGGAGGACCTAGGTTAGGTCCAGCACACGCCCGCCCCGCCCTGTCCCGGTCTGGTCCGTGGCCATGGCTTGGGCTTGAGCCCATCAAGCTTTATTCTTTTTGGGACAAAAACATTTAAATAAATTTATTTATTTATTTATTTTCTTTTCCGAAAGTTGTGACCTTTCCAGCTAGCAATTTTTCTGTGAAGAGTTGCACCCCCCAGTGAAATACACTGTGTATACAAACGAGTCAGTTACTGAAGTTACATATACAATTTAATTTTTTCCCAAATTATTTTCTGTATTATTCTGTCTCTGAGTTTTCTGTGTCCGGAAAGAGTTCTGTGCCATTGTTTTGGTTCGCCGGGTTTGAAGATTTGGAGTGCTCCTATTTTCAGAAGTGCTACCATTGTATCCTGGGAGGCTTTTCGTCAAGAGACCGTCAGCACCGTTGCGGGACGAATAAAGTCTTAAGGACAGTGAATCAAATTTACGCATCGGTTCTCCATTGCTATTTGTCTGATTTTACTGTGAGCTAATTTTAATTGTTCTTGCTAATACTGTTTGTTCTGTGTAGTAGACTACATTTCAGCATTTTCGTACTTAGTTGATTTCTGCACAAGTATACACAAAGTCACCTTTTTTTTCAACAATCTTAAGACTTTAATCCGTGTTTTCAATTTCGTTTCCAAGCATATACTAAAATTATTTTCAGTTTCTGAATTTAATTTTAGTGATTACTATACTCTATTTTCGTTATTGGTTTGTGTAAGACTGGACTGTTTATTAATTGTTGTTATATTCTGTTCATAGATATAACAATGGCTACTAGTGAAACCAATCCGGAAAGTGGACATGTTAATCCCAACGTGCAGCACAGTGGTGGGACTGTGTATGCGACGCCTTATGTGGCACCTGCTCATGGTTTCGTTGGACTTGGTGAAAGACCGGAAAAGTTCAACAGAAAAGATTTTAAAAGATGGCAACAGAAAATGTTGTTCTATCTTACCACCTTGAATTTGACAAGGTTCTTGCAAGAGGATACACCAGATCTCGGTAAAAATCCTGACCGGCAAACAGTGGCTGCCGTGGATGCTTGGAAGCATTCACATTTCTTGTGCAAGAACTACATCCTCAATGGATTGGACAATGCGTTGTATAACATATATAGTCCAATGGTCAATGCGAAAGCATTGTGGGAATCCTTGGAAAGGAAATACAAAACGGAAGATGCCGGCTCAAAGAAATTTGTAGTCGGCAAATTCCTTGATTTCAAGATGGTGGATTCCAAGACTGTGATCAGTCAAGTCCAAGAGTTTCAGCTAATTCTGCATGATATTCATGCAGAAGGGATGGTACTTGGAGAGTCTTTTCAAGTGGCTGCTTTGATTGAAAAATTGCCACCCACTTGGAAAGATTTCAAGAACTATTTGAAGCATAAATGCAAGGAGATGAAGCTCGAGGATTTGATTGTGAGATTGAGGATCGAGGAAGATAATCGCCAGTCTGAGAAGAAGGCTGGTAATTATCATCAAGAGGCCAAAGCAAATGTGGTTGAGCAAGGTCCGTCAAAGAGGAGGAAAATTTCCGATTCCGATGGTCCAAGCGGAGCAAACGGCTCAAATTTCAAAGGCGGTGAGAAGAAGAAGTTCAAAGGGAACTGCTATGTGTGCGGCAAAGCTGGCCATCGTGCTAAGGATTGTCGCAAAAACAAAGGAAACTTTAAGAAAGGAAAGAATTCTCAAGCCAACGTGACCGAAGTTACCAAAATCACCGAGGACGTGACAGATTTGAATTTATCTGCGGTGATATCCGAAGTCAACTTGGTTGGAAATCCCAAACAGTGGTGGGTAGACACGGGCGCTACTCGACATGTGTGCTCCGAGCGAAGTATGTTCACTACATATGAGAGCGCCAATAACGAGAATCTGTTCATGGGAAACTCTTCTTCAAAGGTGCTAGGAATGGGCAAGGTGGTCTTAAAGACGACATCCGACAAGGAATTGAGTCTCAACAATGTGCTTCATGTGCCAGACATTCGGAAGAATCTAGTGTCAGGTTCATTGTTGAGTAAGAATGGTTTCAAGCTAGTGTTTGAGAGTGATAAATTTGTACTCACTAAAAGTGGGATGTTTGTAGGAAAAGGATATTTATGTGATGGTCTGTTTAAGTTAAATGTAATGACCATTGTGCCTAAAGTTGTACCGAATTCCGATATGAATAAAAATATTTCTTCTGCTTACTTGTTGGAATCTCCTAACTTATGGCATCGTAGATTAGGTCATGTAAATTATGGTTCCATACAAAAGCTAGTGAAAAATGGATTTTTGCCTAAAATGAATTTTGACTCACATAATGCATGTGAAATTTGTGTTGAAGCTAAAATGGCAAGAACGTCTTTCAAGTCAATTGAAAGAAGTACGGAACCTTTAAGTCTAATTTATAGTGACATATGTGACTTAAAGGTGGTGCAATCTAGAGGAGGAAAAAAGTATTTTATTATTTTTATTGATGATTGTACTAGATTTTGTTATATATATTTGCTTAGAAGCAAGGATGAAGCCTTGGAAGCATTTATGCAATATAAAATTGAGGTTGAAAATTAACTTAGCAAGAAAGTCAAAGTACTAAGAAGTGATAGAGGTGAAGAATATGTTTTCCCTCTTGCAAAATTTTGTGCCGATCACGGTATCATTCATGAGACCACGGCACCATATGCACCTCAGTCAAATGGAATTGCTGAGCGGAAAAATCGTACTTTAAAGGAAATGATGAATACTTTGTTGATAAATTCTGGATTACCGGATAACTTGTGGGGGGAAGCGGTCTTAACCGCAAATCATATACTTGATAAAGTACCCCACAAGAAGCTGCAAAAGACACCTTATGAGCTATGGAAAGGTCATCCTCTTTCCTTTAAATATCTTAAAGTGTGGGGGTGTCTAGCAAAGGTAGCAATCTCACCACCTAAAATGGTAAAAATAGGGCCTAAAACGGTTGATGGGATTTTCATTGAATATGCAAGCCATAGCTCGGCATATCGGTTCTTAGTGCATAAATCTGAAATTGACGACATACACGTCAACACCATAATGGAGACAAGGAATGCACATTTCTTCGAAGATGTGTTTCCGCATAAAGTTGCACAAGAACGGAATTCTTTAGAAAGAATTAGTATGGACCAAGATCCCTCACAGGAGGAAGATGAGCTAAGACGTAGCAAGAGAGCTAGAATGTCTACATCGTTTGGTCCTGATTTTCTAACATATTTATTAGAAAAATGAGCCTCGTACTTACAGTGAAGCAATGTCGAGTCCCGAAGCTCCTCATTGGAAAGAGGCTGTTAACAGTGAAATTGAATCCATCATGCAAAATCATACGTGGGAACTGGTGGATCTTCCTCCTGGAAATAAACCATTAGGATGTAAATGGATTTTCAAGAGAAAGATGAAAGCTGATGGAACGATCGAAAAATACAAGGCCCGATTGGTTGTCAAGGGATATAGACAAAAGGAAGGGCTTGATTATTTCGATACATATTCACCAGTTACAAGAATAACATCCATTCGAATATTGATAGCTATTGTAGCTATTAATAATCTTGAGATACACCAAATGGATGTGAAAACAGCCTTCCTAAATGGAGATCTAAATGAAGAGATCTATATAGAGCAACTCGAGGGGTTTGTAGCTCCTAATCATAAGAGGAAGGTGTGCAAGCTTGTCAAGTCACTTTATGGACTAAAACAGGCTCCGAAACAATGGCATGAAAAGTTTGATAAAGTCATGATTGAAAATGGCTTTAGAATCAACGAATGTGATAAATGTGTCTATGTTAAAGGCACGGAAAAAGGATATATCATTGTTTGCCATTATGTGGATGACATGCTCATTATCGAGAGCAATAATGAATTCATTAAGGCTACAAAGAAAATGTTGACCAGTAAGTTTGAGATGAAAGATATGGGTGTCGCTGATGTTATACTTGGTATGAAAATTACCAAAACATCAAATGGACTAGTCTTGTCACAATCTCACTATATTGAGAAAGTGCTAGACAAATTTAAAAGTTACGATGATAGTCCAGTTAAGACACCACTAGATGTAAATTTACATCTAACAAAGAATATTGGTGAAGGAATATCTCAATTGGAGTATTCGCGTATAATTGGTAGCTTAATGTATATCTTGAATTGCACGAGACCCGATATAGCATATGTTGTCAGTAAGTTGAGCAGATATACTAGCAATCCGGAGAAGAATCATTGGATGGCTATTGTAAGAGATTTAAGGTACTTAAAATATACCTTAAACTTTGGTCTGCATTATTCAAGATATCCAGCTGTATTAGAAGGATACAGTGATGCCAGCTGGATATCAGATTCTAATGAAACAAAATCCACAAGTGGATATGTGTTTACATTAGGAGGAGCAGCTATTTCTTGGAAATCCTCTAAACAGACATGTATTGCCAGATCCACTATGGAATCTGAATTCATTGCTTTAGATAAAGCAGGAGAAGAAGTGGAGTGGCTTCGTAATTTTTTGGAGGATATTCCAAATTGGCCTAAACCTGTGCCACCAATTTGCATACACTGTGATAGTCAATCTGCAATTGGAAGAGCACAAAGTAGTATGTATAATGGCAAGTCTAGACACATACGTCGCAGACACAATACCGTTAAAGAATTACTTTCTAGTGGAATTATCTCTATTGACTATGTGAAGTCAAAGGATAATATTGCGGATCCGTTAACGAAAGCTTTGACTAGAGAGAAAGTAAATATGTCATCGAGGGGAATGGGTCTTAAGCCTATGAACTAAAGAGTGGCCATAATGGAAACCCTACCTAGCTGACTAGAGATCCCAAGATCTACGTTCAAAGAGAAAACCGAATTATGTAAATGCGACTCAGACAGAGCACTGTGGGGGGTTCAAACCCTCATATCCATTCCTATGATGAGAAGACAGTGGCACCTACAAAAAGGTTAGGTTAAGCTATACTTTTAATGACTCTTATATCTTGGAAATCCAAGTGGGGGGTGCAGTAGGAACCTCTTAATAAGAAGTCACCTATGTGAGTAAGAAGTGGGCCGCTTCTATGAGAATTGTAAGGTTGAATTCTCTAAGAGTACTCATGAAAACCAGGAGTTGTTCAGGGCCAAAATGAACACAACAATGAGAACCTCAAAACAATGTTTGAGCGATACTGTGTGAAGTTCTATTGTCTTGATTTACACTAAAGGTTGAACAATTCAAGACATCACGTTCACTGGTTAACCAGTAAATCCGATAGTTCTCACTAGGGAAGGTTCAAGGCCATCGGCTACCTATCTCGATGCAGTGTCGTTCTAAAGAACTCTTTCTTGTGTCAGTGTTTCTTTGTGTATAGAGTCCAGTCAATTTTCTATTCATGTGGGGGATTGTTGGAATTGGGTTTTAAACCCATTGTGGAGAAGCAACTTTGACTCAATTTTCTAATTGGTTCTAAACCATATTTTGGTTAGGAACAAATTGATTCATGATCCTCTATTGGAATAGATGATCATGGTATATTCACATGATTAAAACAAATTGAAGGTGAATGAGAAAATTGACGTTGAAGTTGGTGGTTCAACTTGAAAGGAAGAGAGAATCTCACATAGAAGAATAAAGTCAATGTTGTCTCCTTATAAGGCTTAGCCTTGAGCTAAGGGTTGGGCCCCTTGGGGGTACCCATGTTTTGTAAGGAGGGAGGACCTAGGTTAAGCCTACCACGTGCGCGCCGCCCGCCCCGTCCCAGTCCCAGTCCATGGCCGTGGCTTGGGCTTGGGCCCATCAAGCTTTATTCTTTTTGGGACAAAAACATTTAAATAAATTTATTTATTTATTTATTTTCTTTTCCGAAAGTTGTGACATTTCCAGCTAGCAGTTTTTTCTGTGAAGAGTTGCACCCCCCAGTGAAATACACTGTGTATAAAAACGAGTCAGTTATAGAAGTTACATATACAATTTAATTTTGTCCCAAATTATTTTTTGTATTATTCTGTCTCCTAGTTTTCTGTGTCCGGAAAGAGTTATGTGCCATTATTTTGGTTCGCCGGGTCTGAAGATTTGGAGTGCTCCTATTTTCAGAAGTGCTATCGTTGTACCCTGGGAGGCTTTTCGTCAAGAGACCGTCAACACCGTTGCGGGACGAATAAAGTCTTAAGGACAGTGAATCAAATTCACGCCTTAATTCTCCATTGCTGTTTGTCTGATTTTGCTGTGAGTTAATTTTAATTGTTCTTGCTATTAGTGTTCGTTCTGTGTAGTAAACTACATTTCAGTATTTTCGTAATTAGTTGATTTCTGCACAAGTATACACAAAGCCATCTTTTTTTTTTTCAACAGCTATCTCATTGAAGAGTTAAGTGCACTGCAGATTTTTGAAAGAATAGTTTATAACAGGCGAAAGCACATGAAATGTCAATCAAAACAAAGTTGTTTCTAGGATTCTTACTCTGCGACTAAGCCATGTGACCAAGTGTAGTGCGGACCACCGTCTATAACAACAGGAAGACAAGCATTAAATATCTGGGCACAACTGAAACGTTTGGAGAGCGGACCACCATTTCCGATAGACAGAGATTTCGACGACAACGTGAGTACGGCAATTCAAAGCAGAAATGGCCAGAGGGGTGGTGGAATACGGAATGCGTACACTTGTGCATTTAATTTCCAATAAAAGGAACACCTACATTGTACGGTAGCAGGCAGCTTGGTAGGATGTTAACGAGGAAAGTTGGTAGGCGATGAATGATTGTGGCGTCGGACACATAAGGATCAAAACAACTCCGGCACATAGTTACTTGCTTGATCCTTGACGAGAACACGGGAACTCGACTCCACGCTTTTTTTATCCTTCTTTTTCTCGTCCTTTTTATCTCCCGTACTTTTTTCTTTTTTAAAAGTTGTTATTATCGAGTAGAGTACTTCAAAAAGACTACATCTCGTAAATCCAATTCACATAAGAAGAAAGAAGAAGAAATTCTGTTTTTTTACTTGCTCAAATAGTATTATTTACTTTATATGAATGTTTCGGTCATCAAAATAGAGAAAAGAGTTTTTGAAAAGAGGCAAACACTCGGTTTTTTTTTTTCCTTCTTCTTTTTTTTTCCTCCTAATGTGGTTGGTGTTGGTCCAGTGTTATTATGACTCAGAGATCACTGGTTCGAACCACAGAAAACAACCTCTTAACAATATCATATCAGACCTCACAACAGTGAAAGTCTTGTCATAGTCCGACTTAAACGTAGTTTAGCATTTCGATTAGTAGAGCGATGGTCTCATGGGTTGAGTTCATGGAAGTATCACATGTCTTTCATGACTCCGAGCATAAGCCGATTGATCTCTCTTGTCTGCTCACACGTGTCTTCATGGTTATCTACCTTTGGATGTGACAAACAATAGAACTACTTTTGCCGTATTAAAGACATTTTACACCGAAAAAGATGTTTACGTTTGCAGGAATCAAAGTGATTTTTATAACTTCGTTCATAACTTCGAGCACAAGCCTAAATCAATGAATGCACCACCACTTTAATGCCGATCAGAATATGCCAACAGGATAGCGCCACAACGGCACTAAAATTAGGATTGCGATTGATGAACTTCACTTTTAGCGGTCAAGTTCAAATTGCTAAAATTAATTCTAAATTAGTTAAAAACAAAGCTCAAATATCAATTCTCAATTAAATGCAAGACAATTTAAAGACATCTTTTCTAGTTTGACGATGAAAAATTTTGGTAGCGACATCATAATCAGGGTGCTTTCTTCATAAAAACAATTTTTTTTTTAACTTTAGTAGAAGTATGATTGCACTTTTTTGTTAGAAATACTTTCACAAACTTTTAGTTTATTGCGAAAAAGTGCACCTGAGCAAAATTTAGATGGGATCGAAATGCTTTTATGTATTATAGAGGTACTACTAGAATTTAAGCAATACTTTTTCTAATAAAAATGTTTTGTCTCCATTTGAAATTTGTGCTGATTATTATTTGATTGCTAAGCCACACTTGTACGTTATGTTCATCGATTCAAATGTTATAACAAAAGAAGGGTGCCAAAATAACCAAAATTATGACCATTGGAAAAAGTGGCGCAACTATTAGTCAAGTCAAAGGGGAAAAACAAGATATGTAAATGTGCAAACAGAAGCGGGTCACTTGAGTTCTTTTAATAAAGAAAATTGTATTAAAACTAGAAATTTATATGCGCAGATTACAGCCAAGTATAATAGAAATTACAACTCTTGAAGACAGCAAATGTTACAAACCCATTAAAACCAACACAAACAAGAATTACACAACTATACCCTAGATCCATCGCCATGTTTCGTTACCAAATTGCAGCTGTGGAGCTCCACTCTACTAAAATATATATATATATATATATATATATATATATATATATATATATATATATATATATATATATATATAAAAAAATCGGGTATATGTACAAAAATGTTTACTTCTACCAGCACCGAGTAGCATAATTTATACATGTGCAATAAGAGTGAAACCATGGGGAGGCAATGAGAAGTGAGATAGCTTGCACTTGGTGACCATTGGCCGTCCGTTCTTTCACTGATAATGATTCAATGCAACGGTTGTTCCGATCCGAAGATATTAAACTAATATCAACCTGCGTACTAGCTTCTTTCATCAAACTAGCATGCTAACCAAACACAAGTAACTTGACGATTAGTAGAGCTGAATTGATTGGAAGTAAAGTAGAAGGGCAGCCCATTTTTAGCTCAAGTTTTATTAAGCATGTTCCTAATGAGTAATGATTTAGAGGGCTTGGACGAATCATACAAAATTTAAACTCATATAGAAGCTTGAAATAACATTGTGGTGCACCTTAATTTGGAAGCCACTTACCACTCAGTAAGATGGGCATTAAATTTCTGGGCACAACTAAAACTTTTGGAGAGTGGACCACCATTTCTGATAGAGATTTCGACGACGCCGTGAGTACGGCAATTCAAAGCAGAAATGGCCAGAGGGTCGTGGAATACGGAGTACCGTGGTCCATTTAATTTCCAAAAAAATGAAACAGGTAAATGTAATCGGAGAACTTAATGGGGAGCACTGTATTGCCGCAGGTAGCTTGGCAGATGTTAACAAGAAAAGTAGGTAAACTTATGAATGATTGGTACCAAGACACACAAGGATCAAACCCCCGCGGGCACATTTGTTAGTTTGCTCGATCTTTGGCGAGGCCGCCAGAACTCGACTCGACGCTTCTTGATCCTTCTTTTTCTCGTCCTCTCCATTGTTGTAAGTGGACAAAACAGAGCAACCACCCTCGTTTAAGTTGACACGTTTGCGCGATTTTAATGCAAGGAATAAGAACCAAAGCAAAACCCACCAACCAACCAGAATGTTACCACATCAGAGAACTATGGGAGAAGTATGGGCACGGACTCTCAACCTGGTCACCAACAACCAGACACCTGGACTTCTTTCCAAAAGCAAACCATGATCACCATAGTCTGCCAGCTCCAGCACTTTTTCATCCTTCTCCTTTGAAGGGCTTCTACATCAGAAATCAACTCATCAATCACATTACTTGACACGATTAATGTGTTTCGGTTTGTCGCTAGATGTTACTTAGAGACACTTAAGCTATAAAGAGGGTAGTAATTAGCCAACTTTGGTGGTTACCTTACTGTCACAAAGTAGATGTAGTCCTCTATAAAAGTATAAATTTCACAAACTCAAGGTTCAAAATGGGGTTGCGCCCTGGCCAAAACTTGGATAAAGTTCAGCCAAAAGATGCCACGAAAGGAGAAATTCATGACAAAGTTGGGGGATTATGGATAAACAGGTGATGTAGCCCCGGTTCGTTGGAAATTCTGCCCTTCGCACTTGGCAACACCAAAAAATCATGTCATATTATCAAGACAGATTTATACATGCAGCAATACGTTGAACAAGAGCTGAAACAGAGCCTAACATGTTGCCTAATTCAAAATGCAGCAACCTAATCTGGTTTACATGTCTTCAGTAGCACCCAAGCTTTAAAAGTCCAACATAATTAACAGGTTGGAAGAAATGATTTCCAACGACCATGAGCACTTCTCTCTTATACTCTTTCCTCCTGATCATGATTTCATCACAGTAGTGGGGGTCAACTCACTAGTGCTCTTTCTTTTAGCATGACAAAAGAAAACATTAAGAAGGAAATACTAGCCGACAATAGAAGAGCCTTTTTACCATTTCCAGTTTGTCAAAGAAATAATAATATCAGGAAGACAGCGAAGGGAGAGAGAAAGGCAAGCAACAGCAAAGTACCACAAAACAGTCAAAACCATCAGAACATGTAATTCATATCACCACAGCCAGTTCTTCAAAGTACCAAATTATGGGGTTGTGGAGACAAACAATGTAGGTATTCTCATAACGTTGACCTGGGATACTTATCCTAACAAGTACATCTTCACAGGACGGCATTAGGAGGGTGGTATAGATAAGCTCAAGACAATTGAGCACATGGGTGATGACCCTTTTATCCGGAAAATCTAGGGCAATATTTAGGTTTGGGATCCAAGAATGCTCGTGTCAGTTTGTTCTAACGAAAGATCTTCACATAAGGTGCTAGACACATGATTACAGGGAATTCAGAGTACAATGGTCAAAATTGCCCCCAATATGACTAAAGAAAACCCAAGCAAGTAGGAGACACACCAAATAGATGCTAGATCAAGTAATGTTAATTTCAGAGGAGGCACCCGACCTGATTCACTAAGCTTAGTCCTTCAAACTAATTAATGATGGGCAAATTTCACGTAAAGCAATTTAAAGTCGAACAAGAAATTAGCAAAATGTCATATTTCAACAAGCATCCTAAAGTCCATTTTCAAAGTTGCTGAAAGACACCTGGGATAAATAGTATTGATGGTAAATCTGAATTAGGGTGCTATACGTCAACCTCAATTCCAGAATAAAAGTTAAAGAAGGATGTTTACCTTCAGGTCAGAGCTAACTGGGGTCGCTTGCTTGTAGCTAAGAGAAGTTAGAAGTAACGAGGATGAACCAAAAAATACAAGCATGCACGATACGTTAGTCATACATTATGGGCCCTTCAATTCAAATTGCATCTGCCAAGAAAGTAGCAACCTGATATGGTAAAGTTCTGCCAATAGATGGACTGCATTCCATTTCAACATTCCAACCGCAAAACATATCCTTTAGGAATACTGAAAAAAGTGACTGGGAAGAAATGGACTTACGATCCCGACCTGCGAACACTTACCTTCAAGCAATACAACAATAGATTCTTGCAGCTTTCCAGCACTTTGTATTTTCACGATCTGCTGTTTAGATGAGTTTCAAATGATTAGTTTGTTTGCGAATGCAGCGGTCAAGCTGGAAGCTGGAGATGTGTGCTTCAACATTTAGTTTCCAACTTAAAGCTCTTCTCAAACACTAAGGCACTTAATTTGAAGGCGTATCCATTATATTACACGCCATGCCATTCAAATAGTGAAGCCTGCAAGCAGTGGATATAATCAGGACTTCAAAGCATCCTTGGTTCGGCATCAGACTTGAAACAATTTCGTATATGTTTTGCAAATTGCAACTTATGAGGTAAATCAAGGAAGGGAGACTGAAAATAAGGGAGGAAAAAGAGAGTATCAATTTCAGCTTTTAAAATTCTAGATGTATCTGAGCTGGAACTTGATTTAACAACTTGTTTTCATCCACTATCCAAAGCAAAGATACGTGATATTGTCCAACTCTGCCTTCCAGTACACCAGCCTTTTGTTAAAAGAATTCCAAGTCTCGCAGCTTCTGTTGATGTATTAACTCTCACTAAACCATCAGGGATTGATATTAACAGCAGCAATATTTGTGCAAATAACCGGGTCATCAAGACGACCAATCTTCTTCATGCTTTTGCAGAACCTCTCAGCATTTTCCATGTCATTTTTCTCCTCAAAGTATTTCAGAAACATGGCAACAGTTTTTTCAGTAGGAAACCATTTATGTCTATCTGGATTTGCTTTAGATGCACCCATCTCCAAGAAAATCAGAGCCAAGTCAATTTGGTGCTTCTCTATGTAGAAGCTTGCAAAGGCCTCCAGAGTCCTTAAGTTTGGTTCACTACCTCTTTTCATGATATTCTCATAAATCAAAGTGGCTTTTTCGACCATGTCTCGATTAAGGTAAGATTCTATGATAACATTTGCCACCCGGACGTCATAGTTTAAGCAATCCAATTCCCACTCTGCAAACAACTTTTCAAGAGTAATGACATCACCCAACTTGGAAAGAGCCAAAAGCATGATGAGATAGCTAACATTACTGGGTTTGGGAAATATAGACTTCAAAGAATCCCAAGCCTGAATAACCCCTGATGGATTAGAGGTTCTTGCATACAAAGTAATTAGAGTGTGAAAAGCCTCACGATCATGCAGATTTTCAATCTTCTTCATCTCTTCTAGAGCAGCATTTGCCTTCTCAATAAGCCCAGCATTTACATAACCAGTTGCTAAATTTCCATAAGTAAACCAATCACGTTGCACCTCATTTCTTTCCATCTTCAACAAAACTGCTTCCACAGCATCAAAATCATTTTGTGAAGCGTAGCTTTGCACCAACTGATTATAAGTATAATGATCCGCAGCAATGTTCTTCACCTCCATTTCTTCTGCCAGTAACGGTACTTTTTCCGGCTGGCTAACATCCAAGTAAAGAGCCATCATATTATTATAATTTAAAGTGGAAGTGAAACCCAGATCCTTCATCTTCTCAAAAAGCTCTAAAGCCTTATCCAGCACTTTCTCCTTGCAGTAGCAGTTGAAAAGTGCTCCATAAGTTCTATTGGTCTTTGCATCTCCTTGGAGACTGCCAAAGTACTTTTCTGCTGAGGCCACACCCTCAACCTTGGCAAGAAGATCCATGCGTATAGCATGATCAGCATTTTTCATCCTAGTCTTGCTTTTCTCCATCCATTCATACAGCTGCACAAAAAAAAAAGAGTTAAAAGAAAAGGTGACAAAAGGCAACTTAACTGATAAACGGATAGGCTATTCTGCATACTTAATGCTATTTTGCACCACATGGTGCTGGTCGAAACAGCAAGTATAGAGGTGCATGAATAGCAGTCTCCTATGTATGATATCTAAAGCAGGTGTGACGAATCGCCTCCAAAAAGGACTGGGAAGGTTTAGCTGGAGTCGCCATCTCAATTTAGGGTAAATTAATTATTAACACGGGAAAAAGAAGAAAACCCTACTTATGACTCTAAATTTCGAATTTAACTTCTGATCACACAAAACCGGAGATTTGGACTTTGAGGACTAAACTATACGACGAGAAGTGCCAGGCACCCTGTCATACCCTAAATGATCTCTAATTTGTTTTAGTATATTTATTGACTTTTACCCCAAATAATAAGAAGCGTGCAAAACACGAAACCTAACCTAAGACCTAATATTGGTTTGAACTAAACAAATTGGGGGTGTGTGGCCTACATGTATCGATCGGACCAATCAAGATCAAAACCACGTAGTTCTAACCGACCCCACATAAGACGACCTAAATTCCGGTCTCCATTTCTTAGAGAACTAAATGGACTCAACTTCTTCTATCTGACAAATCCTGAATTCTTCTGGACCAACTCTTCTAATTGTTTACAATTCTAATTGAAAAAGAAGTCTAAACCTAATAGAATTCTCGTGCTGATAAAATCTACTACTATCAGAATTCTTGTCCTGACCCACTTCTTCTAGTGGTGGAACTCTCTTTAGATTTTTTACCATAAATCTACTCCTATCAGAATTCTTGTCCTGACCCACTTCTTCTAATGGTGGAACTCTCTTTAGATTTTTTACCCTATTAGACCAGAATCTGGTCGCGAGGATGGGAAACAAATCTAGGAGACTCTAAACAAATCTATTAAAATCTAGAGGACAAAGTAAGAAATGAAGGACAGGATACTTCTTGACCATTTCGTTTGGGGGGTTGAAGACTGGAAGTGCTCTACATTGCAATGGCAGTGACGTGTGATTATCAAATGGAAACATTAATTTTCTCTCTCACAAGATTTCTGCAGCCTTTCTCTCCTTGTCTGGAGGAAGAAGAACACTATTTCGATCAAAAACAACATGCAAAACACATGCGATAAATCAGATTTTGAATCGACCACCAAATTTAATTCAAACAACATGCTAGACCTCTTATCCGATCTAAACACTGACCAGGGCTAAGCCCAAATCCATTGGACTAACTAACTACTGGACCTGGACCACTTAAGCTGGACTAACTGTACTAGAGCTGGCTAATTAAATTGAGCCTAGTATTAGTCTTAAGCCTAGACCAATGATAATAAAAAGCCTAACAAAATAAAGCCCAACAATAAGATAACAAATATATTAAAATAAATTTATAAAACAAACCCCACAAAAATGGGGTGTCTGCAGTAAGATTAGCAACTTTATAAAGCGTATTTACAGATGGTCTAATATTTACTAAGAAAAATAACACTTTAACAAAACAAAGCTATCCAAATCAATTTATCCTTGCTAAATTACAACTTAAACATCTCAATGAACATTAAAACAAAGCAAATTATAGATGGAAGAGATGAGAGTATTTTGTGCTACAGTTCATACTTAGTGTTACAGTCCATACTTGTCCACTCACCTTTTACTGCAGCATCCCTGAAACTCAATTAATCAGTCAATACTGTGAAAACTAGAAGACAATAGCTACAACAATCACAAGGTACTCCAGTTAAGAAAATTGATAGAAACTAAAAGGCTCGCATAACGAAATTTATATGCAACGCATCCACCAATCAGCAATACTGGGTATATTATTCAATTTATGCTCACCACCTAGGTAGCACGGACACTATGTCAGACACCGACACCGACGGGGACACCAGACACCGCAATTTTTTATATATATATATATATATATATATATATATATATATATATATATATATAATATCAAATACATTCCACAATCTAAAATAACAAACAATAATGAAAAACTACCAAAACAAGGAATTCAAATACAAGTCATACTTAATCGTTAAATCCAACATTTCTGAAGTTAGGTGCTGGACAAAAAAACTAAGTCAAAAAAAACGAGAGTAATCAGTACAAATGCAAGACAGAGGGAGAAAAAAAAAGGAAAGAAACAAGAGGGAAGGGAGACTTTCAGTAACCGAAGAAAAAGGAGACGAGATGAGGAAGAAGGAGACCTGTGGCTTGTGGGTCAGCGACGGCGGCGGAGGACCTCCGGAGATGATGAGGAGACCTCTAGCAACGGCGACGGCGGCAGCAACTGCTTCGGTATCTGGCAGTAGCACCTGCTTCGGTATCTGGTAACGGCAACTGTAGTTGTAGATCTGTCGGCTTCGGAATCTTGGCGACTAAGCTTCGGCGACACCGGTCACAGCTCCGGCAACACCGGCAAGTTGGTAATGGCTCAGGTTAGGGCACCCGTGAGGTGAGAGAGGAGGAAACGGCCGTAAGGTGAGAGAAGAAGACGGTAATGCTCAGATTAGGGCACATTTATATTTTTTGTAAAAAAACCCCACATTCTATTTACTACAGATTGACCCCCGAAATTAGTTCAAAAATTCCAAATTAGCCCTAAACGGTCCAACAGTGCTCCATGCCGTGTCCGACACTCTTGGACGAAGTGACCGACACGGTGTTGGAAATTAAAAAAAATCCGACACCGATTAGCGGTGTCCGACGCATGTCGGCCGGTGTCCGAAGGGTGTCAGGGTGTCCATCTGTTTAGGACACCATACCTCCACCTAGGAGAGGTGTCCGTGCTTCCTAGCTCACCACAAATAACCAGGTGAGTATTGCACAATGGTTACGTTAGTAACACCCATAACAAACAAAAAAAGCAATTGAGTTACATATCTTTCCCCAGTGCACAACCAACTGAAGTCAACTAAAAAGAGCAAGTTCTGGAACTCGAGCATCATCATTGTCATCATCCAAGCCTTTGTCTGAAGTAGTTGGGTTACGCTATATAAATCCTTTCCGCATTCGATGACATGCCTTCCTTCCTAATATTTCTGGAAAGTGAATTGAGCTGGGAGAAAGGTTCCATTGTCTCCTTTCAAGGCATATGGTATCTCATAAGTTCCTAAAAACCCCGTGACATTGTAGGTCTTCCCCTCCCCAATGAACTTCACCAGAAATCGCCAGATGAATATCTCAAAGCAATTAAATTAGCGTAGTAACCAAAAAAGAAAAAAAAGGGCATTTAGATTCACACATCCTTTCACCAGCGCATAAGCAACTGAAACCAATTAAAAAGAACAAGTTCTCAAACTTCAGCACCATAATCATCGTTATCATCATCATCTAAGCCTTTGTCTTAAACTAGTTAGGGGCTACATGAATCCTTTTCTTCCTATGTTTCCTATCCAAGCACGTGGTATCTCCATATTTTCCTAGCAAACATCCTTTCACCCCCTCACATTTTCAGTTTGCCTCCATGAACTTAATGCAAATCACATTAAAAGGTTTACGTTGGATGTGACCAATCCATCTCAAATGACGTTCCAGCACTCCCGCCTTCTAGCTACTATCCTTATTTCCAAACCTGTTTGGAGCTCAAGAACCTGAGCACTTGCATCCAAATTGCAAATGAATACAAGACAAAACATCTAACTTAGTTAATTGAGACACTTTAAAATTCAAATATATCACGCAAAGCAACTGAATAAGGAACATTGTCCTTCTGAAGTATTCCCCTTTTAGCATCTATACCAAAAATTGTACCATGAAATTAGATGAATTGGCAAACAACTGACACATATATTCAAATAAACTACACCAGAGAGACACTGAAAGCAACAAATTTAGCTTTTGCAATAACATAATATCCCTGTAATGCATTTTTTCAGGAGTAGTGCTACCTCCCCGAATTTCAAATCCAATTTTTTGTCGAGCTGTCAGATTCTTACTCACGCTTTTACAAACCATCAGCTCCAGTGTTTTAAACACTTGGCTCACAGCTAGCCATAGTCAAATTTGGCCAACCGGTAACATAACTTGCAAATATACAAGAAAACACACACATATAAGCACATACCCATTTCAAGATCCAAAGCAATTTGTCAACAAATTAACATGTATCAAACAAAATTGGACATCTTAGTAAGTATCCGGGTGTATGTAGAAAGGAAGAGAAGACCTTGATGGCATGATTGTACTTCTTGTACTTGCGAAAGTGATAGACAATGCCGATGATGTCAAACCTCTTGATGGGCTTTACCTCTTTTGCGGCCCACTCTTCGAGGGTCTCCGGAACCTTGGCCTCTTCTGACCCTCTTAGAGCAGTCAGTTTGCTGAACAAAGTATCGCCTCTGTTCTTGGCCATCGCAGATTTTGCTGCCACTGCTGTTGATGTACAAAACCATCTTGATGGTGATGGTGGTTGTGATGCTTTCAGTTTCAACATGATCAGACGGCTTGCGTTGTTCGCCATTTTCGCCTCTTCGTTCAGGGTTTAAGGCTTTAAGCTTTAGGGTTTATGAAAATGTAGGTTCGGGCTTATAATGGGCTGGCAGTCATGAGCCCGAGATAGGCCATATAAGACTTTCGGCCTAATACTTTGCCCCAGCTCTAACCAATAAAGAGGGTTCTTTGGGATCCATTTTAAAATGGTCAAATCGAATTTAATATAAATTAAATCAGTTTTATGATATTTAAGTTGTTTCAAAAAATTTTAAACTGATTAAATTTGCGAATATTATTGTAATGTAAGCACTAATGTGAGACCGTGGATGTTTACAACTTTGTAGGTAGATGAGAATAATTTTTTAATAATTTATTTTGTGTAGTATAGTTATTTCCAAATGAA
Source organism: Escallonia herrerae (assembly GCA_033070095.1). Taxonomy (NCBI): domain Eukaryota; kingdom Viridiplantae; phylum Streptophyta; class Magnoliopsida; order Escalloniales; family Escalloniaceae; genus Escallonia; species Escallonia herrerae. Next base: position 142,111 of record JAVXUP010000314.1, read on the forward strand.
ATTTTTTTTAACATCACCTTTTTAAATGGATGTTAGGAATTTAAATATTAAGTATTTTCTATGGTTCTTTTGTCATGGCCGAACTAATTTAAAAGCTTTTTATCCAAATACTTTTATAATTTTAAACTAGTTTACAACTGTTTTTGTCAAATAATAAAGTGATAATTCTTAAAGTAGATTAAATTTAATTTTAAAAACTGATTAACATTTAAGTAGAATTCTATTTTCTAAAACTAATGCCAAACAGGGTCTGACATCCATTACCAACAATCTTTATTTTCTTTCTTTCTGAATTTTGGGTTATCTATACATCCTCATCCTGTTGTAAAGCACACAAGAGCCATCATAGAGGCAGCACAATGGGGTTTCAATGGTGGGGTAAGAAAATCAAGTGTAAATAAAGGTTCAATGGCAAGTAGATAAACCCCGGGGCATCAGCGAAAGTCTAAGGTTCTGATGGCATCTAATCCCTTTTGCCAAAAAATGAAAGGAAAAATAAGTATTTTTATGTAAAATAAAAATAAAAAAAATACGAAAGGAGGTATAGGTTGTAATGACAGATAAAAATTAAAAAAATAGAAAACTTTTTGTAATAAAAAGGTTATATAAGATGAAATTATAAGGACACGTTTTTTGTAGAATAGAAGGGAAACAAAAATAAGAGATTGAAATGGTAGATGTTGTAATGACATATATATATAAATAAGAAAAACTTAAAAGCCCAGAGCCTATAAAACAAGGAAGACTTTAATGGAGATTTGGCATAAAATATTATTGTCGGCCAGTAATTTCAACTGAGAATTTAAAACCTCTAAATTTATTTCCAAATACAGGAAACTTTTGAAGGCCTTGTTAAATGTCTTGCTAGGATAAAATTCTCGCTTGAAATAACTGGTTCCAACACACTTCGGCTCTGTTTGACAGAGCTTTTTTTTTTTCTTCAGTTTTTAAAGAGCAATTTTTAAAGAGTAGCTTAATTTTTTTTTTTACAAAAACAAGTGGGTGTTTGATAACCCTTTTTATTTTGACTTTTTTTTTTAGGTGGTTTGCGGTGGCGATGGTGGGGCGTAGCGGTGGTCGACGGTGGTGGTGGCCGACGGTGGTTGTCGCCGGCAGTGGCTGCCGGCGGTGGTGGCCGGAGGTGGCTGCTGCCCGGCGGCGGCTGCCGGCGGCCGGAGGTGGTGGATGCCGGCGGCTGCCGGCGGTCGACGGTGGCTGCCGGCGGTGGTGGCCGGAGGCCACTAGCCGCCCGGTGGTGGTTGCCTACGGCCGGAGGTGGCTGTGGGGCGGCGGTGGCTGCCGGCGGTGGTGGCCAGATGTGGCTGCCGCCCGGTGGTGGTTGCCGGCGGCCGGAGGTGGCTGTCGGGCGGCGGTGGTGGCCACCGCCCACCGCCGTCCGGTGGTGGCTGCCGGAGGCCAAAGGTGGCTGTCGGTGGCTACCGGGCGGCGGTGGGTGGTGGCTACCGGCGGTGGGTGAGTTGTGATGGAGGTCTAAAAAAAAATTAAAGTGAAAACGAAAAGAGCTTTTTCCTCTTTTTTTTTTACTCTACAATTTAAAAAGCCACTTTTTAAATTGAAAAAAAAAAGTTGTACCATACACTCCAATTTTTTCCAATTTTCAAAACTGAAAAAAAAAGAGCAAAAAAAAATCCTGTCAAACGGCCCCTTCGTCTTCTTGTGTTATTCTTTTTTATTAAGTCGTCGCCGGCGGCCGGCATCTGCATACGCATGGGGAAGGAGGAGTGAGATGAAGGAACTCACAACAAACACTGCAAAGTCTTTAGCCAGAAAAGTTAATGCAGAGGGACGACCTTTCCACGAGACATGGATTCAGCCCTCATAGCTGTAGCTCGTCCAGCCCATCCATTCGGAGGTACCGAATCAGTGCTAGATAAACCAAAACCCACCAATCAAGGCTAGTTACCTTCCCCCTTAACCAATAGATTGGCCTCGGTTTCATATTTCTAGTTCATTCATCTTCTTTATACATATCCTTTCTACCTGTAGTTGACTTGAGAAAAATTCCTTGTCCTTTTCCCTTTCCTGCCATATAATCTATGCTGATTCAATCTTGATTACTGTTAACTCTCTGACCAAATTTGAGTTCCAGAGCCCAAAGAAGAAAGATTAGCCCCGAAGAAATTAGATGGCATCAGGATCCCTCTCCATTGATCTCCTCTGTAACATTCTCTTAAGGCTACCACTTGAAACTCTAATCACCATTACAGCCGTCTGCAAATTATGGTACTCCTTAATCCACGACTCAACTTTCATTACCCTCCACTTAAACAGCACAAACCCGTGTGGAAATTCCAATGGCAATTTCTTGATCATGTCGCCTTCTTTTGAACATATATGTTCACTAAGGTGTGGCAAGGCACTTGCAGGGCTATCACGCTTCAGAATCCCTTTTGGTGGCTCTTCTAGCTGCTTTCGAATAGTAGGTGGGTTGAATGGTTTACTCTGTATTACTGAAGGATTTGGCCGTAATTTTGGCCGGACTATCTTTTTACGGAACCCCTCCATCAGAAAGTTCAAGACGCTTGAAAGTTCTTGCTTCACTGATGATCTTTTAGACACTCGCACCCGTGTTGTTCTTGGGTTTTCATTCGACCAGGGTACCAATGACTACAAGATTGTGAGAATTATGTACTTTCTAGATGGGAGTTCGAACTATTTAGGGGAAACACCTCCAGTGGCTGAGGTTTACTCATTGCGATTGGATTCATGGAGAACCATTGGAGATGACGTTCCATTTCTTGCAAGTGATAAGTTCTCCAAAGCCATTTTTCATGGCGCAATCCACTGGTTGGCTTCTGAATCCCAAGAAGTCCAGGCGGAGGTGATCATGTCATTTCGCACTGGGGATGAGGCTTTTCAAGAGATATTGATGCCAAATTGTGATCCTGATGGTTTTGGGATTGATCGATGCAATATTCAGCTGGAGTTGTAAAAGGAATCACTTTCCTTATTCGTTTGTTTTCCACGTTACTATCCAGAGACCAATCATTGTCACGTATGGGTGATAAGCGAGTATGGGCTAGTCGATTCTTGGACCAAAAAAGATGTCAAAAGGGCCCGGCGGCCCTCAAGCTGGCCCGGCCAGTTTTTTGCTCAAGCTGCCCCGGCCCATTTTTGGGCCTGGACTGGTCCTAAACCTTAGGGCCAGGGCCAGGGCCAATTATTTGAGAAACAGGCCCAGCCCTAAAATGACCCGTTTTTTGCCCGGCCCTAAAATGGCCCGGATTTAGCCCGGCCCGGCTCTCTTTTGGCCCGAAAATTGGCCCCCTTTTGACCCTACGGTTGACCCTGTTTCTGGCTCTTTTTCGGCCCTACACATAAGCCATCTTTCAGCCTTAAGGTTGGCCCTATTTCTGGTCCTCTTTTGGCCCTACACACTGGCCCTCTTTTGGCCAAGTATTATTGTATATACGCATTATTATATATAAGTGTACGTGTCCAACGATGATCGAATGAGCAATGAATCTGAACATGAATTATGATGATCGTTCTTCCTTGGTGCAATAATCAAAGATATGTTTGACGTAAAACAAGAATTAGATTACAAATATTACAATTGAATCGTGAGAAATCATGAGCCTCTTAGAAGAGGCCTTGGCGGTCTTAGATGGGCCAAACTTATTTGTCAATAAATACCAAACCGACTAATTCCACCCTCTTACATATAAATTAGTATTGACACCATGCGTAAAAATAACTATTAAAAAATATATAAAAAGTTAGCATTTATATAATTAAATAATAATAACAAAATCGATAGTAAAATAATAATATTATTTTCACCTTTTTATGAGTTTTCAATCACTTTAAAAAAATAATTGTTATTCTTTCAGCAACAAAAGAAGAAGTAAAATATCAAATTGTAGAAATAGTCTCTTTCAAATAGTAATAATTGTTATGTGTTAAGATTTTATTAATAAAGTTCACCAATAAAAGTATAAAAAGGTATAACATATAATAAAAAATAAAATGAGAGGTAAATAAATATGTATATATATACACATACATGTATATGTATATGACTTGTAATGAAATAAAAGAATAAAGATTAGGTTCGTTAAATTGTGAATATTGGACATACCTAGAGTATATGAAAGAAGAAATTTAAAATTGAGAGATGTAAACGAGAGAGAGAGAGAGAGAGAGAGAGAGCAATTTGCTTACATAATAACAAGAATTCTAGTCATAGTACTACATTACAATTTGCTTAAATAATAACAGGAAATTACCGTAATTCAAGCATTTACTTTTAATAACAAGAAAATGCAAACAAAAAAAAGGGCTCGGGCCTAGCCCAAACCTGGCACTAGATATTGGGCCTAGGGCCAGGGCTTGGACTGGGCCCAGATTTCTCCTTCATCTAGCCCGGCCCGGCCTAGTTTGCAGCCCCACTGGCCCAGCCCCAGCCCAGTTTCACAGCAAGCCCGATGGGCCCGGGCTGAGCCGGCCCAAGCCCAACTCATTGACATCTCTAACCAAACTATATGATATTGTGCCCCAGGACGGTATGTCATGGTCATTGGGCTTTAGTAAGAACGATGAACTTTTGGTAAATCAGACGAAAGCTTTTATGACCTCGACACTTCAAGCTATACTTATCTTTCGCGTGTGAGTTGCTATTCGATGGATGTCGTTACTTACCGGGAGAGCCTTGTTTTACTCGAGGCCGAAACCTCCATTTTGAAGCTGAAATACCTTTATGGTCGTACGAACAAGGAACGTAGTTCAAGTAGGACGAAGACCAAACCTTTTATTAGCTTAACGGCACTTATGAGGGCTTGGAAGAGAGATTAATCAAACTAAGCATAGGCTCGGACATGTTATGTCATATTTTTTGTTACCTCTATTATGACTACCCCATTTGTCAATCACCCAATTCAATATTTTCAAACAAAATCGCAACGCATTCCCAATCAGATTACAGGACCCAAGCGGCTGACATTATATCTTCAACACAAGTACAAATAATCCTAAGTCGAATTACAAGACCTACAAATAAGTTTCAAGATTTCTAAACTCTAAAATTGCAAGTCCCGTTTACATCCCCGCTTGAACTTGCTCATCAAAATAATCATCTGCACTAGAAAGGTAAATGATGGGGGGTGAGCCGGGTAGCCCAGTGAGTGAAAATAATCATAGTACCATAGGATTAGAATCAAACACGCTAAACAATTCAACATCAATCAATATATTTGATAGTCAAACTGTCAACACAACCGTGGCTTAGTACCCCGAACAATTAGTAAACCAATTCAATATCCAGGTTGCACCTAACACTTCAGCATCTTGCTTCCACTATCCTCAAAGGGATCCACCAAAGCTCAGTTGTATCATAGCATACCATGCACATAGACAAAACATTGGAGCACTGTCATTGATCAAAAGTACTTAAGCCACGTCCCGAAAACATATTTCAAAAACAAGATATTTACCAACATCCAAAACAAAGCATTTCAGCAAGATTTCAGAACAACAGTATTTAGGAGTACGAGGAACGTTAAGAAATAACCACGTGGTATAAAATAATAGTGATATGTAATTTCCCTTACCTAAATCACGAAGAATCCACTTATACCATTGCTCGCAATCAGGCCCTATGATTCATTTTTCATCTTTTCTCACTCTTTAGTTGTCTTCCTACTGATAAAAGTCAAAGATAAAATAACTTGAAAAGATCAAGGGCCTATTTATAAAAATTCTAGGAAGCACAAGATGTAAAGAAACACGACGTGGTGAGACAAGGCTACACCACCTAGCAAGCATGACAAGGCTCGAAGCACGAGGTGGCAAGATAAGGTTACGCCACCTAGCAAGAACGACGATGCTAACCAAAGCACGACAAGGCTCGAAGCACGAGGTGGCAAGATAAGATTATGCCACCTAGCAAGCACGACGATGCTAACCAAAGCACGACAAGGCTTGAAGCACGAGGTGACAAGATAAGGTTGTGCCACCTAGCAAGCACGACAAGGCTTGAAGCACGACGTGTCGCAATACTATGTTGAAGTGTCGATAATCAAAGCACGAGGTGTCACGATTGTGTGAAGACACCTAACAAGCATGACAATGTCAATCCTAATTGTCACTTAAAATCATCATTAATTTTTTTTCCTCAATCTAACAAGTAATATTTGAGCACCTTTAAAATTTTGGGGTGTTACATTTATTGCTTCTTCCTATTCAAATCTATTTTATGTTCGTTGGCATGCTTTCTTTTATCTATCGTTGATTGATGAATGACATTTTTGCTGATTCAGAAAGTTGTGAATGTAACCTCTTCACCCTCCACCCCTGCGGTGCATATTTCTCTTTGCAAATGTATTCCCTGACAGGTAATTTTTTATAAACACATTCCATTTTTTTAACTTCAAATTAGTTTGTTATGTCTACCTTCTAAGTGCAGACTGCTGGGGGTGGGGGGGGGGGGTTCTGCTAACCTTACTTGCAGGAACGAAACTTACAACTTTAGATGCTTGCACCCCTCCACTATAAAAGTTTTCGCAAGTACGACTACTTTACATTGTTACAAATTTCAAGCATAGTGAAGGGTAGGATTCCTCGAGACAATTGGTTCGGTAGCCTTTATATATATATAGATTGCCTCCTATGGCAACATGGGTATTGTCAAAAGCACCCAAGTCTGAGAAGCAAGGCCGGTGTGGTTAAAATTACTTCGTTATATGGTAAACTACATGAGATGACATCATTGAGGATTTTCTGTTAGAAATGTGTTTCAAATTTGGCTATTTATATATGAAAAATAAAGGGTTAAATACACGTAGGTACCCTGAAACTACCACTTTGTCTCACTTGAGGGTCCCAAAGTTTAATTTTTACACATAAGGGTCTGAAACTACAATTTTGCAATAGATAAGGACTTCCGTCCAAATTCCTAACGATCCATGCTTTTTCGTCAGGGGTAATTTTGGGTTTCCATATTTTGGGTTTCAAAAATCGTGCAAAAATGGAGCCACTCACTGCCAACACCGTCCGGCTATCACGCCGGCAACTGTCCCTGCCATCGCTCCCCCTTCACCACGGTCCACCGCTGACCAACACCGTCTGGCGACCAACACCACGATCCACCCACGACTAACATCGCCATCGACCAAAACCATTCGGAAACCCCACAGGCAGTGGTCCTGCCACCGCTATCCCGAATACCATGACCAACCGTCAGCCACAACCATAGCAGCACACTTCCGGCCACCGGCCGCCAGCCACCACCAATCATTCCAACCCACTAATAGCCATAATCGACAAACTAAATCGGTCCAGATCCTGGCAAACCCACGACCACCAACCGCCACAGACCCTTACCGGCAAACCCACGACCACGACCATGACCATCGAAACCTTACCTGCAATCCAGTTCTTTATTGTTCCACCATTGGCGAGACCTTCTGGCAACGACCACCCAACTGAAACAAACTCACTCTCGTTTGTTGACAGGTTGATGGTTTCGGTATCGAAAGTCGAAGGGACGGACTATAGAGGATCGAAGTGACCAAATATGTCATATCGTGTCCCTGTTGGCCGACGACAGGTCAACACCGGTGGAGATCCATCTGATTTCAGCTTTAATGCGATGGTGGTGGCGTTGGGGTGCGCCAGTGATGGCTTGTTCTTGGTTTTGAGAGAGATCACTGGCGACGACATTGGTGGTCAATGGTTCGACTGGGGTGTGTACTGTTGGGGCTTGGGTAAGGGGCGGGTGGGATGGGTGATGGGTGAGAGGGCGGTGGGTCTCTGAAGAAGAAGAAGAAGTGCAAAATTGCAAAAGATAAGAAAAATAATTTAACATGTCCGAACAAATTTGCCCCTAACGGATTGTTCCAAAGTTAAAGAATTTGGACGGAAGTCCTTATCTATTGCAAAATTGTAGTTTCAGACCCTTATGTGTAAAAATTAAACTTTGGGACCCCCAAGTGAGACAAAGTGGTAGTTTCAGGGTACCAACGTGTATTTAACCCAAAAATAAAATAAAGTTCATTGAACTTTAGTTATTCATGAACTTAAGACTTATTATGTTTTGAAAAGGTTTTATTCTTTGAACTTTGTTTTTCTAAATGAATTCAAAGATTCATGAACTTAGGTTCATGTATATTCCTTAGATAAGATTAACTTATCTTTTAGTTCATTGTATTTTATAAGATTCATTGATGAATCTTGAATTAGTATGGTTCAAAGAACTTGATAATGTTAAAAGAGCATACATTTTTCTACTACAATATAAAGAGGTAAAGAGTTGGAAGTTGAGAACAGGACAAGAGAAGAGATATCATCTTCACTTGAGAGAAAAAGAAAATACTTGAACTAACACTTGTTTCAAACTTATGCTTTGATCGATCAGAGTTGGATACACGATCCATTGTAGAGAAGTGCAACTCTCTTCGATGAACAGTGAATCTGGGCTTGGTTGAATCCTGAAGATTGAGCTACCAAGATAGTCTTCTGTTTGACCATGGGAAAGGCTTCAACTATCTTTAAGAAATATTTACGCGCTTCTAAGCCTTGATTTTTTTAATATACTTACTCGGGTATTATTGTTTATTATTTTTGAATTTTAAGTGCATTTGTACCAACACATTGAAGATAGTTTTCTCACATGTCTACTTCATCGAATGGAGTCACTAAGACTAATCTCCCAAATTTTGAGCTTTTTGATGGAAAGAACTTTTGGAGATAGCAAACTAAGATAGAGTTTTTCCTTCATCAAACTTAAGTTAGCTTATTTGCTAACTCAACCATGACCAATAATTTCAATTAGAGAGTCTTCGTCCGATCAAGTGAAAGCAATCAATGATCAGGTTGATAAGTGAAATGATGATGACTACTTTTGCAGCTGTGACTGAAAGTTTTATGGTAGGGAATGAAACTGAATGGTGGGTCAACAATGGTGCTTCTCGTCATATTTACAGAGATAAGAATCTCTTTGAACACTATGAACTAGTGGGGGATAGAATGGTAATGTACATGGATAACTCTTCATCTGCCAAGGTAATTGGAAAAGGTATGGTCGAACTTCAGCTTATTTCTGGCAAATTTATTACCTTGAAAGATTTGTTTCTTGTTTCAGATATTCATAAAAATCTTTATCTCTAGAGCTCTTCTATCTAAACATGGTTTCAAGATTGTCTTTGAAATTGACAAATTCATCTTGTCAAAGAATGGTACATTTGTCGACAAAGAATATGCTGTAAATGGCATGTTTAAGCTCAATGTTGAAAATAAAGTTATTTCTGCCTATATTACTGAGTCTTTTGAATTATGGTATCAAAGATTAGGTCACGTGAACTATAATTCTATTGGTCGCATGATAAATGAAGGGCTTATAAGAAAATGTGATAAAACACATAATGATCAATGTGTGATCTGTAGTAAGTGCAAGATCATTAAGAAACCCTTTCAAATCAGTTGAAAGGACATCTAGTCTTCTTGGATTGGTTCACACGGATATTTGTGAAATGGAGTTCATTTCGCGATATGGTAAACGTTACTTTATTGCCTTTATTGATGACCACTCTAGATATGCCTATGTCTATCCTTTCAAATCTAAAGATGAAACTTTTGAAAATTTTAAGGCATATAAAGCAAAAAGTTAAAAATAAGCTAAACTCGACAATCAAGATCGCGCTCAGACGGAGGAGGTGAATACATGAAATCTGAGTTTCATGATTTCTGTGAAAGGAATGGCATTGTTCGACATTTAACAGCTTCATATATACCTGAACAAAATGGTGTTGCAGAAAGAAAGAACAGAACTTTGATTGAAATGATCAATTGTATGCTAACCAGTTCTGGACTAACTGAAAATTTATAGGTGATAGCTTTGTTGTCTGCTTGTAATACTTTGAATAGGATTTCTCAGAAGAAAAATAATTTTACACACCCTATGAAGTTTTGAATGGCAGAAAATCAAACATATCTTATTTCAAAGTATGGGACTGTTTGGCACATGTTAGACTTCCTGATAAAGATACTCCAAAGGTTGGATACAGAGGAGTGGATTGCATCTTTATTGGTTATTCGACTACTAGTAAAGCTTATAAGTTCTTGAATTTGGAGACACCTTCTCCTCATACTATGATCAAATTGGTCCATGCAAATTTCTTTTTCAAAAAAAAAACTAGAAGAGTTGAAAGTGACTCCTTAGCTAGTTTAAAGCGAAAGGCCTCAGATCAACCTGAAAGAGTCGAACCTAGAAGAAGTTCTAGGGTTGCTACACCAAAATCCTTTGGACCTAATTTTTGTACTCTAACGGTGGATAAGGATCCTGATACATATACAAATGTTATGTCTTCCAATGATGCACCTTTCTGGCGTAAAGCTATTAATAAGGAAATACACTCGATTCTGTCCAATAACACTTGGATCTTGGTTGATCCTCCAGTAGGTTGTAAACCTATTGGTTGCAAATGGATCTTGAAGAGAAAGATGAAACTCGATAGCACGTTGGATAAGTATAAGGCTAGATTGGTCACTAAAGGGTTCAAGCAAAGGAAAGAATTTGAATATTTCGATACCTTTGCTCTGGTTGCACGTATCATCTCCATCAAACTTCTTATTGCATTGGTTGCTATTCATAATCTGGTCATTCACCAGATGGATGTTAACACAGCCTTCCTCAATAGTGATCTAGAGGAAGAAGTATTTATGGAACAGCCAGAAGGATTTATTACTCCTGGTCAAGAATATAAAGTTTGCAAGCTATTGAAATCTCTATATGGCTTGAAACTAGATCTCAAGCAATGGCATGAGAAGTTTAGAAGCGTAATGCTTGCTAATGGCTAAGTTGCTAATGGAGGAGATATATGCATATTGAACAAACTTAGAACTAGTTCTGGTATTCTAATATGCCTATATGTCGATGACATGCTCATCTTTGGCACCAACATCGACAGGATTAATGAAGTTATGAACTTTCTTGCTTCAAATTTTAGTATAAAGGATCTTGGAGAGGCTGATTTGATTCTTGGAATCAAGATCATAAGATCTCAGCACAGGATTGTTCTTACACAATCAAGTTATATTGAGAAGATCCTTAAAAGGTTCAATCATTATAATGATGATCCTGCTCGTGCTCCTACTCCTATTGACCCGAGTGTTAAGTTGGTACATAATAATGGGCAAGCTATTAATCAGCTTGAATATTTCCAGGTTGTTGGCAGTATGATGTATGCCATGTGTTGTACGAGGCCAGATATAGCTTATGTTGTTGGCACTCTGAGTAAGTACACAAGTAATCCAGGAAAAGAACACTGGAATGCTCTATTACGAGTTTTGAGGTACTTGAAGGGTACTATGAGCTATGGTCTGCATTATGGTACCTTCTCAGCTGTTATTGAGAGCTATAGTGATGGTACTTGGAATTCTGATAAAGATGATTCTATATCTGTGACTACATGGATATTTTTGTTGGGTGGAGCTGTGATTTCTCAGAAATCGAAGAGGCAGACCTGTATTACTCACTCCACCATGGAATCAAAATTTATTGCTTTATCCTCTGCTGGAGAGGAAGTTGATTGGCTGAGAAGCATTTTGGTCGATATTCCTATATGGAGTAAACCAGTCCCGCCTTTGACAATATATTGTAATAAGAAGGCTACTTTGCTTCGGGCAAGTAGTGAGTGCTATAATGGCAAATCTAGACAAGTTCGTCTAAAGCACAATTATGGTGAAAGATCATGGCTGATGGAATCATGTCCATTCAATATGTGAAATCAAGTTCGAATCTGGCAGATACTTTGTCAAAAGGCTTGGGAAGAGATTTAGTGTCTGAGACATCAAGGGGGATGGGTTTAAAGCCTATTGATTTTTAAGTTGTACATTATGGATACCCAACGCAGTTGATTTTTATCCTAGATTTTGAATGGGAAAAATAAGTAATGTGATAACTAATGATGCACATAATGAAATGAATTTTCATTCTGCCCTCCCTATGATGTATATGCATGTTCCTGCATGAGATAGAGGTTAAGATTATATCTTTTAATGAATATATAGACCAGTGAGTTTTGGTTGGGGCTAACAGGATAGCTCTTGATAAATTCACCGAATGACCTTGTTTAAGTGGAGGTTGAGACTTAGTTCTCTTAATGAGTCCATAAACTTTGTATTGGGGTGTGCAAGGTCACCCTTGATGGATTCACCGATCTGGGTGTGGAAGTGTGGCCGCTTCCTATAGGATTATTAAGGCTTTATAATCCTTAGAGCACTCAAACTATTGGGATCAAGACACAGGGCCATAATGTGTCGGGCTTTAGTACTTCATCTCAGAAACAAAAGTGTATGTGATGTATTTCTGATTTGCTAACATGGTTCTTAATTCAAGGCTTTGTCCATTAAGTTACTAGATGAATCAAGGAATACTTTACTAGGCAATGGCTCAAACCCAAAAGGTATCATTTGTTGATGTACATGACTGTGCTGATCAAGCATATCTTTTAAATTTTGAAACAAGTGGGAGTTTGTTGGAAATTTGTTTCAAATTTGGCTATTTATGTATGAAAAATAAAATAAAGTTCACTGAACTTTGGTTTTTCAAGGTATATACATGAACTTAAGACTTATTATGTTTCGAAAAGGTTTTATTCTTTGAACTTTGTTTTTCTAAATGAATTTAAAGATTCATGAACTTAGGTTCATGTATAATCCTTAGATAAGATTAACTTATCTTTTAGTTCATTGTAATTTATAAGATTCATCGATGAATCTTGAATTAGTATGGTTCAAAGAACTTGATAATGTTCAAAGAATATACATTTTTCTACCACTATATAAGGGGGTAAAGAGTTGGAAGGTAAGAACATGACAAGAGAAGAGATACCAGCTTCACTTGAGAGAAAAAGAAAATACTTGAACTAAAAACTTGTTTCAAACTTATGCTTTGATCGATCGGAGGTGGATACACGATCCATTGTAGAGAAGTGCAACTCTCTTGGATAAACATTGAATCTGGGCTTGGTTGAATCCCGGAGATAGAGTTGCCAAGATAGTCTTCCGTTTGCATGTGGGAGAGGTTTCAACTATCTTGAAGAATCATTTACGCGCCTCTAAGCCTTGGTTTTTTCAAGATACTCATTCAGGTATTATTGTTTATTATTTCTGAATTTTACGTGCATTTGTACCAACATTTTCTTCTGTTGTTCCTTGGTGGAATGTACAGGCATTTCGTTGGATTTGTCACTCTGTCAAAGCCTTAAAATGGGTGGCCTAGTACACGAAGTTCTTACCATTAGAGGTAGAATTGATGTATGTAGTTTTACCCTCAGTTTTGTTGAGAAGTTGTTTCTTTGTTTTGAATCTCTGACCTCAAGACGAATCCAAGGATTGATATTGAATAAATGTTCATGTCATACCTAAAATCACCTGAATCAAATAAAGTTATGTACAACCTACTGGGAAGCTATCCTCCCTGACCTTAATCAGTCATTGTGTGTATGGAGCTTTGGTTGAACTCCAGAATAAGTGAACATTTGTTTCAATGTCAAGGATTGGACAGTTTGGTTTGTTTGGATCATTAATGTCATCCAAGGTCAAAAACCTGAAAGTATTGTTACAATCTCTATCCAACAAGCTTAAAAATCTCATGCTATCCTTTTTAAGGAACCCATATTTGAACAACACCAATGTATTAGGCGAGTCATCCACAAACCTATTCATGTATTTTTTAAGGAAGACTAGGTGTACTTGACTAACCGTAGTTTATTAACTCAACTCACATGCAGGTTTACATGTGCTTTGCCCAGGTCAGGTTTTGCCTACAGTAATCCTAATTAGTATAGAAGAATACATGTAATGCGTTGCTGCAGTGAAATAAATTTCAAAACCAATTCCACTTTGTAAAAATGCATTAGCTTTAACCTTCTTCTTCATAGGAGTTATCTGGGTAAGCTCTAGGCATATGCCTAGCAAGACATACTACCAAACCCTTAATTGATAGCTCTCAACAGCCCACTCCAGCAATCTCGGCTAAGGGTGAAAATGCTCTCCACTCCCCTTCCCCGCTCCAACCTACCACTCAAGCTCCCATTCATCTTCCACCCAGCCCACTGACTCAGAAACAATCCTTTAACCTGATTCCCATCCACCGGATTCCCAATCACTTCCATAGACAACCACCCAGCAAATGGATGCAGAGACTACACTGTGGCAGAACTATCACTTGATGGGAGGGGGCCACGGCACCCCCCAATTTTTGGATTTCTTTTTTAGTTTTCTATATAAATGATATTCATATCTAACATATTTACAAAAATACAATTATATCGTAAAAGTAATTAATTATGATTTTGTTTTATTGTATTTCTAACTCTTTGTGTCATCGGCCACCATAATCTTCTTCTTTCTCATTCTTTTGCTCCATCTTCATTCTTTAAAATTTTAAATTTTCGGATTATGAAAAAATACGAATGATCAAGGTTAGTTCTTTCTTTCTTTTTTTTTAGTTTGAATTATTGTAAAATGTTAATTTATACATGCACTATAATACTCATATAAGTAATAATCACATTAATGATACATCTACAAAGTAAGAGTTAAGTTTCATTCATGTACGATTAGTAATTCGTTGTTACTTGTTAATTCACCTTATCAAGTTAAACAAATCAGTATAAATAGTAAATTAAAATAATTAGTAGTCAATTGAATAATTTATTATGCATTTAAGGTATTCAAGGAGTGATGCTACTTATAATATGACCAAAAAAAATTCGTTTTTTTGGCCCCCCTCGATTTGATTTTCTGGACCTGCCCCTGGACTACACATGGTCCCAAAGAAACCACACACCCAACCACATACAAAGAGAAGCTATCTATCGGAATGCATATATACTTTACTGATTGGCCTGACCAAACTAATCTCAATCGAGACCTTAACCCATCCGACGATGACAGCACCCATATGAATACAAACTAGCAAACGCCTCCAACCATCCACCTCTGTCCTGACAAGCTTGAAATCATACGTAATCCTTGGAAGGAAAGTTTGATAATCAAATTGCTTGACGGTAGACTATCCTTATCCTCACTCTCAGCGCAGCTAGCTCGACTTTGGAAAATCACAACCCCAACTTCTTCATCTGACTTGAGAAATGGCTTTTTCTCGATACGATTCTCGGAGACCAAGGAGATTAAATCTGTTCTAATCAGAGGTCCATGATTCTTATTCAACAAGTACTTATACGTACAACGATGAGAACCTAACTTCTGACCATCCAAGCTACACTCACCAAAGCCATCATCTAGGTTCAATTCACAGAAGTACTCACTGAGTACTATGATATGAGGATTCTCTATCGAATTGCCTGTGTACTAGGAAAACTGATTAAAGTAGATGTGCACACTTGTACCCTCAATCAGACCCGCTACGCGCGAATTTGCATTGATCAACCTTGATAGAGCCCTTCCTCAACGAATTATGATAGGCAACACTAAACAAAAACTCTCGTACGAAGTCAAGTGCGCATTTTGTTACCCGTGTGGCCGATTAGGCCATCTATCCCATGCGTACACTAACTCCTCAATGGCTCTTCCTCCAGCGCAAAGGCCGGCCACCACATTGGCATCTGCGGATCAGATTCACGGTCAAGCAACGCCGATAGAATCATGGACCATAGTGCAATGCCGACCTAGGGCTCGTCTATCGCCACCTAATCCCAATCGCCGACCAACATCTCCCTTATCCGACCACCCTACTCACCAACAGACAAACCGTGCCGACCGCCAACCATAATCACTGACCAACCACCGATTTGCCAAACCCAGATCCATGAAACCACCAAAGACATACACGCCAGCTGAGACCCCTCTTCCACTAATTGAAACAGCAAACCAATTTTGCTCAATCAAGGCGTCGGCAGAAACGAACAAGAGCCTCATCCCCAACGCACCCTCTGAGCCTAATGTTTTCTTCCAATCCTTAAAAACCCCCAGACAACCCACTAATAAAAGGGTACAACCTATTTGCACCCAAACATACAAGCCCAGTACCCATGACCCCATTAATAAACCTAAACCTTTAATACATAGCCCAGTTGCCACTAGTCCAAGCCACATTACAACTAAGGCTCCCCCCATCCCCCAAATCGTAACAGCTTAATAAACCAAGATGGGGAACCCGTCCCTGATCCTCTCATCCCATTACTATTGACTAACCCCTCTGCAAAAAGAAGAACACTTGTACAACCTCCCACCTTGCATGATAGCCAAGTCAACATATCAAACAATGCAAATCATCAAACTTCTATGCATGAGGATTCTTTAATCTCAACGACTGTACTCTATCCCTCAAATAACAATCCACACAAGAGCTCACCACAGACAAATATTCTGACCCATGGAACCAAACAACACCTCCATTCCCAACGACCAAACTCCTCTAACACGCCAACTGAACACCTTACCAACAATACATCCTATCCCAGACATGCACCACAGAACCCCCCAACCTTTGAACTGCCGGAGACTAACCACTGTAACAATTAGAGCTATTCCAGTTTCCCTACCCACAGCACAAACGTAGTAATTCACTCCACTTGCTTGGATGAGTGTAGCTCCCCCATGCATTCTCAGTCCCACAGCTCGACCAATGGACAACCCCACGAGAGCAACTCAACGCCCACATCATCAAAGACCCTCGCAAGTACATGAGACACCCATTCCTCATCAGAACGGTTGGATGACCCCACCATCAAGTCCAACCCACCAGGCTTCAATACGCCCTTCTTATTAACTGCTCTGAGTGATAGTGCATGTTCTCTACCCCCCCCCCCCCGCGCGTTAGAAGGTCGTCATCGTCCACCCAGCTCCTCGCCGCAATGAAACCCAGTGCAAAATTACTTCATAGTTCGCGGCCCCAACGAGTACGTGATGCAAAGCTACCACTAGCGACGGAACGAATTCCGTCGCTAAAGGCTCTTTCAGCGACAAAACTTTCATCGGTGAAAACATTGTCTAAAAAATTCTTTTATCGATGGATTATTCCGTCGATAAAAACATTGCCGACGGTGCAAACTGTCGTTAAATATTTTTAAGGAATTTATAATTTTCAATGATTTTTTAAAAATTTTTGAGCAACGGAATGATACCGTCGCTAAAATAAAATTTCTCTTAGATTCGAACCCATAGCTGATCTCCCTCCAAGCCGTACATACGACTTTCATCGAATAAGAGCTTTGGTTTCATCTCATCGGGATAGAAATAGGAAAAATTGGTTAACAGACGGTATTCAGATCCATCTGTTAAAATGTTGAGGAAATATTTTTACCGAAAGACTTTTAGCGACGGAATTATTTCGTCTCTAAAAGTCCTTTATTACACACAGATTCTTCTTTCTCTCTCCCCGTTTTTTTCTCTGTCCCTCATTTTTCTGTCTGTCGCCATTTTCACCCACCGGAGTTCTCACCTACGGCGATCCCCCTTCACGGTGACCCACCTCCGACAACGTTCCTCCCCACCACCACGCCGGCAAAAGGCTCCCACCTCCCGCCTCCGTCCCTCCCCACCAGCCCCCCCTACGCCGGCGACAGGCCCCTACCACCCACCACACTGCCCTTCCCTCTCCCCTCACATCTACCGTCCCCATATCCACCTCGCTGCCCCGCAGCTACCCCACTACTGTCACAACCACCCCACAATCATGCCCCCACTCCACAACCACCTCACAGTCGCACCACCATCGCCACAGTTCATCCCCCTCCATTGCAGCACCACCCTCTGTCGCCTTTCATGCTCCACTGTCGCTCCCTTCCGTGCGCCACTATCGTCGTTCACCTTGCACCACCACTGCCCGAACTCACTTTTTTTCCCGGTTAGAAATTATTTATCATATTAAATTTGTTCTAATATGCTAGAAATTATAGTATGCTAGAAATTATTTATCGTATTGAATTTATTGGTATAATGTAATTGTATTTAATCTGTTGTAATGTAATTGCATTTGATTTGTTCTAATATAATTGCATTTAATTTGTTGTAATGTAATTAAATTTAATTTTTTTGTAATGTAATTGTATTTAATTTGTTGTAATGTAATTGTAACAATTAAACCCTAATTATTCCTAATTTGTTCCCAAGTAACCCTAAATGAACCAAAGTAACAATAATCAAATCATAATTATCCCTAATCTAACCAATTAATAGTAATTAACCCCGCGTAACCTTAATTGAATGAATTAACCCCAATTAAACCCGATTAACCCTAACTGAACTAATTAATTGTAATTAACCCTGATTCAACCTAATTGAACCAATTAGCCCTAATTAATCCCGATTTACCATAATTGAACCAATAAACCCTAATTAGCCCTGATTAATCCTAATTGAACCAATTAACCGTAATTAGCCCCGATTAAACTTATTTGAACCAGTTAACCGTAAACCCTAAACCCTAATTAAAACATAATTAGCCGGGATAAACCCTAACTATCCTTAATTTGTTTCCAATTAACCCTAATCAAACGGTAATTATCTTTAATCTAACCAATTAACAGTAATTAACCCCGAGTAACCCTAATTGAATGAATTAACCCCAATTAAATCTAATTAACCCTAACTGAACCAATTAATTGTAATGAACCCCGATTCAACCTAATTGAACCAATTAGCCCTAATTAATCCAGATTTACCCTAATTGAACCAATATACCTTAATTAGTCCTGATTAATCCTAATTGAACCAATTAATCATAATTAGCCCTGATTAAACCTATTTGAATCAGTTAACCTTAAACCCTAAACCCTAATTAAAGAATAATTAGCCCGGATAAACCCTAATTACCCTAATAAAGCCTAATTAATCTAAGTACATCCAAATTACTCGAATTACATCCGAATTAGCCTAATAAAACCTAAGTACATCCATCATTTGTTAGTCTTTGATGATTTTAGGTTGTTAGTTATTCATTTGAGAATAGAGATTATTAATTGATGATTTTAGGTTGTTAATTGATGATTTTAGATTGTTAATTTTGCATTGAGCATTTGAGACATTGAGATTGTTGACGGAGGATGGGACCCAATTGGATTGAATGTGTGATTTTTATTAATTTTATTGCATTGAGCATTTGACAATTGAGAATTGAGATTGTTGACGGAGGATGAGACCTAATTGGATTTATAGTGTAATTTTTATTAATTTTTATTGCATTGAGCATTTGAGAATTTTATTCAGATAGTTGTTAGGTAGCACGGACACGGACACCTCGTCTGATCGATGCCAACACCGAAATGTCATATTTTGGCTTTATACTTGTGGACACCTCTTCAATGGGTGTCCGGCACCACTTCAATGAGTGTCTGACACGGTGTCCGATAATTAAAAAATAAATTAATGTCTTCAAACACAGCTGTGATGTGTCGGACACGTTTTCGCAGGTGTCCAACGACACTTGTCCGGATGTGTCGATGAGGTGTCGAGGTGTCGGTAAGTCACGAACACCACGTTCAATCGACACCGACACCAAAATGTCATATTTTGGCTTTAACTTGTGGACACCTCTTCAATGGGTGTCGGACACGGTATCCGACATTTAAAAAATAAATCAATGTCTTCAGACACCACTGAGATGTGTCAGACATGTTTTCGGAGGTGTCCGACATGTGTTCGGATGTGTCGATGAGGTGTCGAGGTGTCGGTAGGTCACGGACACCGCGTTCGATCGACATCGACACCGAAATGTCACATTTTGGCTTTATACTTGTGGACACCTCTTCAATGAGTGTCTGGCACTTCTTCAATGGGTGTCCGACAATTAAAAAATAAATCAATGTCTTCGGACACCTCTGAGATGCGTCAGACACGTTTCTGGAGGTGTCCAACACATGTTCGGATGTGTCGATGAGGTGTCAAGGTGTCAGTAGGTCACGGACACCGCGTCCGATCGACACCAACACTGAAATGTCACATTTTGGCTTTATACTTGTGGACACCTCTTCAATGTGTGTCCGAAACCTCTTCAAGGGGTGATGGACACGGCGTCTGGCATTTAAAAAATAAATCAATGTCTTCAGACGTGTCCAAAGGTGTCGAACACCATACCGACACCATATATGAGGTATTGGGAATTGAGATTGTTGACTGTGCATTGAAAATTTGAGAATTGAGATTGTTGACGGAGAATGGGACCCAATTGGATTGAGATATCTGTAAATTAGTTGAATGGTTGGTTGTTGAATTTAGGTTAATTAGGTTAACGCGACATATTTAACACCCCTTAGAATCTCATCGTGGCTCCAGTTTTCTTGGTACAGCTAAAAAAGAATGTATGATCAATTTTTGGGGATGGAGGGAGTAATAATTTTGTGTCAGAGGCGCGACACATGACTTTAGCGTGCGCCTTGGGTGATCAACTTGGTAACGTTGAACTTTGATCTTTGAATACTCGTTGACATGTAGCGAGAGCCGGACTCAAAAGCGGTCAAAAGTGCGTAGCAAGGATGGGTTAACAACATACGATATACAATGTTGTTATATGTGGAGCCTGATTTCAACCCACAAATATTATTACAATGGAGATATCTAATGTTGGGAGGGTACTTTTGTATTAAGTACGCTCTAGGGTTTTCTTATATATATGTATCTTTAAGTTTGGAGATTAATTATACAGAGAGAAAATGGCAACAGAGAAGGGTGTTAGGGTTTCTGGTTGTAAACACTATTGAGTGCTGAAATTAAAGTCTGGTCATACTCTGAAAACGTAGTCATATTAGACAACCTTGTAATCTTGCGTTATGCGTATGTTTGTCTTTTTTTATTTTTTTGATTTCTCATTTTCTGTTCTTTGATATATTGCTCCCTTTTATTGCTGTGATTTCGTAACAAACGTCTTCTTCATTGTCTTCTAGTAACAGAACTGTTGATTAAAAGTTTTCATGTTTGCAATAGGTCTTGCTATATACTCGTGGCTGCTGTCTATGACAATGTTCGAAGTTAGTTGAATGCCTTCATCATTCAATGCTGGGTGCATATAGGTCTCGGTCTATCAAATGTAAATATAAAACAGGACAAATTAAATTAGCTAAACATGAAAGTTATAGTCTAGAGCAATGTTTAGGAAAATTAAGATAATGGCTTCCTTAACATCCAGATACTGTACGTTCCTTGATTATTGCCACCAAAAGCTGCAGATACAACTAAGTACTGAAGAACTTAGGCTAAATTCATTACGTGAGAATGTGAGATAACTAATTTTTGGCGACAAAACTCCAATCAGTACCACCTGACTTTCCTTTCTAACTTACTTTTGTAAATTTCAGCATGTATATTGGCATTGGCACAGTGAAGTACTGCCCACATTGTCGTTGCAAAATCCTATGCCGTTATTGTACTTGGCTGCGCATTTGTCATTGCAGCATGGTGTATTGCAGCTCGCACTACACGTGCCTAAACCAGCATTGCAGTTCCTCGGCGGTGATGGCGGAGACGGTGGTGATGGCGTACCACAGTCGTAATCGCAGTAATAGAATTGAAAATTTGGAAGAACGTTATAGCAGTATCCGCGACCACCCGGATGTGCAGAAGCACACCTCCCAGCACAATCTGGTAGACATTGAACCCAGATGATCGCTGCATGTATTCCCCTCCGACACAGACATCAGTGCACCAACTGCATCATGACCAATTCAAGAAGAATGCAATCCATGAGGCCAGGCGCCATTACAATATGTGCTGCTTTAAAGAATGTTAATTAATGCAGTAGCATGCGTGCCTCACAATGCATGTAATCCGTACAATTAAGAGGCAAAAATAAGCCAAACGTGCTACGTAGGTTAATCAACATTTTAGTTCAGTCAGGCATGTATATTATCTTTGGCTACCACAAAATTACCTTTTCGTACAACAATTTAATTGCAAGGCCAAATTATAAGCAAGGCAAAGCGAACTCAAAATAATTGGGGAAAGCTTGGTACAATCTTGAATGGGGTTGATGCAGCTATAGCGCTAGATAAATTCTACGGAGTATTTATTCAACTGATCTAGGTTGTCCCGCGACATCACAAACGGTCCTGATTGGTTTTTTTTTCCATCGAAATTTCCCAAACTGCCCCACTGTTGGACTGTTTCTGCAAATTTATTGAAATACTCCTTACTCTTAGGGAAAAAGTTGATATTTACTACAAACCTTGTAGCGAGAGAGGGAAAAAAAAGGAAGGGAGTGAGTGGGCAGAGGGGGAGCGACCATGGGGGGTGTCTATCTGTCCGTGTATCTACGCCTGTCGCATGTCTCTCTGTGTGTATGTCAGGTGGGTGGAGAGTCAGGGAAGGGGAGGTGGCGCTGTGGTGGTGGTGCCGAGCCTTGGGAGAACGGGGGCTTTTTTTTCCCAACGAAACAGCCCTAGTTTAGGCGTTTCATAATCAAATGGCCTTTTTTTGTTTTTTTTTTTGTAGAGTAAGGGTATTTGAATAAATTCGCACAAGTCCCTGGCATATAAAAGAATGCTCATGGCCGTCCAAGGATTGAAGTGATAACTAAATATTAGCAAGATAGAACATAATTACCTAGCACTTAATACGTATCCGCCGCTGTGAATGACATATATAGAGGTTGGCGTTTCTGGATAGTCATAATAACAGCTTTCAAAGTAATTGTGCAAAGTTAATTTGCCATGACACCAGTATATATGCATAAAAGGTCCTGTAATTCCAATATGTAACGTAGAGTTTTTAGAATGATCTAATTTGGCATACTTTTATTTACTAATGAAATTAAATTTCTTCTCCTAAGGCTTTTCTTGGTCTTGTCCGCGATCATTGCTAGAAATAAGAGCATTACAGGCAAATCATTTCATGAATACTCTACACATCAAAAGTTATTTGGCGAAAATCTTTCGCAAGTTATTTTTTCTGTCATCTAACATGGCGAAATTTGAAGGGGCAGTACCAAATTAAATGTGGTACGCAAAAACTTACTTAAATGCATGCAGTTTAACATTGCAAAATGTCATCCTTCTTTTCTAGAGACGATGGATCAAATGAAGTTTACGTACATGAGAAACATAGGAGGACAAAGATATGCAACAATCTGCAAGTACGATTGGCCATCTGAAAACTTGTGAAAAAGCCAAGTGACAACCTCTAAATGTTACCTAGTATCCATGAATGTGATTGTTATTCGATTCTTATAGCCACATAAGGGATGCTTGGAATCAGGGTTGTGATTGCATTTTCCTCTTTTTCTTTCCTTGTTCTTCGCTTTTTACACTTCCGTTTGACTTTTGCAAATAAGCTGCATTAAGTTCTGTTCATGGTTGATCAAGACAAAGAAAGTAAGAAAAGATTGAGAATGTTTGTCCAATAATTAGTATAATGAGTGGTGTACTGCATATAAGACGACCTTCGGGAGTCAAAGCACCGAATAGGTAAGCTTTTACCAACAAAGTAGGAAAGGAAATGGTAAATCTCCCAACTCCTACCATTCATGCATCCTATTGAAGACGAGGATTCAGTCACTGATATTGCCAACCAATGCCAGAGCTCAACTAATCTAGTAAAATAAGATAATCGTCACTAGAGCTACGGTATAACGGAAAGGGTGATACTATTGACACTTCTTAAGTAGATAATTGATATCCTGTACTGTTACTTTATATGCAAGTACTTTGTAGAAAGTAGAACTAGACAGAGAGAGTGCCGATAACGATTTTGTCTACTTCAATAGAACTACCTTAACAGGGATGCTACATCTATTAGTAGCACTAGCCCAGTAACCCGAGCCAAGTTCGAGTCGGTTTATAAAATATAGTATATCATAAGGTCTTAAAGAGTATATTAATATGTACCACATATAGTGAGATAAAAAAAATAATATATTAGTAAAAAATATCTTATTTGGCTATAAAAATAGATAGTGATACAGTGGAGTCGCTAGATACTTACATTTTTTAAGGTTTTACTTTAAGTTATTAAGTAATATTTCAAATAAATATTGACTTAGCACTTACAGTAGTAAACTAGTCATACTGGTATTATATAGAGATAAATAACGAATAGAATTGTGGTTAAAATTAAAAAATTGTGAGGTTATGACGTACCCCTTTTGAATTATAGATATTATATATGAATATAATTCTTTAACTTCAAAAGTTTTTGAGGTGTTACATGGTTTTCGAATAATTTTTTTATATATATCTTTTTCTATTTTTTGTGAAATACATGTGTGAGGACATTCAATCAGCGAAAATGTGTGTCCTTTTTTTTAGTGCTTTTAAGGCCTTAGTAGTCCAATATAATACCTAATCTGTAAGTACATTGATAAAGTATAGTTTAAAAGAGGGATAATTTTAAAAGGTTGATTTTGCTTTTCACATATTATAGGTCTACAAATTGTCATAAAATTATAGTTCTTGCATCTAATAAATGCTTTTAGTAGTATTTTTTCATAGATATTTATTTTATCATAATATAATGTACATTTTGTATACAAACTTTTGTCGGGTTATTCATGTTAATTACATTGAACTTGTAAAATTCAACAAATTAAATAAATTTATGTTAAACTAATGATTACAAGGTGAAGATTAAACGGTTCATATAATTGTTAGTTAATACTCACATCAATCATCACTCATAGTTATAATCGACTCTATTATAGTCAAACTTATGTTCCAAAGCTCATAATTAGTCTAATATTCACTAATTGGTCTTGCTATTTATGTGAATTTAATCAACTATAAAAATAATATATTTAATATTTGGTCCTATTAGAAAACAATTGTGAGTGTATATTCGTACAATAAGCTTTATAAAATTACTTAAAACAAATTTATTACTCAAATATACTAAAAATAAATTTGACAGAACGACCACATAATTTCATATTTTCATTGTGTGTGTGTGTTTCTTTAATTCTTGTAAGATGCTAGTAATGATAAAATTAAATTGATGAATATGACGTGTCCTTATTTTGAAGTGTTGAAATTATTTTGTACATCTTTAATGACTTGTCGTCTAGTTATAGATTTTATATCTATTAAGTGCGGTCATAATTTTTTTTCCAATGAAAAACTTAAGAATAAATAAAAAAATCTTTTCATTGATCGTTAGTGCCTAAGGTTGTATACGAACCGAGTTCGAGCCGAACATGGGTGTGTTCGAGCTCGGTTCGTGTAGGACTGGGTGTGTTCGAGCTCGGCTCGAGTTCGTTAAGGGGCAGAAAAAATTGTTCGAACTCGGCTCGAGTTCGTGTCCTTCAAACTCGGGCTCGGCTCGCTCAACACGTTTAATTAAACGAGCCGAACTCAAGCTTCAGAACTCGACTCGAGTTCTTACACGAAATCAGATGAAATCCCTCGTTCCCTTTAGAACTCGTTCATGTTCGTTCATATAATAAGTGAATCGAACACGAACACAATTTTAAAGTTCGTTTATTAAACGAGCCGAGTTTGAACATGATAGTATTTGTTTATTAATGTTCGTGAATGAGAGGGCTAGTTTACTTAACGAGCCGAACACGAGCCGAGCCTTATAAACGAACATTGGTTCATTTACTTATTAAATATATAATATATCCCCTAAAATATCTAAATCTTCTTATCCTCTCTCTCTCTCTAATTTCTTTTCTTTCTCTCAGACTCTCAGAGCCTTTTTCATCAGACTGGCACACCGCCGCCCACACCACCAGCGACACCACTGGCCACACCGCCGCCAACACCACTGGCCACACCGCCGCCAGACCACCTTATCTCTCGTTACAAAGCCAAGTCCTCTCTTTTTGGTAACACAACCGGCCGTAATGCGCCTTCTCAAGACTGTCCACAGGCCCACAAAGTTATTGTTAATTGTTTGTTTTGTAGAATTACATAGATATATTTTTACATTTTTAAGATTTCAAATGTTTTTAAATGTAGTAATTAAGAATTATTTGATTTGATTATACCTTTTTTTCTTATACATGTGTGATTTCTTTTCAAAATCTTATATATGCAATACAACCACTTTGATTATTGTGCAGTGTTATTAAAGAAAAAAAAATGTCCTATAGTTGAATTATTGATCTTATATGTTACATTGATAATTTTTTGCAATGATTAGTTATGTGTGTGTGTGTATTACATTATAGTAAACTTAAATTAATTGTAACTTTTTTCTTCTAAATCTCATATGTTATTTTTGTTTTCTAAATACAGGAATTTTTATTATCATATGAGAAAGTTAGTTTAAAGGATACGATAGTTAAAATTAAATCTTAATAAATTAGAATATATTTTTATAGAATTATTTCTCAAATTATATAAGGCTTTCCAATATAGTCCTCACATAGTTCCTGCAAAACCAAAATAAACTTGAAGATATAGATCAGATCCAAAATAATATTTACCGTTAGATACACTAATATATTTAGTATATAGCCTTAAATCTTTTTCAATTATCAAATTTATGAATAAGTTTTATCATTATTATAATCTTAATTGATAATAATTAGACAATCATTTGTTAGTCATGTAGTCTCACTCCCACCCAAAAAAGGATGGTGAATTTTTTATTTTACCAAAAGGATCTAAAAACTATATATTATATTTGATAAACCTATACGTCGATACAGTAAGTATATATACTAAAATAAATAAATATGAATCAATTGTTAAATTATTTTTATTGCTTCATATTTTCCCTCTTTTACATCCAATATGTTATTTTCCTTTTTTATATATAAATTTTCATATTAAAAAGTGCTTTTAAGTTAGTTCATTAATTAGTTAAAATTTAAGAATGTTTAGAATTAAATTTTCAATTACAAGGCTTACTGATAAGCAAATTAACTTATCAAGAAATAAGGAATCCATCCTAGATAATTAAGAACACGATAGTAATTAAGAATTATTTGATTTAATTGCCCCTTTTTTCTAATACATATATGACTTCTTTTCAAAATCTCATATATGCTTTTATAACCACTTTGTTGATCGTCTGCTTTTATCAAAGCAAAAACATGTCATGTAATTGATTATTGATTTTATATATTATGTAAATAATTTTTGCTATGACTATGTATGTGTAAATAAACTTTCATTTATTACATTACAATCAACTTAAATTAACTGTAATATAATTTTTTCTTCTAAATATCCATAAGTTATATTTTTTAGATACGTGATTTTTTGCTTTGTATGAGACAATTAGTTTTTAAAACACAATAGTCAAAATCAAATTCTAAAAGATTCGTATAATTAGAGTTTTAGAATTAATTTTCACATTATATAAGGCTTCCTCATACCGTCCTTATATATTTTCTGCAAAATTAAATAACCTAAAAATAGGGATCATATTCAAAATATATTTGCATACCTTTAGATGCATTGGCATGTTTAGAATATTGCCTTAAGTCCTTTTCAACTATCAAATTTATGAATAAGTTTTATTATTTTTACAATTTTAATGAATAAGAATTGTATTGTGTGTCATTTTTTTTATTTTTATCAAAAGGATTCTAAAAGCTACTATACTATATTAACAAATCATTACATCAATTACACTAAACAAATTTTATAACTTTTAAAAATTTGAACATTATTATAGTATTTTTTATTATTTTAATCTCAGTTGTAGTATCATTTTTTTCATCTTCTAAATCTAGTATATTATTTTCGTTTTTAAGATTTATGAATTTTTATATTCATGTTAGAGAGTGTTTTTACGGACGCAATAGTCAAAATTAAGTGCTAATTTAGTTTTTTTAATTATATAAGACTTAGTGGTATGGAAACTTATCAAGACATAAGAATCATATCCAAGATAATACTTCAATTGTAGCATCATTTTTTTCTCTTCTAAATCTAGTATTTTTTATTTTAAAATAAATTATTTTTTATATTCATATTAGAGAGTGATTTTAATGATACAAAAGTCAAAACTAAGTCCTATTAAGTTAATTCATCAATCAGTTAGAGTTTTATAACGTTTAAAATTTGTTTTCAATTATATAAGGCTTAGTAATATGAAAATTAACTTAGTAAGAAAAAAGAATCCATCTAAGATAATATTCTTAATTGTAACATCATTTTTTTTCTCTTCTCAATCTAATATTTTATTTTCGTTTTTAATATATAAGAATTTTATATTTATATTAGAGAGTGGTTTTAAGGATATATAGTCAAAATTAAGTTCTAATAAATTAGTTCATCAATCATTTAGAGCTTTAAAATATTTCAAATTTGTTTTTAAATTATATAAGGCTTTGTAATATGCAAATTAGCTTATCAAAAAATAAGAACCTCATCCAAGATAATATTCTCAATTGTAGCATCAATTTAATATATAAGAATTTTTATATTCATATTGGAGAGTGGTTTTAAGAATACAATAGTTAAAATTAAGTCTTAATAAGTTAGTTCATCAATTGGTTAGAGTTTTAGAATGTTTAGAGTTAGTTTTTCAATTTTAATAAGACTTAGTAATATAGAAAATAACTTATCAAGAACCCTTCCAAGATAATATTCTCAATTGTAGCATCATTTTTTTTTCTCTTCTAAATCTAGTATTTTCATTTTAAAGATATATGAATTTTTATATTCATATTAAAGAGTTGTTTTGAGAATACAATAGTCAAAATTAAGTCCTAATATACTTGTTCATGAATCACTTAGAATTTTAGAATGTTTAAAGTTAGTTTTTCAATTATATAAGTTTTAGTAATACGTGAATTAACTTATCAAGAAATAAGAATCTCATTCAAGATAATATTCTCAAATGTAGCATCATTCTTGTTTTTTTCTCTTCTAAATCTAGTATGTTATTTTCATTTTTAAGATATATAAATTTTTATATTCCTAGTAGAGAGTGATTTTAAGAATAAAATAGTCAAAACTAAGTCCTAATAAGTTAGTTCATGAATCACTTAGAGTTTTAGAATATTTAGAATTTGTATCCAATTATATAAGGCTTAGTAATATGAAAATTAACTTATCAAAGTATAAGAACCCTATCCAAGATAATTTTCTCAAAAGAAGCATCCTTTTTTTTTCCTCTTTTAAATCTAGTATCTTATTTTTGTTCTTAAGATATATGAATTATATTCATAGTAGAGAGTGGTTTTAAGGATACAAAAGTTAAAATTAAATTCAAATATGTTAGTTCATGAATCAATTAGAGTTTTAAAATGTTTAGAGTTAGTTTTTCAATTATATAAGGTTTAGTAATATGAAAATCAACTTATCAAGAAATAAAAACATCATCCAAGAAAATATTTCAATTGTAGCATCATTTTTTTTTGTCTCTTCTAAATCTAGTATGTTATTTTCGTTTTTTAGATATTTGAACTTTAATATTCATATTAGGGAGTGATTTTAAGGATATAATAGTCAATATTAAATCTTAATAAGCTAGTTCATGAATCAGTTAGAGTTTTAGAACGTTTAAGATTAGTCTTTTAATTATGTAAGGCTTAGTAATATGAAAATTAACTTATCAAGAAATAAGAACTCCATCCAAGATAAAATTTTAAACCTTTAATGACACTTATAATAGTTATAATTCTATTTTACATTGAAAACACAATGCGATGACGTGTCAAATAAAGAAGCTATATTTCTGTAATGGTGTGTCGTACAAAGAAACTCTTACTTCCCTTATTATATATTATATAGATTGGAAGAGAAACATGGTAACTTCCAAGTCTAATATATATATATATATATATATATATATATATATATATATGTGTGTGTGTGTGTGTGTGTGTGTGTGTGTGTGTGTGCGCGCGCGTGTCAAAACTGAGAGAATGTTCTCATATCACTGCCTACGTGAACATTCTCTTAGTTCGTCATGTGGACTTTCTTATAACTTTTGAAAATATTTTGAATTTACTTACCTTTATAATTATGATTTGGATTCATTTTTCCCCCTCCATCTCACTTATTCAATTAGATTTGAATTCTTTTTTACCATTTGAAATTCAATCAATTATATAGATTTTAAATTTCTCTCTCTTTTATGTAAACATGTCCCACTTAAAATTTGTGAGTCTGTCTTTGCAATTCTATTAATTCCTAGATTTACCAAAATCAAATATCCCTTTATATATTCTTTTTAATCTTAAAACTTTTTATTGTTTAGAGAAGTTGAAAATTCTACATCAGCTTTTCTCTCCAATTATCATTATCTCATTCTCTTATTTTTATCACACACACATGCACACTTTTCCATTTATTTTCTATCATTTATCATATATCTTTACTTTTATCTTATTGGCCTTGAGTTATGCAAAACTTAATAAATGAGTTATTATTGTTAATATTATCACTATAATTTTTATTATATCAGAGCGACTATTTCTAGAACTTCATATACTGTTTTCATCTTCATTGTTGCTAAAAACTGACAATTAATATTCAAGTTTATTTTTAATGGCAAAAATTAGTAGGAGAACTCATATAAGTGGAAATAAATTTTTAAATTTTTTTGTCACTACTAATTTTGTTGCTCCTGTGCGTATTGCATGGGATCGAAACTAGTTAAAATAGCAAATAGAAAACAAAGTGAATTACAATCTCTTTCTACACTGATTGAACCTTTGAATATGCTAATAAACATGAGGGTGAGCTAGAATATCAAAGTATAATACTAGCAATTGTTAACATAATAACGAATTTAATGACAAGACAAGCTTTTTTAAGACAAGCTTCCAATATGATGAAATTTCGGTTAACCAATTAATGGAAACTTTTTATTTGATCAAAGGATTTAACTCCTTTCTTCCTAAAATACATTTAGTATCGTGTCAACATTCAAATCTATACTACATATAAAAGTATGAATATCATAAATTATTTCGAGACTATCATATTTTGTGTTAATTGTATCAATAACAATCATATCCTTCTTTTATAACTACCTTTAAATTTAGTCAAAATTAATGAACATTGGATAATAAATCAATTCTAAACATTGATAAATGAAAAGTTTAATGAGAAAGAAAAATAAAATAAAGAAATTCCTTAATTACTCCTTTTTAAATTTGGTTGAAATGAAATAAATATTGGATAATAGATTGGGTGATGTCTGGGTTAGCAAATAATTAACAAATTAAAAAAGTAAAAAGTAAAAACAAAACAAAGAAACTGAAATATGGAAAAAAATCAGTTAAGAAAAATAAAACTATTGGAAAAACAAAACAGAAAAAAATGAAAAAAAGTGTCAAATAGGGATAAAAATGAAAAAAAAAAAAAACAAGCCTAAAAATAACGTCAATTTAAACTGAAAATTTGTTCAGTTATTGCAGTTAAAAACAAGGTGCTCTGCATTTCATATTGATGAAATGCAAAGCACCCGGTCTTGATATATATATATATATATATATATATATATATATATATATATATATATATATATATATATATATATATATCATAAACCAATTTAATATTACAAAAATAAAGAAATGAGTTCATTCTTTTAATTTTTCCATTTGCTTTTATTTTCAGCAGCACCATCAAATATTTCTTCAATCTAGAAGTTTAAAAAGAAGATTTTCAAACATTAAAATAATTACAACTGCTAATATCAAATATATATTTATTCTAAAATAGGTCACAAAAGAAAAAAATAACATAATTAAATTATATTATTTCATCCCAAAAAGCTGATGATATCATGTGCAAAAATAAATAAATAAAATCACTCGATCACTTCTACGTACAACGCACGTACTAAATGGGTATTGCTTTGCCGGCCACTAGTTAACTTAGAAATAAATAAAATCACTCGATCACTAGTTAACTTAGAAGTTGCAATAAAACGTTATGCTTTGCCGACCAAGTTAAGATACAAACTGTAAGTGTTGTCATGTATTAAAACTTACAAAATATTAAATGGAAAATATTCAACAAAATTGATAGACCTCAATGCTAGAAGGATGTTCCAAGGGAACTCACTGTCGGTGTATATCACGCAATGACTCACGCTTCCAGAAACTTCCTGTTCATGGGCTTTTTAGAAAATGGTTATAAGTGAAAACTTAAATGCGTTAAATATCATATTTCCATTTCCAGATATATGTATTAATGAAAATATTTTCTTCTGCCGTAGAAAAGGAAAGCTTGTTAGAAAATCCGTTTTTAGTATTCGAAACACATGGAGAATGAAAGTATTTCAAAATTGGAAACCAAATGGATCTATTTGAAAATCATTTGATTTTCTGTTTTTTAACTAGAGAAAAAAAATACGTTTGACACACAATTTTGGTTTTTTCTTTTCTTTTCTTTAGTTTTGAAAATTAATTTTTAAAATAGAGTTGTTTTTGAAATCTCTCATTTTTTAGTTTGGGTTTCTAGTTTTGATTTTTATTTTGAGACCATCGCATTACCAACCCCCTGCCCCCAAAGCCACTGCCGGCCCACCGCCAACCCCACGCCCCAAAGAAAAAATTCAAAATAAAAACTGGGTAATCAAACACCTAAAAGAAAAAACTCAATATAAAAATTGGGTAATCAAAACTGGTTTTGGATTTTATTTCTCTGAAAATAAAAAATCAAAACTGAATGTGATTTCAAACGTTACTGAGGTTACGAGGTTCACTTATTTTGCTTACACAATGCTCCAGATAGTTAGGTAATTGAGTTGCATCTTGCTTAGGCTATAAGTTGGGTGGATTGGACGGGCTTAAAAGTCAAATCACGCTCAGTCTACTCTTAAAATTCATGCCACTCTTACAAACTCATGCGGGCCTAACTTATTATGAGTTAGATAATATATGTTCAAGCTCTATGTAATATCCCAAACTTTGGGAGCAGGTAAAAATAACCATCTGGGTTCCAAAAAATAAACGGACGATAATTTTAAGCAATGGTCGGGTGTTAGTATGATATCGAAGCTTAAAAAGATTTCGGGTCAAAATGTACTTTTTGAAACTTTGGGGGGCATAATTTTAAATTAATATTATTGGTGATAAAAAAATAATAAAGACAGTGTATGTTTTAGTGACATTTGATTAAATAAATATTAGAAGAATCTTGGAAAATGTTTTGTAAATTTTGAAACTTTTGGGGTCATTTTTTGTAAATTTTAGAACTAGAGGGGCTATTTTGTAATTTTTGAAAATTTAGCCTTGTGTGTCAATTTTTCAGAAATCTCGGTATAAGGAGATGCCAGCTCTTGTGATGAGTAATCTTGATGTTATTTTTATATTAGTTTGGTTCTATCTAAACGGAAAGGAAACAACCAAAAAAAAAGAAGAAAGAAGAGAATCTTAACATTTCAGGAAAGAAAGAAGAACAAAAACAGAGAACAAGAAACAAATAAGGGAAGAAGGAAACAGATGGGGGAGGCCCAGCTTCGGGTAAGGGGGAAAAGGGAAACTGAGGAATAATTCGAAGGGTAATCCTTTCCCCCTCTCCTAGTGTGTGTGGTTTCTTTTTTATGTGTGTGTTTAAACACTGCAGGTGTGTGTGTGTGTGTGTCATGAGTCCACTATGTGTTTTGGTGTGTGTATTTAATGTGAGTTTAAGATGAATTCAGTGAGTTTGCTTATGGGTAGGGGCAGTTCATGTCTGCATGGGTGTGTTCTTGTGTTGGTGAGTGTTTGTAGCTTAGGTATGCGTGGATGAGAAGGAGTAAAGTGGGGTGTTTTAGCTTGTATTAGTGAGGTTTGGAGTCATGAATGAAGTGCACAGAAAGTTCAGTGTGTGCAGGTATGATGTGTGTATATACTGTGTTCATGTGTTCATGTAAGGGATGGTCATGGTGATTGTGTGTGTAATCTGAGTGGGTTTGGTAGGGAATCAATGTGCGTTTGTGAGGGTGACAGTATGTGTGTGTGCGGGCGCACGTGCGTGCGCACGTTCTTAAGTGTATGTTCACGACTGTATGTAATTTGTGTGTGTAGGTGATGATTGTGTGGGCATAAATGTATTTAGATGAGGGTTGTAGGTGTTTTGGTAGGTGTTCAGGGTAACAATGGTGTATGGATGTGCATCGCATGTGTAATGCCTCGGCTGAAGGTTGAAGGATATGTGTGTGCATTAGGTGAAATAGTGTGTGATGTGATCACAATAGTAACTGTTTTTGTCGCTAAAAGTAAGGAATTAATTTTGCAGTTTTTCCAAGAATTTTACAAATAGTTAGGATCAAAATTAGATAAAGTAAAAAAACTGTAACTTCTAATATTTTTACGAGACATATGCTCTGAAATTCTTTGGGAATTTTTGGTAACCGCAAAGGCGCTAAATTTGGGTATCGAGTAACTAAAATTATCAATTTATTTAGTATAGCAAACCAAGTTGTTTTGATCTGAAAGTTTTATAAAAAATCGTATTTTACTTATATGTTTCATATTCTAAAATTTTGAGCCATTCTGAGGCCGATAGGTATTTTTCGTAAAAGTGGCCTTTTAATACTCGGTCTAGACTTTTTAAAATACTTGTTAGGCCAAAAATGATATCAGGATACTTAAAATAGTATTTTAAGATGTTTTGAAATTTTTTTGGTGTCAAAAAACCCCCAGGGGTATTTTGGTAATTTTATCTAAAAGGGTATTTTTGAGTAAATTTATATACTGTAAGAATATTTTAGTGATTTGGCTTACAGAAAGATCATTTTGATGATTTAAGTGTAACATGGGGTATTTTTGTAATTTGACATAAGAAAGGTATTTTTACATAAATTCACATATGGGAAGCTTATTTTAGTGATTCTACTTATGGAAAGGCTGTTTGGATGATTTAAGTCCGAGAGGGGCTTTTTGGTCATTTTACACCTCAAGGGCGTTTTGGTAATTTTACATACACTGTGAGGGATGTTCATTTTTGGAATATGTGTGAGTCCGTATTAAGTTATGATATTATACTGTAGGCTGTATTCTGACGATTTAATTATTCCATTTAGATTAAAGCTAAAGACTTTTCGGTTAGGATAATTTAGCTGCGGATCCAGGTAAGGGATTCTATCTGAACCCTGGGTAAGGACTTTTGTCTGAACCCTTATTTGATAACTCGTACTTATAAGTACTCCTTTGAATTACTTATGACTAATGTCGAACTCTGAAGTATGCATTAATATTAATATTTTCTTGTCCAGAAAACCCTAATATTGAACCTGAATCGATTAATTGGAAATCTTGTGATGCTCGCCCATACTGCGTGTTGAGCAAATTTGATAATTGTCTGTATCCGTTCTTCTGAATTGTTGTGCCTATATTCGGTAACCATCTGCAATAGTTTTGTTATTTATCTGTGATTTCTCTTATGAAAATTCCGAATGCTGACTTATGTCAGTATGATTATTGTTATTGGAATCCGAAATAATTTTGATGATTGAGCTTATGTTAAAGCTCATTGATATTGTTGATTTTTCTGTGTTAACCTAGGTTTCTATTCCTTGGGAGGGCGTAATAAGACTGGTTTGAATCCTGCATGGAAACGCAAGCTAGTACCCAAGTGGACTAGTATTTTGGTACATCATGCATTTTTACACTCTGATTAGCTTGCCGGAATGACATTGCAATCGCCCCAGGATCAACGTTGATTTTTTATTTTCTCTGTTCTGTATATTGTCGTGACTGCTACAATAATGACTGGAAAGTACTCTCTGAAATAATTTGTGCTTAGGTGAAATCCCTTGAGAAATTCAGTGTATTTTGGAAAGTAATGATTGGAAAGTATTTTCTGATATAATTTGTGCTTGGGTTGAAATCCCTTAAGAAATTCAGTGTATTTTGGAAAGAACTGTCTTAGATGATCTGTGTACGTTTTGAAATCCTTTGGAAAACCCTTATCGTATTTTGGAATGATGGCTTTAAAGATGATCTTTTACTGATCGTTCTGGACCCATCATGAGTATTATTGTTTATTTTGGTATCTACTTCTGATGAATTTTGATCTTTTTGGAAATTATTGAGTTTCTGACCGTTTGAAGTATTCTGAAAATATTCATCAGTTGGATTCTTTGAAATTATTTTTGTAATCCTGTTGGTAGTTCTTGTACGACCTCACTGAACTCTTAAAAGCTCACCCTTCGTTTGATTCCCTTCTGCAGGTGATGATAAGCTGTAGCAGGTTCGAAAATGGCTTAAAGTCTGTGTGAGCTTCCGATGAGCCAGCCACTTCCGTCTAAGGAGACCCCTGTGTGGGTCGGTACCGTCACCTTGTTTACAAGGACCTAAGTTGTAAAGAACTTAGGTTTTAGTAAACCAAGTTTAAGCAATTCTATAAGCTTGTATTTGAAGAATTTGAGTTGATATCGGATTAAATGTTTTGAAGTATGAGTTAGTGAATAAATTTGACAGGTTTGATGTGATCCGGTAGGTTAACGACCCGGGAGTTCAGGGTGGCGGAGCTTCAGATTTTCGGGGGCGTTACACTCTATCCATGGAAGTTTCGGTAGGTACGTGTTGTTCATGATCGCAAATTAATTTTTGTTCACTTCATTCTCAAAGCATGTTAGTAACCATGCTTTGAGAATGATTAGTCAAGGTCATGTTGAAAAGGAAACTGAACTCATTCATCACGAGACCGGTGCTCAATCAACCGAAGTAATAAATACAGTGGTGGAGTACAAGCATGACCGGGGGGGGCATGGCACCCATGGCCCCCCTCCCCACCCACCAAAGTAATTTTTTTGTTGCTATAAATAATGGGTAATTATGTTTAAAATATTTTACTAAAAAAATGCCACTATATTATAAATGAATGTATTAGAGTTTCAATTTTGTTATGTTTTTACTTTTTGTGCCACCCGCCGTCGTAACTAGTCTTTATCTTCCTCGTTCCTTTGTCCATCTTCATTCTTCCAAATTCTAAACCTCCAGATTATAAAGAAAATACTAATAGATCAAGGACAGTTATTATTTTTTCTTTTTTAGTTTAAATGCTTATAATATGTTATACGTGACTATTGTCATCATACAATTGGTAAGCGCACTAGTAATACATATATACAATAAGATTTAAATTTCCTTCATGCAAGATTAGTAGTTTGTTGTTAACTAACTTTACTAGGTTAAATAAATCACTACGAATAATGATATTATATGATTATTAGTCAAATTGAGCAATCTATTTTGTATTTAATGTATTCAATCGTGACGCGAATTCTTTTTATGTTAGGCTTCAATTTTTTTTGTGACCTTTTGGCCTCTCGTGATTAAACTTCTTGGATTCGCCCCTGAATAAATAGAGAACTCACTACGACCACGGCCAAACATCGCTACTACACGGACAACCGGCCACCATCGATTTACCCAGACGTGATCAGCTGTCGTGAACGTGATATCATGACTAAGCAAACTTGAATGATTATTGACATGCCTAAAAATTAAGTAAGAAAAATTAATTTGTAATCACAAACAATAAATGAGCAATCTATGTTTAGTCTATACTTACTTCTAGACCTGGCAAACGGGTAAGCCGGCGGGGTACGGGTAAAATTCGGAGGGTACGGATAAAATCGGTTGGGTAATTTTTACCCGATTATCCGTACCCTACCCTGACAGGGCGGATATTACCCGCGGATAAATTTTTAATTTTAATTTTTTATTAATAAACATTTGGCCTGTTTTTTCTTTTGACTTTATTATTGCGACTATCACTTTTTGATTTCATTTCTACAATTATCACTTGATGATTAATCTCAAATTCAATCCTCAAATCTAATTCTCAAATCCAACCGGACCAACCCCATCATCTCAAGTCTCCAAACACAAATATACAATAGGAACAAGCAGATCTAGAAATAAATTATCTCAAAACACAAATTGAAGGACAAGCAGATCTGAAAGAAAACAACACTACAAAATACTTAAATACATACAAAAAATTTTAACACTAATAAATCAAGTAGATCTGGCGATGGCGACGAAGATGGTGGCCATGGAGCGGTGGTGGATCTGATTGAAGACATTGAAGGTGGAGCTATGGCAGAGATTTACAATATACGATGGACGCTGTCGCTTGACGTGCAGTAGCTGGCCGTTGAGTTGATGTGGTGTCGTGTCGCTGCCGTCGATGGATTCGACAGGC
The DNA here is from genome assembly GCA_033070095.1 of Escallonia herrerae. Classification (NCBI taxonomy): domain Eukaryota; kingdom Viridiplantae; phylum Streptophyta; class Magnoliopsida; order Escalloniales; family Escalloniaceae; genus Escallonia; species Escallonia herrerae. The sequence goes on from JAVXUP010000314.1 coordinate 180,078, forward strand.
GAGAAAGAGAGCAACGGTTCGAGGTAGATCAATCTTGGGAGGGAGGGAGGGAGAGAGAGAGAGAGAGAGAGAGAGAGGAACAACGCCGCAGATCGACTGGAAGGAGAGAAAAATGACCGAGTGAAGGAAAAATCAGAAATCCTAGAACTTATATACTAAAAGGTTGGGTAGCCCGGGTAACCCGTACCCGACCCGAACTTACCCTGCAAATATGATTCAGTTCGGGTACGGGTCTGTTTTCAGCAGGTCTGCAAAATACCTACCCATACCCTGACTTTTTGCTTGGGTACGAATTGACCCGCAAATCCGATTCTTTTTTTTGTCAGGTCTACTTACTTCAATCTTCATGGGCTGAGCTTGAATAGTGAGTACGCAACTTGTAAGAACATATATGGTCTATCCTTAGACCAATGTAACTTGCCCAAGTTATAGCCAAGAAAACGTGGAGTCACACGGAATCTAGTTAACTTTTTCAAAAAAATGTATCAGTGGAGACTTGGCCGACTAAAAATGACGGCATCCGCAAACCACTTTTAATTTGTACCCCAAAAAAAAGAAAAAAGAAAACTTTTAATGCATATATCCCTAAGCACACTTTTTCTCCATATCACCTCAGCTCGAAACCCTAAAGCTCCTCATCAGGTTTCCTGCAAATGGACACGCCGTCGTGGAAGGACCTTCCGGTGGTTCTGGTTGCCGGCACGGCGTCGTGGAAGGACCTCCCAAGCTGTCTCGTGACCGACATTCTCTCAAGGCTGCCGGTCAAAACCCTAGTCCAGTCCACCTGCGTCAACAAATCATGGTACGCCCTCATTACTGATCCTAGCTTCATTTCCACCCACATTGCTCGTTCCATCTCAGATGCCCACAAAAACAGCAACCATTATCTGCTCATATCTCCCATATCCCTTTCCCCACAAAATCCATGTTCTATTATCTCCGAGAAAACTTGTGCCGAAGCCTCAAAAATCGAAATACCTTTTCGCACCCGGTCTCAGACGGTACTAATCGCCGGTTCGTGTAACGGGTTGCTTTGTTTAACTGACGAATGTCCCTTCCATTTTGGCACTGACGTGTATCTATGGAACCCCACTTTGAAAAAACACAAATTGCTGGGCCCTTCCTGCTTTCCCAATCAGTTGCACGACCGGATTCGGATGGGAACTGCTCCTGTTCTAGGGTTTGGTTTCCACGAGCCCAGTAACGATTATCGTGTTGTGAGGGTGGTATACTGCTGGGACGAGGATTACAATTACTTGGGGAGAGTTGCACCGAAAGTTGAGGTCTACAGTTTGAGGAAGGATTCGTGGAGGGTTGTTAAGAACGCTGTTGTTCCTAAAGTAGGCAATCATAGGCTTTGGGTGTGCGTTAAGGGATCTATTTACTGGATGAAGACTGAAAAGAAACGAGGTCCTTATGAGTCGATCGTATCATTTGATCTGAGCAATGAGGTCTTTAATGAGGTGAAATTGCCCAAGCATTTTAGGGATGAGGTTGGGCAAGAAGCGATTTTCACAGTTCTGGAGTACAAGGGTTTGCTTTCTGTTTGTGTTTTTGACATCAGTAAAGATTATGGGGGGCAGCATCTGTCCTTATGGGTGATGAAGGGAGGTGTTCCAGCCGTGTCTTGGACCAGGCAGTATAAGATTATCCTGAAGGAGGGAGTGGGATGGCCGGTGAAGTTTAGTTGTAGTGGAAAAGCTGTTATGGAAACAGTTGACAGAGTCCCCAAACCTACAAGCCTAATTTCATGTGATCTAGACACTCGAAAGTTCATGAATCTTGCTAGTGATGGGCCCTATACAGTGGATGCTGCCTTCATGGAGAGCCTTGTTTTAATTGGGGGACGGAATGCTCTATCGAGGATGAGAAACTAAGCTGATGGGGGCTTCTTTCTGGTAGTGACCACGGTAAGCAGGTAACTTTGTAGTTAATTATACTGATCAGGACATTGAGGTGAATTGTTTTGATAAATCTTTGCATGCAGTTGTTGAGTATTTTTTTGTGGGATATGGGTTACAGATGCTTTGTAAGACTTATTCTTAGAAGTTTAATGTTAGGTTTTTGAGATTCCTGTAGTACAGCTTGCTACTTGATAATGTATCAAATTTGTTTGCAGTATGTTGAACCTTTTCTTCAGCTTATTGCCCCTCTACCTCAAAGTAGTTCTAATCGAAAAAAGTAGTGTATTTCTTACTTGCTTTCTAGAATACCGTAACATGTGTGCTCTTGATGATGTTCTGTTATCATCTTTCCACAACTTGTATGTAATAGTTATTTACCTTTAGTTCTTCCTAAGAACGATGAAGGGACAACATTTATGTGTAATTTGCCCACTAGAAAACAGAACTATGTTGAGTTGTCTGTGGTGAGCAGAGCTTCTTTTGATGAAAAATTTTCAAGACATATATTCAACCTTAATTGAGAGAAACTTAAAGCTAGTCCCGGATAGCGGCAAAGCATAGTATGGCTAGCGACATTTGTTAGTACGCCTATCTGGTTAAAGGCAGCCTGAGATACTTCCACCTATGATTTAAAGTATGCTAATTAATTCTCGCATGATTTTCAAATCCTTGGATTTGAGTTGTGTATCATGGGGGTCAAGGGATAGCTATTTTGTTCTTATGCATAGTTGAAAATTATAAATAGATACAAGTGTCGAGCATGCCGGGGGGTGGGTTATTAGGAGCATGTGTTGATATAGTAAATAGAAAATAAATAAAGGGTGGTCGGCTCAGTATGATCCTTCTGGGGTACAATCTTAAGATCTTGTCTTCTTGGACTTCTTGTGTCTTTCTGTATAGTAAGTGACTGCTGCTTTTTTAGAAACAGAAAGTCTTCTTTGGTTTAGGAGGTGATCATGTGCGTAGAGAATTTTCTTTTGCTAAGATAAGAGGAAGAGACTTCTTAATGCACAATGTCTTCACAGCGGTGTGTTAGCTGTTTAGTGCCAGGCCTCCAGCAGGCACACTGTCGCAATGAATAGTTTTCAAATGTGCATTACTTGCTCATTTCCAACTTATTTTGCTAATTTGCTTTGTGTTTATGAATACCTTAAAGTCCATGTGTTTATGAATACCTTAAAGTCCATGTGTTTGTGATGTTTCACTTTTCCTTCTCTCTTTTTCTAAACGGGTATTTCCTTTTCCTTCTAATAGTCTTTAAACCTCACTATGATCATCGTTAGCCACGTGGACTGGGGGGAAGGTTGTGGCCTGGAACTTGCATGGTTCCTCCTCTAAACAGTTGGGGAATTAAAGGTTGGGATCAACCGAAATTAGTAAGTAATGGGAATTTTAAACATGAACTTCAAAGGTTCTGTTTGGTTATCAGATCTTTTTCATGATTATAGGATTTTGAGGTTATGACCACATTCTGTGGCAGTGATGATCTCTGTAGATCTCTAAAATGTGCGGATAGGATATATTTCAGTATAGAGATAGAGGTGAGAAGGGTTAAAATTTAGGATCCAGGAACTTGCATTCTCTGTTTTCTAGAATAGTATTACTTAGTTCCTGAAAAAGAACTGAAGTGAGATGAAAGAAATGCAAAAACGAAAGACGCTGAAGAAAATATCTGCTAGCACCTCCCATCGAGCATTTCGGCATGGCTCATTACATATTACCTGCCAGAATTCCTTTTATTTATTTGGGATTCGATTTATAATGTATGCTTTGCAGTAGTTCCCATTGGGTTCAAGTGTGCTGAATTGATTCTTTGTCCATTTTTCCTAATGGATGCTTTGCAGTAGCTCGCTAAATTGATTCTTTGGATCCATGCTTTGTCCTCATACTTTATCTGACTAGCCAAATGGCTCTACTGTATATAGTTTCTCTCCCTTGCATTCCTCTTTCTTCGAAACGTAAAAGCTATCACATCTGTAGAATCTGCATCTTATGGCACATGACATAGGCAGAGAGGGGGAGAGAGAGAGCGCTCATTTGGGCAGGGAGTTGGTGGGGTGTTCCTTGCAACTCAATTCGCATATGCCTTGGTTATGACATCACCATTTTGAGTGTTATTATGCTTGCTAAGTTTCCCGTAATTCTTGTTTTTATGTAGATCATGTTTATTTTTCTCAGCTTGTGCTATCTAAGATGCGTGCAGGTAATTTTTCTGTTACTTCTGATCGGATTTTCTTGGGTGGCACATGACTATTTATTTCAATTTTATCTTCACTATTTATCTCCTCCGTATCCTTTGGCATCAAGGATGTGGAAGCTTATGTCTTGGTTGAGTTTAGATTTAAGAGCCATGCTGTTCAACTGTGTAGCCTCCTGTTTTAATCTATTTAATTGCTTAGTAGCATGTTGTAATACCATGAATTATCCCTGCCGACTTTATGTTAGATTTAACATGCGGCCCTGGTTCCCATGTTTCTCTTTAAGCTGGCACGAACATTTTTTAGAACGTTGACTAATCTCCCCTGCCATATGCAGTTTCTCGTCCAAAACTCTTTATTTACTTTTTCAATTTATGTGTTCATTTTTCTTTAATTTGGTTTCGACATCTGATGGCTATTGATGTACCACTCTATGAAGATCTTTTATTGGCTGACCACCTTTTTATACTGCTTAAATGCTTGAGTTAATCCCCTCTTTTTTAGCCACCATCCCTATGGGCTTATGCTTGTCATAAATTACTAATTAATCGGCATAGTTAATTATGATGCTTTCCTCATGTCTTTGATACTCTGATGTGTGAATCGTCGCCACTCAGTAGTGCGTAAATCTGTTCTTTGTGGTATTTGGAGGCAGGTTGCCATTCTCCGCCCCGCCCCGACCCGAATGCCACTTGTGTAGTCACTTTTGTGTTTAAGATTCGTGCTTCTGTTTTCTGTATCGCAACTCTAAAAAAATTTCTTAGTTGTCTCTTCTGAACGTTGATTTGCAGATAAACCCGAGAGCTTATGATGTAGGATTGTCAACCTTATTAGTTAAACACTGACACTTGAAGTTCATGCGCACTGACGTACTTTGGTGGGGCAATTTGTAGAATGTTTACGTAATTCTGGCGAAGGTGAAGTTTGATGTAGTCTTACCATCTGTCAGGAAGAAGAAACGTTTCTGTATCGGCTTGTATTCCCTGTAACCCTTTTGTCGTGGTTAGACTTTTATGAAGTGGCTGAGCTTAATATTCTGCCTTTACATCTGTTCTCAATTTTGTTTTCATATTTACTTTATCTTAATGTTAAGGTCGTGTAGTACCAGGATACCGTATGTAAACGTATGGATATCGAAATCTACCTCACCTCACCCCCTCCTTGTCTATGTTTATCTGCCTTTCAACCCTGTCCTGACGCCCCACCTCGACCCTTAGTACTTGCCATTAGTGAAGGTGTGAAGATGCTTCTTTGAGCTAGTTCCCAAGTGCTCGACAGTAGCAGGGGACGCTTAGGCATGGGCATATGGCACCACTGAAGGCTCTGACCTTTAATTCAAACGTTATGTTATTAGCAGTTGCCTCTGATTTCAGCCTTCCATTCAAGACAGCAACTATTCTGTCTCACGGACGCTAATTGCCCCCGAGTACTTGAACTGACGTTGATTAGGCACGCTAGGAACATTGATTGTAGCAAAGTTTCACTTAAACCCAGGTCATTAAAGATGGTGACGTATCTGTAGCTTTTGAGATAATTTCTAGTAACGGATTAATTAGCCGTACCATTAGTGACACTTTTTTTTTTTTTACCCCTTCTGCGATAATTTTTAATACATGCCTGCAACATATATGTATTTTAATGGTCGCAACGAGTGAAAAATAGTCTCGACTTAATTATTTTACCTATATTTTTTTTGTTGTTGCATATCATGCGAAAGAATTGAACACGCGGGAACAAAATGAGTGTATGGATCAGTGATGAAAACTTGAATTGGACTCCGTGAGGTATGGACTGAGATGTAAATATTTCAAGCTTAATATGGTGGCCTCCCCCAAAATTCTCCTTTTAGTGGCTTACCTGATGTATTTTACTTTTCTCTCTTTTAATTTGATCAAGCTGCCATTGAACAACCGATTAGCTTTCAAATTTTAAAAACTAAAGTTTTCATCTGCCACTACCATAATGACGGGTTAAAAGCTTCTAGCTGTCATTTTCACTGGATGTACGAATGAAATTAGTTGAAACCGGATTTTTGATTAAAACTGTGATTTTTTTTATAGGATTTGTTGCACATAAAATTCCCTATGTCGGCGTTCTGTATACGCAAGTTTTTTTTTTTTTTATTCCCACGGCCTTGAATTTTCATTTTGTTGTCTCAACCACAATTTAAAAAAAAAAAGTAAATTTTTTGGTTGTCTATTTGGTTTTGAACAGGAAATTTGACCATTTGCAACAAAAGTTTATGGGGCAGACCATATCATAGTGAAAATTAATGTGTCAGCTACATCATTACATCAACAGTTAATGCCTTGCAAGGCAAGGCAACCCCCTCCCCTCCCTTCCCACCCCATCCAACCCCTTTCCTCCCTCCCTTGTACAACTCCTCCTCCTCCTCCATCAAACCTACACTCACCACCGACCATCACCACACCAACCAACATCTTATGTTGTTCACATGTCGATCAAAAGAGTTCTAATTGAATCAATTGATACAATTGAGGGATAACGGGATTTGATCTTAATGGTGATGCTTTTAATTATGGTTATATGGCGGTGTCGGCGATGGTTGTCGCGAAAATGGTGTTGGTATCAGGGAAATGGTGGTGGCTGGGAGGGAAAGGGGCGGCAATGGATTATTAGGTGATAGAAATACTCCACCTTTTGGCCATGATGCATGAGTTATTTTGCGTACGTAACTTGATCTTTCCTGAAGTGTAGATGTGTCTTTCTGTGTGTGTTTGACATGCATTTATTAATTGAATGTATTATTTATGGCGCTAAAATATGTTCTCTTTTTTGTCTGCTTTGTGCACGTTAACACGAGTGCCTATGATGTAGGGTGTTGGAAGACTAGTTATGTACTGTAGTAGACGTTATTTAACTTCTGAAGGGGTTTTAACATTGAAAGGGTTTTAGGAGTAATTTGTAGAGTGTTGATGTTGTTTTGGTGAAGATTAAGTTTTGCCTGTTATGGTGTAGCTAAACCTCTTAACCAGGAAAACCTTTTTTTTTTCCTAGTTTTCTCTCCAGTTTTGTAAACTGGAGAAAAAAAATATCTTTTATAGGCAGTTTTCGTTTTTTTCCCATCCGTTTTGAAAATCAATTTTTAAAACATAACTGTTTTTAAAATTTTCATTTTAAAGTTTTGAGTTTTATTTTGAGACCACTCCCCCTCCCCCCACGGCCACACGCCACTACCGCCGCCACCGTTGCCACAGCCACCACTGTCACCGCTACAACCACAAAAAAAAATCAAAATAAAAAATTGGTAATCAAACACCCAAAAGAAAAAACTGGGTAATCAAACACCCATTTATTTTTTTAAAAAGTAAAAACTAAACTGGTTTTGATTTTTTATTTTCTTAGAAACTGAAAACCAAAACTGTAAGTGATTTCAAACAGGCCCTTAGATTTGACTACTTGTGTTTATTCGCAGCCTTGATTGGTGTAGTGAGGTTGCTTGTGTGCGATTTTGTCGTAGTATTTTGCTTTTAGGTATTCTTAACTTCCGTTTTGTCATGCATGCTGGTTATAAATCCCCAAATGGTTAAATACTGCCTTTTGACAAATAATTTATCTTTCTTCCTTTTTTTGGAGATCTACTTTTTAACTTTAGTTAGAAGCATTTTATGTTTCTTCTTCCGTTCAATATTCATCACCAATACTTATCACCCAAGAACACCGAAGTACCAACATCGCCAACCACCATACCCATTGGCCATCACCACCACTATCAACAATGACCAACACCTTCACACACGAAACTACATACACTGCCAACCATAATAGTCATTGACCGCTAATTTGCCATACCACTGATCAACACGCCCAAACACCAAATTAAACTTGCCAATACCGCCATCCACCATCGCCGCCACCACTAATGACCAACACCCACGAATACCGCCAACTACAGTAGCCATTGATAACCACAACCACCATTGACCAAAAATGCAGAACACTAAACCCTCTAACATGGATCACCACCACGGCACCACCATTCCTCCAAATTCAAATCACCGTCATACTGACCACCATTTTTTCTACAACAAGCACCACCAAAAGACTTCATCCATCGTTTAATCCTAGTATCTTCGATTTGCAGGTAAATTCCAAACTAATCAAACCATTTACCCAATTAAAACTAATGAAGCCCTAATTCATAGCTACTGTGTTACTATCATAGTAATAGTTGGACGATGGCAGAGAAGATATGTTGGTTATGGTGAAGATGTTTTTGATTGTTGAATATAGGAGCTCAGAATAAGCTCTCAAATATTAAAAAAAAATGAAAGAAACGAGAAGAGAGGAAAAATAGAAAAAAACCAAATATAAAAACTAATTATGCAAAACTGTATCAAGCAATCCATCAATTTTGTTAAAAAAAGAAAACTCAAAGAGGTCTTGGTTTTGTTTTTCGGAAAACAAAAACTAAATATTAAAAAGAATTTCAAACACACCCTAAGTTAGTCACTCATGCTTTTAGGTATTCTGAACTCTTACGTCATCATCGCGCATGTACTAAATCATTCCATCCCACTGCACTCCACTCCACCAAAATAATAATAATAATAATAATAATAATAATCTACATCTATACTACCTATAAAAGTATGAATCTTGTCAATTATTTTGTTTCGTTTTTGCCCTTCGTTAATAACTATCCTACCCTTCTGTGATTAAGAATTACTAATGCTCTAAATTACTTTGTTCCATTTTTATCCTTTATTAATTACTTTAATGACAATCCTACCCTTTCGTAATTACTTTCTTCGTAATGCGTTTATTCAACATTACCAACGAAAAGTCTACCAATAAGATGTAGGAGAACAAAACAATTTGAAATTTCTTCGGACCATAATGAATAATGTTGTGTTTTTCGCGCAATTTACAAAGTTGACAAGGGTTAGTCATGTGGAGGCAAAAATACATGATAGGAACTATCAGAAGTCTTGGATAGGACAAGAAAATTCGTAATATCACATTACAATAAAACCAAACAGACAAAAAATTAGTCAAAGAAAAGAAAGTGAAATTAGTTGAAATATATGGCGCCAAATATCACAACCGATTAAAAGTTGCGGACCAAAAAAAAAAACAACAAAAGAGTTCAAGCTTAAAAAACAATTAAAGGAAAAAAAATTGGGTAGTGAAAAAAAATAAAAATAAAACCAAACAGACAAAAATTGTCCAAAGAAAAAAAAATTAAAGTTAATTGAAATATATTGCACCAAATATCATAATTTCGGTTCAAAGACTCTTCTCTTTTCCTTTTGGTTGATGTATTTCTCCACACTCTTCCCTTTCCTCTTCGGTTTATCCATTTCTTTCTATAAGATCATCTCTCCTCATTCAATTGTTATAGAAATGTCTTCATGCATGTCTTTCCACCTACAGATTAATTCTCCAAAAAAATTTTAGTTCAAATTCCCTCTACCAAATGCCTTAAATCGTCTTCCAAGCTTTGACCATAGATATTCACTGAACCTGGTAGAGAAGATTGAAGAGTATACATTAGTCTTCTCAAATATTTTGTTCTTTCTGCATTCTTCCAGTGTGCCGCCAGCGTTCTTTACCTACAATTTTTTTCGTTCTTACTACAAAAATCTTATGTTTGATTAAATACAAATTTTTTGTTAATAAAAGCTTTAAGAGAAATAAACTAACTAGGCTTTGGGGCCAAAACCCCTAATCAAAATCAAGCGAATGACCTGTAGAGGACAATAAAAAGGTTGTTACAACGCTTTAGGTCTACCTTTGCATTAACTAGAATTAGATAGCTCTTGATCCTGAACTATCTAGAAACTTAGCATGCTAAGAAATTAATTTAAGTTAGACCCAAAACCAGCCAACCACAACTGATCACACGTCCTTAACGCCAAACATCTGCCAAACTCAAGTTTCATAGCTACACTATTGGTATCCACATACTCTTATAGTGCCAAACACCAACTAAAACGATTGAGTGCAACCTAATTCTAACAGGCAATGTACTCTGTAATAGGCCTGAACACAATAAAACATGTACGTTTACCATATTCGTTTTCTATTTTTATTTTCATGATTTTTGTATTCGGTTAGAAAATATGCTCCTGTACTCTTATCGTTTTCACCAAAAAAAATTTTAGCTACTTCTTTTCTTACATTGAGTTAAGTTTTGGTGAAAAAATTGAAAACACATCGGAGGTCTTTTTAGTTTTTTTTCCACTGTTTGAGTAATTTTATCCAAAACAAAAACAGAAAATTGTAAAAGTACAAAAAAAAAAGAATCTTTTTTATCATCATTACAAAAACACAAATAACGAATATCATAAACGTAGGGGTCATTTCTTGCACTTTAGACATCTAAGTTTCCGCCTCTCTCCTTTCTCTTTTTACCTTAAACAGATCTTCTATCGTATCAATTTCAACATTCATTCTTGAAATAAAATGAACATTGAGTAATGAATCTATTCTAAACATTGTGAAATGAAAAGTGTGATGAGAAAGAAAAAAAAAGTAAATCCCTTAATACTCCTTTTTTAATTGAATGAAATGAAATTAACATTGGATAATGAATTGAGTAATGAGAACTTTGATTTTTTTTTTCTCTTGAATTTTTCAGTTAGCAAACAATTAACCAATTGAAAAATTAAAAAATAAAATCAAAACAAAACAAAGAAACTGAAATACGTGAAAAATCAGTTAAAAACAAAAAACTGTTGGACAAACCAAAAAAAAAGGTTTAATATGCATCAAAAAATGGTAAAAAAAAAAAACAAAGGCTAAATATGACATCAATTTTAATTGAAAATATGTTCAGTTATTACAATTGAAGACGAGGTGCGTTGCATTTCATATTGATAAAAGCAAAGCACACGGTCTTAAAAATTAAAAATCTTAGGTCTATACCATAACCTGATTTAACAAATTACAAAAACAAAGATGTAGATTCATTCTTTTAATTTTTTCATTTGCTTTTCTTTTAAGCAACACCATTAAACAATTCCTTAATCCAAATGCCTCGAGAGAAGATTTTTAAATATTGAACTGATTACATGTAATATCCTTGTTCTTGTTTTTATATATATATATATATATATATATATATATATATATATATATATATATATATATATATATATATAAAAAATGAAAGAAAAACCTGGTTTGATTTCGTGGCTGCCAAAAGGGAATGACACTTCATGTTTCCAAGAGGTGGAGCGTGTGCACATGGAGACAAGTAGAGGGTGAGGTGGCATGAGAGAAGGCTTACTTTGGACAGCTGTTTGAGGGAAAATTACGAGAAATGCAAAAGGAATTACGGGATACTATCAGCTAATAAATCTTAGTGGAAAGAGACAAGAAGAAAACACAAGAAACAAAGCTCGATTTGGAGAAAATTGAAGAAGTTATGGACCATCAAAGTCAGGCAAAAATTGGTCTGCAGTGTGCGAAGTTGTGAGAAGTAGCTGATTGAGGGGGAAATTAAGGAAAATCCAGAAAGAATTTTGTGAAAGGCCAAACAGGGAAGTTATAGAAGGGAGAGAAAGGAAGATAATGCAATAAATAGAAGGTATTTTTGTCAAGAATATAAGAAGTTACGGGTCTTCAAAGTGAGGTAAAAATCAGCTTTGTGTGTGTGTGTGTGTGTGTGTGTGTTCTTGATGTTTTGTTATGTGTTCTTGAGGGAAATTAGAGTTGAACTGATTATGTTGTGATATGATTCCATGTTAAATGAAGTTAGGGAGTTAGATAGGTGCAAACAAAGTGAGATCAAAGTGGTTTAAAGGGAATTTGAAAAGGAATTAAATAGCTAATAATGAGATAAGTTAGCATAATATGCATGTATAAGTAAAGAAGGGAAAATATTTCTGGGCATACAAACCTAAAGAGTGCAACTTGGAGTGTGGAAAGTGACGAAAGAGTGTAAATTTGATCTAAAAGTGATGAATAGTGACTGTGTCGCAAAAGGTCTTAATCTCTAATTGATTTCAAACTTTATTTTTGAAACATGACTGTAAGCTAGAATTTGGCCAAATACAAAAGAAAAACTCCATTTCTTTTTGAAAGATCTACATAATGTAAAATTTTTGGATTTTTCTGAGTTTCCTAATAATGTGAAATATATTTATCCTCAAAATTGGGTTTCAAATTTTTAAAAATATCAAATGAATGTATTTTAATCTGAAAATTTTATTGAGACTTCAAGCAGCTGAAAGTCAATGTCTAAAATTTTATGACATTTGGAGGTTGATTGGTATTATTTGACAAATTGATTCCCTAACGCTCAGTTTGGTTATCCGAGTGGGGTTTTCGAGCAAAATTTCACCAAATGACTTTTTAGTACAAAAATCAGTTTACATTATTTTGAAAAGGTATTTTGAGCCAATTGAGACTGTTTATTGGTGTAAAAATTGGTAGGGAATGTTTAGGCAATTTTACTTATGACCAGGGGTGTTTTGGTAATTTTTACACCCAGTGACGCATCTTGTGGAAACTCATAGTTAAACAGCAAGAAGTATAAGGAATAAGAAATTTGAGTTTAGATGGGCACAATATGGACGGTAGTGCGGGTGATGCACCTTATAGGCTAGGACAAATCTGGTTAATGGATTAACCGTAATAAGTTAGAAAGAGATAAGCAGTAAGGGAGGGGGAAGGTAAGGTCATGTATGTTTTTGTATTTTAGGGTTGTCTAATGAGAAGGATTTTATTTGATAGGTGATTCCATTGTTGAGAAAATTCGGAAGCGAGGAGTTCATCGGCTATAAAGCCAACATGTAAGGATAGTGCGATACCGTTATGGTATCTGTTATTTTGCTTGGCATACCATGTTGATGATGCTTGTGTTGAACTCCTATATTTATGTTGGAATACCGGTTGATCTTATGACCCGGTATTTTTTGTTGACTTGTGCTGCTGAGGACTTAAGGTAGAATGAATACCCTTAGCTCGCCCGATATGAGCCTGAAAGCGTTGTTGAGGACTTATGATCGAAAACACTCTCTCAGTCCGCTCCTTTGATGAAAACCGTCTCCTAATCTGGACAAGACTGAGATGAACAGCCCATATAAGGGGCATCATTAAGTGGAGGACCAGTGAAGTGAGGTAACTGGCGGTCAGTAAAAAATAAAGTAACTGACAAAAATGAAGCACGCTAGAGCTTGTCGTATCGTGTCGTGTCGAATCAAGCATGCATTGCAATTGATTTTATTTGATGTTGCTGAATTTATTATCTTGCTATTCTCATGATGATTATTGCTTTAGTGTTTTCTTTTGCATCGCACATGCATAGTCCATGAGTCTGTCCAAGTGGAAATGATGATGTTTTGTTGGGCTTGAGCCGCTCAGTTTGAACAAAGGTGATACAGTAAAATGGTTATAAATGCTCGTTCTTGGCATCCTTAAATCCTTTGTCTTCATTGAAAATTCATGATCGATTCTCCGATAATTCTGAAAGGGTTGTACGTTGTACTCCTCGTATTATCCTTACTGGGCGATTTGCGCTCATTCCTTATCTTATGTGTTTTTCAGGTACTAGGTTTGAACAAGGAGAGACCTCGGGTAAAGGTAAAGAGAAATTATGCTGAGGTTTTGTGAAGAAATATAATGCCACGATGATGTAAATTTATTGTAAATATTAAGTTGTGTTATGTTACGCAGTTTTCACTGCAGTACGATGTGTACTCAAGGGAATTTTTTATAAGGACATGTTGTGACATTCCTCCATGATCTTAAGGTTGTAATTACACTGTGTTGTATTTAAGGTGGTAACGTTGACATAATTGACATCTCAGCTCCGATGACATCACTTGTGCTGGGGGTGTCACCTTACAATTGCGAACACGAATATACGTCTTCTAAAATAAGTCGCAAAGCAAATAAAACATAACTGAATTATATTATTTGATCCACAAAATACTAATGATTTCACCTAAAAAATTACTCTCGACCACATGTACGTGCAACGCACGTGCTCAATACTAGTAATAAGGAAAATGTGCGAATACACTGATCATGGTTTGCCTTTGTTGCAAATACACACACATTTGGATCGATTTATGCTTTTAGGTATTCTTAACCCTTATGTCATCATCACGGATATGGATCCCTACTGTAACCATGGTTACAGCAGAAGTGTTGTCCTTCTTTATGTGAGACGGGGAAGAGAGAGAGAGAGGGAAGAGAGAGAGAACCATGGTTCTCGCTCTCTCTCTCTCTCTCTCTCCCTCTCATAGCAACATGAGACCTTCTTTATGTGAGACGGGGAAGAGTTCTCTCCCTCTTCCCTCTCCCTCTCTTTCCCCCCTCTCATAGCAACATGGGATAACACCCCTGTTGTAACCATGGTTACAGCAGGGGATTCAAATCCCACCATCACGCTTGTTTTAAATCACTCTATCCCACCCCCCGCTCCACCCAAAATAAAAAAAATAAAAAAAAGAAAGAAAAGGTGCAAATACATTGCTTGTGGTTTGCCTTTGTTGCAAATACACACACACAAGGGCGGACCTACGTGGTGACAAGGGGGGCTGAAGCACCCCCTCAACTTTTGATTTTTTTTTTTAGAATTGTAACAAGACCCCGTTCCCGAGACCCACACCAGTCGGCACTCTCTCTCTTTCTCTCTCTCTCTCTTTCCCGAGTTACCGTGACAGCCGGCGAGGCCGTTGAAGGCTTGACGACGGTCACGACCATGATGAACTCCGCGACAAGGCGACGACCTTAACACCAGATCTGGAAGTCCGTGACGAACTCTGACCAGATCTGGAACTCCGACCAAATCTAACGGCGACCGATGACCGCGACTGAAGGAAGGCTCAGGCGACGCCGCGATGACTGGCTCTTCGACCGGCGACTGCGACTAAAGGATGGCTCAGCCGCTCACTGCTCAGGCGACGCCGAGACCACTTGTCGCCAACGACTCGCTCTTCGACCGGCGACCACGACTGAAGGAAGGCTCAGCCGCTCACTGCTCAGGTGACGCCGCAATGACTGGCTCTTCGACTGGCTGTCGTCTCACGTCTATGAATGTGAGTCTTAGTCTCAGAGTATGTGACTCGTGATTGTTATTTACTTGTTTTTATGGTTTGAGACTTTTAGTCATTAGTCACATATAACTAATATAAGTGACTGAGTGACTCATAGATCATAATTTATCCTTTTCATTTTTCAACTAAAATGTGATACTTAGTAGGTTATATTAATTTCAGTGATTATATAGAGGTTTAGAATATATGTTTGGTGAATTTAATTTAAGTTTGATTTCAGTGATTATATAGAGATTTTTAAGAAGTTCAAAAAAAAAATTAATATTATTTTACTAATATTTTTTTTGATAAATTCGATATAATTTTTGCACCCTCTGTAAAAGATTTCTGATTCCGCCCCCGCACACACACATCTAGTTCTATTTATTGCAAACGGCTCCCCGAGGTCAATACATTGTTGCAACCTTTAAAAAGCTGTCCAAGCTAACGGAGTGTGAACTTTGAACAGACCCGCCCTTAAAAAGTGCATTTGAAACAATGAAATGACTGTTATACCATATAGTTCTTTTTCTCTTTCAATAATGTCCCTGACTCTTCACCTGTCCAACCAAAAATCCTAGGCTCCACCCCCACTAACTAGTCCTATCCACCACCACCACCCTTGTTCGTCATCATCCCAGTCATGCCCGCTGCCGCCCCTAGTGCCTACGATATCCGCGTGCATGTATGTGCATGGGGCTAGGGGGCGGTGGATTGTGCATCTGTGAGTAACTGTGGGGATTAAGTGTGCGTAATTAAATCCGGGGTTATTCGAGGAAAGGAGGAGGAGAATTTGATTTGGGTGGGGCTATGGTGGTTGAGATAAAGTGGCGGCCGAGATGACTAGGATTTGGTTTTGATGGCATTTGGATCAAGTGAAGAAGATGAAGTATAAATAGGACAAAATGGATATTTTTCTTTAATTTTTACTATTTTCGATGGATGTACCACATTCGGCACCTTGGGGGGCCATTTGCAGCAAATGGAGCCAGATAATGTGTATTTACAAAAGATACTGCAATGGGTGTATTTGCACTTATGAGAAGAGGTAAACAAGTTCCCATTGAAGTTGAGTCTGTCAGATGACACCAGCTATCAAATTTGTGGCACCCTAGAAGAAGCAACAATCCACATCCTTAGTGGCTGTGTAGTTGCTTTATGCGTCTAAGTATCACAATATTTTTGTCGTGTTTGTTTCATGAAAAACATTTTTTGAAAAAAGCTTTTCATATCTTCTGGTGTTTTGTTGGTTTGGGGCAAATGTTTTTCAAAAACGTAATCTCATTTTTATATGTTTTTTGCGCACAATTTTGTTGTCAGCTAAAGCACTTTCCTAGTCAAGAAAAAGATCATGAACAAATCTATGAGAAATAAGCAAAATAAGCTGGTAACCTAACAAATCAGTTGAAAGCATTAACCATTTTTATTTTCTTTTTTTAGTCTGTGTTTCTATTTCATCATTTTACGTATCTAGTGAAAAATGTGATTTTGTACTTTTATCATTTTGAAAAATTTCTTTTCAGTACTTTTCTCTGGCAATGGGTGAGAGGCGGCTAGAAAAAGGTTAAAACATGTGTTTTCATATTTTTGTACCGTTTGGATTAATCTTTCCAAAACTATAAAATAAAAAATGATAAACGTGCACGATTAAAGATATCTTTTTGATCATCATTGCAAAAACTGAATATAAAAATTGTATGACAATGGTGCCAATTTACTGTCTCAAACTTGGTAAGTCATTTTCTGCTTCGACAATTGGGTGAGATTAGAACTTTGAACTACCACTTTCAAAACCAAAATATGCTCCATGAACCAGAGCTCCAGTCCCAATCAAAGATCGATGCTTCGAGCCTTGGATGTATCTCGGGCAAAACTTTTATTAATTGATTTTCTTTTCACTCTTTCTCCCTCTCTATCCACATATGCAGGCAGACTCAAAGAGTCTTTTCGGGGGGATTAAAAAGTGATAAAATATATAGATAGCTAGTAAAAAAATAAAAAAAAATCAGAAGGTTCAAGTTCATATAAAACATGATTTATTTAATCGTATATGTTCACTATTTATAGTGATTTATTTAACTTGATAAGGTTAGTTAACAGAAAATTACTAATCTTGTATAAAAAGAAGTTTACATGTACTTGTTTATGCATATATGTATTACTCACGTAATTATTAATTATACGAGAAAAATAATACATGTATTAGTCACCATACCCATATTATAAGAATTTAAACTAGAAAAAAGAATTAATCTTAATGTATTCGTGTTTCTTTATAATCTTGAGATGAAATTTGAAAGAATGAAGATAGAGTAAGGAAAGACAAAAAGATAAAGAATACTATGCCCGGTGTCATAAAAAGTTAAAAGCACAACAACAGAAAATTATTAATACATTAATGTTATAATATAGTGATATTGTAAGTATTTTAAAATAATTCCATTACTTTAAGAACTAAAAAAAACCCAAAATTTGGGAGGTGGTCATGCACCCCCCCCCCTCCCGGGTTCATCCCCCCGCGCACGCGCGTGTGGGTTGGGGGGGGGGGGAGAGAGAGAGCCTTGCTTTGGAGTTGATTGACCTGGATTTGGTAATCAGGACGCATGAGGTTTAGTATATCGGTGATAGGGAGTTTAAGGCCCCATTTGACAAAATTTTTTTCCCTCTTTTTTTTTTCAGTTTTAAAAACTGAAAAAAAAGAGCGTTTGGTAACCATTTTTTTTTCAATTTAAAAAACCAGTTTTTAAACTGCAGAGTAAAAAAAAAACTCCAAAAACTGGTTTTTTTTTTCACTTTTGGTTTTTTTTTTTCGACCACCACCACCACCCTCCCACCGCCGGCAGCCACCTCAGGCGACCACCGCCGGAGACTGCCGGCCGCCGGCAGCCACCTCCGACCGCCGGCGACCACCGCCGGAGACTGCCGACAACCACCTCCGGCCGCCGGCGACCACCGGCAGCCACCTCCGGCCGCCGGCAGCCACCGCCGGAGACTGTCGGCAGCCACCTCCGGCCGCCGGCGACCACCGCCGGAGACTGCCGGCAGCCACCTCCGGCCGCCGGCGACCACCGCTGGAGACGGCCGGCAGCTACCTCCGGCTGCCGGCCACCACCGCCGGTGACTGCCGGCAGCCACCTCCGGCCGCCGGCGACCACCGCCGGAGACTGCCGGCAGCTACCTCCGGCCGCCGGCCACCACCGCCGGTGACTGCCGGCAGCCACCTCCGGCCGTCGGCCACCACCACCACCACCGTCGACCACCGCTACGCCCCACCACCGCCACCGCAAACCACCAAAAAAAAAAAGTCAAAATAAAAAGGGTTACCAAACACCAAAAAAAAAAACCTCAAAAAAAAAAGGGGTTATCAAACACCCACTTGTTTTTATAAAAAAAATAAAATTAAGCTGCTCTTTAAAAACTGAAAACCAAAAAAAAAATTTTGTCAAACGAAGCCTAAGTGAAGGGTGGGAGTGGGTGGATGGGACGGAAAAAAGGACAATGTGTTGTGTAGAATGGACATGGCTGATGTAACAATTCAGAGAGAATGAAATGTCCAGAATTTGTTTTCCTTCTGTACCGGAAAGCATTTTCTGAGAAAAAGATTTTTAGTGGAGTGCTTATCGTGAAGCAATTCCCGGCTTGACGCAAACAAGGCCTCGATGTTGTTCTTTGCGGGTACTTAGGTGAGAATTTATGCTTATTTTTTACAGTCCCCCTCCCCGATTGTGTTTTTGTGTGTTTGTTTTCGTTCATCCGAACTAATATATTTGATTGATCAGTTATATGTGTAAGCACAGGAACCTATTACAATCATGTTAGTGTTTGACATGCATGTTACTTCTCTAGATATTTCTGCTCTCTTTTTCTGTATTTTTTTTCTATCTTCTTTGCAACTCGCCTTTCTATCTATAATTTATATTTATTTATGTATACGTCTGGATCTATATCTATACTATGTATAAAGAGAATAGATTTTTAGTGTAACACCTCTTTTGGCGTTACACTACTTCACATCTAAATTGGTGACATATGATATTGTAATAATTGAATACTAAATAACTAACTATAAAGACATGTTTGGATTTTCACAATTTAGAACTTAGTTAAAAGAATATTTTTAATAAATACTTATATGTCATGCTTGAATTTTCAAATATCTCATATTATTGACTTTATATTTGTGCGTGTATCATGGGTGTCATGATAACTAGTTCAGAATAAGCAGTAAAATGTAATGTTTTTGGTGAAAAGAATAACATATTGTAATAGCATCTACAGATCAAATTGTAAGCTTCACTTTACATATCATCTTTGCATCCCTAAACTCACTGTCACAAAATCCTGATAGCTTAACTTCTTTGCTTCTTCCTTTCATGATATCATAATCAATGGTAACTTGGATGTATTACACTAGTCTTTACTGATTAAATTGCTCTTACAGTATATGTTAAAGGGTCGATTCGCAAAGCATGCCTTCGAAGCTACAAAGTTTGGTTTCCTGCTAGCTTTTAATGACTGATATTATGCAAGAAAGAGGATAAGTTAGAGATATGCTTGAGGAGACAAGCATAAATGTTGATCAGAAACTCAAGTAGCCATATGTTGATAATGTTTTCAAAACATCTGAGAAAAATGACCTGGTTACTTGATTAATATATGCCCTTTGTATTTCATGACTCTTTCCTGGAAATTCATAAAGGATGATACGTTTCATTATTTTCTTGATACAGTTGCAGACAAGTCTGGCGTTCTTTTTTTCTTCTTGAGTACCTCTTCACATGTGTTTTTGTTCTTCTGTATTCTTTTCACCCAGAGATTAAACTTGAAGTAGAAGACTGCGTGTTTTACATCAGAGGGCAAATGAACGTCAAAAAAGCTATAAGTGCTGGAGTGGGCTGTTTTTTTTTTTTGGTCAAGCACTAATAATATATACATACAAAGTTTACATTACGGGAACCTGTCGGGGTAAAACTCCGCCATACACATATCAAAAAGCAAAAGGGGAGTTATGCAAGCCAGGGGGTGGACAAACGTAGTAGATACAAAAGTGTTGAGGCTGATAGTTTTAGCTAACATATCTGCCAGTAGGTTAGCCTCGCGATAACAAAAGACCAACTATATAGAGGAGGCCTGATGGATAGCTTCAGGCAGTCCTGGAAGAGGGGAAGGTGCCATTGGTTGCTAACTGTGGACCTGCGAAGGCAATTCACAGCAACAAGTGAGTCACGTTCTATGATAGCATTAGTAAAGTGTTTCTTATGGATAATAGTAAGTGCGCGTATTATAGCTATTAGTTCTGCAATGATGTTACTAGTAGAACCAATGTGACTGAAAAACCCACCCAAGACAACACCCAAGTGATCACATAATACACCGCCAATACCGGCAGGGCCTGGATTGCTGGCTGATGCACCGTCTACATTAAATTTGACATGCGTAGGGGGAGGGAGACCCTATCCTATATGGGTAAGGAGACGGGCACGTTTCAGAGAGGGGCGTGCGGCAGAAGAGAGAGTAAGAAAGTCATGGGCGTGAAGTTTAGCACGACGCAAGATAGTGTGATAGTTGATTTCTTGATTCTTGAAAATGGCATTATTACGTGCCAGCCAAGCATGCCACAAAATGAAAAGTGCACAGTAAAGGGGTGGTTGGAGCCATAAGGAATGGAGATATATGTGACAATAGTCGAAGTGTGGAGACAAGTGCGTAAGCCGACAGGTTAATCATAGATAAAGCTTGATGAAAAAGTTGAAATTGAAGATATGTGGTGAAGAAGTGGGCTGAGTCGTTAGCCGCACTAGAGCACAATGAGAACTGCACCGTGGGGGATATGTGGAGATTGAAAAGTGTTGCGCTGGTAGGCAATTGATCATGGAAGAGCAGCCAAAGGAAAATCTAATTTTTTGGCGGTAAAGGCAACTTCCATAGCCCATTCCAAAGTAACGACAGTCGAAAGGGCTTGCCTTGCCGAGAACATAACCAAACATATGCGGATTTAACTGTGAAATTGCCATGGTTTGTACATTACCAGAGTTGGCGGTCTTAATGAAAGGAAATGGAAAGTGGTATACCTCGGATGGACGAAAGTATGTGAGAGGGAAGGAAATTTTTAATTTGCGCTAAATTCCATTGGCATGAGGGAGTAATAATGGAACTAACGTGAATATCAGGGAGGGTGGCAATTAGGTGTGACAGTACAAGATTGCGAAGAGGAAAGGCAGTCACCAAGCATTATTCCATACATGGACTGCCTGGCCAGTACCTATTTGCCAGCGAAGTCCACTTCGTAACTACCAGAAATGACAAGTATAGCGCTTAAATGATGCTAAGTTGGTCTGGGAAAGTTTATAGGTTTGCATTGTATAGTTTGGGGAGGCAAAAAGAACGGATTTAGTTAAGGCTGCTCGGCCGCCATAGGATAGGAAACGTCCTTTCCATGACTGAAAGCATTGAGTGAGCTTGTCAATGGTAGCTTGGAAAGTAGTGCGAAGCCTGTGATGACAGGGAGGCCCAGGCACTTCTCATGGCTAGAGGCAGGAGGAATTTTAAAAGTGCGTGCAATGGCACTTTGGTCAGGGCGAGAAACATTGGCGGAGAACAATAGCGATTGATCGAAGGTCCAACGTTCTTGCTGAATTCCTGTAGTAAGGATACAACCCGATGCGCTGAGGCACAATCAGCGCGTAAGAAAAGGTTGTAGTCATCCGTGAAGCACAGGATGGGGATGGCTGGCCCATGGCAACTTGCTTTAAGTCCATGAATATAGTGATCTTGATGTGCCAGATGAACTGAGCGAATTAGCATATCCATATAGAGGATAAACAAATAAGGAGAGAGCGGGTCTCCTTGTCAAATTCCTCGCTCAGGATAGATGGGTGTGTTAGGCCGACCAGCGATAAGTATTTATAAGGAAGAAGAAGAGGCGCACTCCATACATAGATTAATCCATGCAGAAGGAAACCCAAATTTGTGAAGTGTATGGCTGATGAATGGCCATTCTAATCTGTCATAGGCTTTGGTGAGTCTAATTTGATGGCCATGGAGCCCTACCGGCCACATTTCTTTCGAAGAGCATGTATCAGTTCATGAGCGATAAATGTGCTATCCGTAATGTGGCGTGTCGGGACAAATGCATTTTGGAATGGAGAGATAAGGTGGCTAATGAATGGCTGCATACGGCGTACCATGATGGAGGTTATGATTTTGTATATTGCATTACAAAGACTGATAGGCCGGTAGTGATCTGAGTTGGTTGGGTTTTCCCGTTTTGGGATGAGGACAATAAATGTGTCATTTAATTTGTGCAGAAGGTGGTTAGAGTGGAAAAATGCTTGAACAGTTTTAATCATTGTCCATTTTATCCTTTCCCCAGTGTGTTTTGTAGAAGTGGTCGTTGAGGCCATCAGTCCCAGGGGCTTTCTGAGAGTTGAGTTGGAAAAAAATAGCTTCAATTTTAGCCATCTGAATGGGCTGAAAGAGGATTTGATGCTGTTGTTCGGAAAGCCAGGGGACGTCAAGGTAGTCATAGCAAGTGGTGGAAAATAAGCGATTGGAAGTAAAAAATGATTTAAAATGTTCATTAAAGATGCCGCGAATGCATGCCGGCTCGACTACCCACTCTACGGTAGGTAATTTGACCATATTGATGTGATTGTGTTTGATCTTTTGTTAACTTTAGCATGGAAATAGGAAGTATTAAAGGCCCTGTATTGCAGCCAATGATCTTTAGCTTGTTGGCGCCAATAATGATGTTCTTGATGGAGTAGCATTGTCATGTGGGATTAGAGATACCACTACCGGAGGATGAGGTTTGGGTTACTGTTAGATGATAAAAGAGAATGTAACTGGGTTAACTCCGTCATCGCTTCCTCTTTTTGCTAATATTTATTACCATAGAAGTTTCTTTTCCAATACATAGATTTAGTCGCAACGAGTTTACCTTTATGGGAAAATATAAAAGTGTGAGATCCAAACACAGGAGTGGCACATGCATCCTGTACTAATTGATGGTAGCTCGGGCAAGTGCTCCAGTCGTTATTAGAGGCCTTGGCTTAGCTCAAGTAGGTAAATGGGGTAGGTGATGTGGTGGCTCCCATTAGTGTGGACCAATATGGGAATGTGATCGGAGGCTACACGTGGAATGTGTTGCACATAAGCATTTGGATATCGACTTTCCCACGTCTGGTTAGCTAGTGCTCGGTCGAGGCGCTCGCGAACATCACCAATTCCGTAGTGCCTATTCGACTATGTATATGTAGGTCCACTAAATCCTAAATCAAGGCAATCATTGAAACAGGCCATCTTTTGTGTATTGGGTAAGTTTCGTCCAAGTTTATCCCCAGGTCTCAAACATGCATTAAAGTCACCTAAGACTAGCCACCCAAAGGAATCTACTGATGAAATTTCCCGCAATTCATCCTAGATAAACTTTTGCAATTCTATTTGGTAATAATTATACAGACCAGAGAGAAGCCAGAGAGGTGTACCTGAATAGTGAATGGTTGCGTGAATTGTTCTTGCAGTAGTGTACAGTAATTGCACTTCCAAAACCCCCTACTACCATAGAAGCCACATGCCTCCAAACCGTCCCTCTACTGGTTGGATAAAGTGATTGTCGTTTGGCAATGATCGAATGACTGCTTGAGATTGTGACAGCTCCAGCTGAGTCTCTAAGACAAGAAAGATAGTCGGCTGGAACCTCCGGTATAGATCTAACAGTGCCAGCCTTGGAGGTGTTCGACCTATGGCTCTAAGATTCCAAGCCATGATTTTGATGGAGTCCATCAAAAAGTGCGGAGCGAAGTGTGGCGGTGCTCTGCCGGAGTTCGTCGCCGTATGACCGTTTTGTGTAGGAAGCTGCATGCACCTCTGTCGATGGCCATTTGCTCCCACGGCAAATTGAAGATAATACTGTGACATCATGGAGTATGTCAGTGCAATTCGGCACTGTTGCATGACAATTCCTACATTTGGTATCCATTCGGGCGGGATCTGAATAGATGGTGGAGGATGTGGTACACTACAAGAAATAACTTTTTTAGCGACGTGTAAATCCGTCGCCAAAAGCCTGAAATCCGTCGCTAAAAGTTTTAGCCACGGATACACTGTCGCTAAAAGTCACTCGTATAAAAGTCCGTCGCTAAAAGTTTTGTGACAGAATTTTAAAATTCGTCGTCTAAATATTGAGCTTTTTTTTACGGATTTATTTATTAATTAGCGACGGAATTTTCGTCGCTAATTCTGTTTTACGTATTTTATTTTATTTTCTTTTTGTGAAATTAGCGACAGAATATAATTTTTAGCGACGGAATATTCCGTCGCTAAAATTTTAGAATTAAGTACACTTTTAGTGACGGAAATAATCCGTTGCTAAAAGTCATTTTTTTTAATTTTTTAATTTTTCTGATGCCCAATCCTGTAATAAAAAATTCAGTCCTGAACAACAACTCATAATCTCGAAGACACAAACAACTATATATAATCAACTTTAAAAAATGTGCATTATAAAAAAAAACTCGTAATGTACAAGTCGGGAACCGGATACAGCCGGTTAGGGGAGGGGAGAAGATCGAGTACAAGCCGAGCGGGGGGGACAAGCTGGGACCGAGCACAAGAAATGGCTCATCAGGGGTTGCCGAGGGGCAGGCTCGACATGTCCAGTAGGGGTACCCTGCTGATCATGCTCCCTGATCATCCTTAACACCACCGTAGCAATGCGCTGGATCTCATCCTCGGCCCAACGGATGCCGAGGAGCCGGTGTTTATGGAGGGGCAACGGGGGGTGAGGACGCTCCTATCACGGCACGAGCAGTCGTGTTGGACAAGCCTTGTATGCGGCCTTTCGGCCGATTGACGACCTCCAGCGTATCCAGCCATTACTTCAACGTCCTAGTACTCGCACCCATACTAGTAGATGCTGATGGCTGTCCGGACTGCTGCTCGGACCCCCTAAGTTATTTATACGAGGCCTGCAAAAACAGTGATTTAAAGATATGTTAGGGCATTAATTAACACAACATACATTGAGGATAGAAAGAAAAAATTAACAACTTAAACACATCGACTTACATCGATCCGCTGGGAAATATCTGAAACATAGTCGCCAGCCCGGTGTGCCTCGTCCTTATCCTTCTTCCGCACGTGCGTCTAATTATACGTCAGAGCTATGACCTCATCCTCCTCCAGATCTGGGTTCTGGACTGCATTCATGTGTCAGACGATGTCGTGTGGCACCGACTCCCCCGTGTGTGTTGGATATATGTTCTGTCTGTTCTCGGCCCCGCTCTTACTCTTGGCATCCTAGCCTGAATCCGCAGCCCATCGATCTATCATCTCCCCCCATACAGTCGGATATATCCAATGTGGGGGATATGTCTTCATCTCCGTCATCAGGGCACCCTCGAGCAGCATCTTCTTCGCCCGGTCCCGTGCGTCGTGGAGCCATTGGCAGTAATTCTTGGCGATGTAAGCAAAGAATGTCTACCGCCCCAGTGCCTGCTGATCAGGCGAGTCAAACGTGAACCCCTCCTACAAGGCATTCAATAACACAAATTAATTTAGAAAAACAAACTTTAATTAAACAAATACTATCGCAGAAAAAAAATACTTCAACGTACCAGCCACTCCTCTCATAGGGACTCCCTTGCAGCGGCATCCCAGTCCTTCCAGTACAGGCGTGGCTCGAAGAATCGGCCCTTCACAAGAATGCCGATCTTCGTCTTCGCCTGATTCTCCAGGATCCTGCCAAAGAAGTAAATAAATAAATTAATATAGTTCAAATATAAATTAACACCCCAAATGTACAAAAATAAGGCATGATGTGATTTTTTTTACCTACAGGCCCTCCTGGGTGAGCGTAACTCTCTGTTTACACTGGGGGTGATGCGTACCCCGCATGTCCGGCCACGGCCTCGTCGAGATCCTACAAAATACAGACATTAATACAGTTCAAATATACTTCAAATATAAATTAGCAAAAATGTACTAAATACCATTATCAACTATACTTGAGGTAGAACCCACGAAAGAAGGAGAATCAACGCGCGTGTAGGATGAATCTGCGTCAGGCTGCGGTGATGACTGGGACTGGGGCTAGAGCTGGGGCCCCATCTGCTGTACGCGAGCACTCTGTGCCTCATCATCAGTGGGCAATGATGAGGTGGGACCCACCTAGGAAGAAACAGCTCGGCGTCCAACCCGGCCACGAATAGCCCGTATCCTATCCATATCTGACTTCGTATAGATAAATTACAAAGACATTAACACATTAAAAACAATAATTTGACAGAAATCATCATCGGCACTATATATATAAACGGAGGTGCAAAAACACATTAATATGAACCAAGTTCTAGAATGTTACTACATTTTTTTCGTGATGTTACAACATTACAAGTCAATCATTTTCAGTTTGGGAATCATCATCATCATCTTCATCACTAGACTCGTTGTCCTCTTCTTTGTGGGACTCGCCGTCCTCTTCATCTTCTAATTCATCCTCTTTATCAGTAGACTCAGTCACATCATCTCTAACACTTTCCACATCTTTCGTGTCTAGTTCACTGTCATATGTCACAGGCAATTTCTTGGACTTGATAATTGTATACCAATGAGATTGGTGACGTCCTCCGTGTAAAATACTTGTACAGCTTGACTAACAAACACAAAGGACTCGTCTGATGTAAGTCTTGACTTGACATTGACATCTATAATCTCTTGAGAGCTAACACGGATTCCTCTATTGTATGTGACATCGAACCACTTACACTTGAACATTACCAGGTGATTTTGAGAACCCAGATATGTTAGCTCAACAATCTCATCTAGCTCTCCATAAAAGTCCATGCAATTCTCGGCATAACAGTCGCCATTGACCAACACTCTACTGTTTTGGGTTTGTTTTGTTCGGTCATCATCTTTACGTTAAACCTAAACCCGTTGATGATATAGCCTCCATGATAAGATGCTTGTTTGTTAGGGCCTTCAGCTAGTAATTTCAAGCAGGAGGCCACTGGTCTATCCATTGACTGAACCTATTGTAGATGACGGTAAAAATTAAGGATAAATCAGTATACTAATTGGCCACAGAATTGTATATAACACATAATATAATTTCATTAAAGACTTACACGCCTTTTGAACCACTGTACAAATTGTGATTTCCGATGAGATTCAAGTCCAACGGGATCAGTGATTAAAGATTCCGCATTGAACTCACTGCAAACCAATATAGTTGACTCGCTTATCACACACTTTCAATTATGTACAGCAATGCAAGTGAATTAAGACATTAACTTACTCAACGAATGCCAAAACTTTATCGCAATTTAGAAGGGCATATATTGTTGCAGCACTGTACTCTTCATCCGTTAGACATCGAGTATACGTTCTGCCGAACAGACTACCTGACTACTTGAATATAGACAATTGCCCTTCCAAATTTGTGCTCGATCCGGGGTCATTTCGACCTAGCTGATTTAACCTTGTATCAATATCAGATCTAAAATATTAACTACAAAAGTTTACTAGTTCTTCCATTATGTAAGCCTCCGCAATTGAGCCCTCAACCCGAGCCTTATTGTGGGCTTTTTTCTTTAAATGAAACATGAACTTAGAAGTTTAGCAAATTGAGTTAGGTGGAATATCAATGATAACAGGTGTCGCATTAATGCAATGCAAATGAACAACTGTAACAATTTAAAGATTACCTCTCGAAGGGATACATCCACCGATATTGCACGGGTCCATCCATCTTAGCTTCATATGCCAAGTGAATAGGCAGATGCTCCATTGAATCAGATAACGAAGGTGGGAAGATTTTCTCCAGGTTGCAAATCATCACCACAATGTTGTTCTCAAGCACTTCCATGTTACTCACCCGAATCATAGAAGAACATATATCTCGAAAGAAATGAGATAATTCAGTCAAAGTCTCGCAAACAACCTGTGGCAACAGTCTCCGAAAGGCAATATGAATGAATCTCTCCATGAATACGTGGCAGTCATGTGATGCCCCCAACCTAGGTGACCCTGTTATTATTACTTTAGTGACAGTTTCTAGGAATAATATTCTTTTGAGTTTTAGCAATGATTGACGTGAGTGATATTATCAGCGACAACTTATAATACCGGTAGTTATAGATAAAAAGTGAGTGCGCTAGAGAAATAAATTAAGCTTAGCTAATCAATCTAAAGAAGTTATAATTAATTAGAGTTTATTGTATAAAGATCTTATCTACCATCTTGCTATTTAAAATGGCAGACATAAAGGAGGAAACTTTGGTAGCAGTTAAAAGAATATATATTTATAAATAAGCAAAACAAGAAAAGAAAAGAAAAGAGAGTTTGGAGTAATTGAAAAATAAAAAATAAATAAATGCATGTGTGTGTGTGTGTGTATATATATATATGTGTGTGTGGAATAAAATAAAAGGAGTCAAAAAAAGTAGAAGAGAAAGGAGAAAAGAGCCCGAGAAAGAGAAATCGGGTGGAGAGGAAGGGGAGGTCAGCCGGCCCTAAAATGGGTGGTGCCTCTTTCAGATCTGGCAGCCCCCATCTCCAGCCATGCACGCGACCACCGGAGGTTGATTCCGGCTTCTCACCTTCGCCGGATGCCATCATCTAATGGTCGCCGCCAATCCTTGCTCAATGCTACCAGATTTCACGCACAACTGGCCACATACCATCACCGGTTGATCAACCACCCCCTTCCAGCGTGCAATCGCTACTGCCAATAATGCCTTCGGCAGCCGGCGATCAACCCCAGCCGGCGTCTCCACCAAACTCACTGCCCAAGCATTGCCCACCATCGCAAGGATAGCCGAGCTACCACCGTACATTTGCAAATTCTTGTAGCCGTCAAGGGGCCATCGTAAGTCATTAACCCAACTGCCGATGTCGTGAGGTTGGCTATCACTACCACATGATTAATCAATCCCATGACAGCGACACCAAAAAAAAATTGGGTTTGTTGGTATGAATTATAAAACGAAGTTGGTGGTCGATGCGCCGGTGGTGACATTGCGTTGGTGGTGGACGGCGATGATGTTAGTGATGCACCAGTTTATGGAAATCGCATAGGGTGGTACGTGGCTAGTGACAAAGGGTAGCAGTGGTGATCTTTTGGTATTGGGTGCACCGGTGATGGTGGTTAGGAGGTCATACCAGGATGAAGAGGGAGATTAGGGTGGCGATCTTTACGCCGGCAGTTTTGCTATGAGGTCGGCAGTGATTTCAGTAAAACCATGGATTCGTGGTGATGATGGTTGATGACATCGACACGACGTCTTGTCATGGCGGTAGAGAAGGTTTATGTTATGTTACATCCAGTGAGTTGGGTGGTGGGACGATGACGGGAAGTATGGCCGATTAGTGGTAATTGGTGATTAGAGGTCCATGTAAGGTGGAGCTTGGCGGTTGGGGCAGCGGTAGCACTTAATACTATTGTTTGGATGAGTTAGGACTAAAGAATTTTTGTGGCACTCTATATAAAATTAGGAAATGGTTTGGCGGTGTGCTTGTATGATGGTGACTACGCAGTGATGGTTTAGAGACAATGCTTGTGGTGGCTAGAATGGATTGAGATGAGCGGTGAATGTATGACTTTTGGTGGGTGTGCATTAATTGGGTACTGAGCGGCTATATGTGTATACTCGATGTCGTGATTTGTGTGTGCGTAATTTTTTGTGCATATAATGTGGGTGTGTGAGTCTGTGGTGCGGGTATAAAGAGTGTGCTTACATACAAGGTGGTATGTGCATGAGTAATGTGTGCATACTGGATTGGACTCCGGGGCGGTGATGTTGCGCGGTGGTATATATCTGCGAGTGTATACAATAGATAGGAGGTGTGAGTATGTTAAGCAACGGGTGGGCATTATGTGTATAACAGTGTGCTATATGATGTGTGCATAAAGTGGGATGCTTTATGGAGTTTGTTTTTGACTGTAGGGCAGTAACGATAGTGGTGGACTAGTTGTGAGGTTGTTAAAAAGTGGCACCTGTACTGGTAGGTTAGTTGTGGATGCTTGCAGTCGATGTGTTTGGTTTTGGAGGTATTGGCCCAGAAGTGGGGGTTCGACGGTACGAGTTCGATATTGTTGATAGTTAACTATTGTGGGTTGATGACGGCGGTTGCGGCGGCTGGAATGGACTGATGTGTACCCTATGCATGTGTGTGCATTTTTTGGACAGAGAAGTAATAGGTTATGAAAATATATAAAAAGAGAATGGTTAGCGTGAACTCTAGAGATTAAGTGGGTACTACTTTTCGTAAGGTTGCTTGGTAGATTATTAAAATTGAGTGAATTGAGAGAAGCTCAGCGACTATGATGAAATGCCTAAGAATGACATGGTGAACTTGGCAAGATTTTGGACGGGTTGTGTAGCGGGAGGTTAGATGCGGCATCGGAATTGTTTGAGGAAAATACCCAACGGGAACTCTGCATTTTAATCAATAATGCCCTTCGGGTCACAGTAAAGCTGGGAACATGGAGATAAAAAGAATGGCCCTGACCGCTCTTTTAGCTAAATGTAGCAGTGTGATCATTGCTCCAGAGATTTTGAAGTGGGAAACGCGTAGCGACAGGTAAGTGACCCTTTGATTCAACTAGTATTTTTCTATAAAATGTATATGTTTATATACTGTTAAAAAGTGGCGTTTATCAGCATTGACTGTTTTAATCACGTTTAGTTAATCTGGCTTGATTTGCTAAACAAAGCTTTTAATGGTTTATTTCTCGTTAAAATCGGACCAGCATGTAAATGATATTTTTTTAGAAATTGTGATGGAACTCGGATTTGAAATAATTAGTGCAAGTGAGATGTCTTGGTACTTTAAATTTTTGTGAATATTGAAGAGCTTGAAAACTATCAAAATAGGTGTGAGAATGGTTTGACATCAATTGATGAGTGATTATGTTTACGATGAACCAAAAGGTCTTTTTGTTTATTCGATTGCTGTGCCCCATATCCATGGGGGAAAGTTGGATTTTGGGCCCTAATCAACGGGGCTTGTACGTTGATGCGCAGTACTATTGCTCGTGGTTCGCCCTTGCATCCATAGAATTATTCATCCAGGATGTATGAGGGATTTCGGGCCCTAGTCAGTGGGGCCTGTATGCTGACCACAACATATCATCTGAACTGATGTTGAGATTGAACTAGTTGTCGTAAGTTTGTGCTAATGATTTTATACTTCAGTTCTGGTTTCATGTACCCCATTTCGTTTTACCCGATGATTACGAACTTTATGATTTTTGATTTCTTAATGTGGCTATAATATAAAGTGAGTTATTTTCTGGCATGCTATGGTCCACCTAGTTGAATCATTGGTTACTTACTGAGCACGTGGAAGCTCATCCCTTACTTATCATTTCAAATTTGAAATTAAGGTGATGGTGACGAGCATAGGAAGGAACAATTTGTCACGGAGCTTCAGAGATTGTATTGAATAAGTCACTAAATATTTAGATTGTTGGTTTAGTTTTATTTGTTGATAAATCAGAGTTATGAAGAGTTGTAGCATGAGTGTTGTATTCAAATAAAATATGAAAATGTAATTTAAGTTTGTAGAAGTTTTAATTTCCGCTACAGTTCAGGTGGATTTTAGTGAGTAAGGCCTGGCAGAGCCCTTAGTTGGAGTCTATTGGGTTTGCGGCCAGTCACGTGCCTAGCTCGTGGGCCTAGCCGTGGGTTCGGGTCATGACAAGTCATGACTCGTGACTCTTCATCCCTTGAAACTTGCATTTCGATACATTGAAACAACAAGATATGTTAGACGCAAACCCATCCGGAAGCTTCAAATTCTTAACCCACTGACAGACCTACTCCACTTGTTTCTTGTCTAGACAGTAAGGTGCTTTCGGAAGTATCGTCCTCCCGTTGACTGTCTGAGGATGCAATTCACGGCATACACCCAACTGTTGTAGATCCCTTCTCGCTTTAAGGTGATCTTTCAATTTTTCCTTGACATTCATCACTGTGTTGAACACATTATCAAAAACGTTCTTCTTCATATGCATCACATCCATGTTGTTTCAGATAACGAGCGTCCTCCAGTAGGCTAACTCCCAGAAGATACAAAATTTTCTCTAGTTGTGCTCTTTTCTGTACCCTAGAATCTTATGATCTGGCACACCCTTGCCATGTGGTATGTCAGTGTCAAGTGCCTCCAGGTGTGAGAGCACTTCTTCACCAGATGGGTAGTCCAGTGTGACAACCTTACGCTCGATTGTCCTGTCAAATTTATCCTTCTACCTATAAAACTGATGGCCCGAGGGCAAAAGCTTACGGTGACATCCGAACCACGAGGGCTTTCCGCAGTGCTTTAACGTATGACCGGGGTTCACGCCCATACAAGCAGGGCATGCTAGCTTCCCATGTGTGCTCCAGCCACACGTCATTCCCAATGCGGAAAAATCATGTATAGTCCACATCAAAGCAGCCCTCATCTGAAAATTTTGTTTAAGGGATGCATCATATGTTTCGACTCCATGATTCCATAACTGTTTTAACTCATCAATCAACAGCCTTAAATACACATCTATGTCCTTGTCGGGACTCTTCGGCCCTAGAATAAGCAACGACAAGAACATGTACGGCTTCTTCATGCACATGCCTGGTGAAAGGTTGTACGGGACAATAATAATAGGCCAACAGGAGTAAGGCGTGGTAGACTTACCGAAAGGGTTGAACCCATCGTTGCCAGACCAAGTCTAACATTCCGAACTTCCTGAGCAAAGATTGGATGCCTGCAGTCAGACTCCTTCCACACCTCTCCATCAGCTGGGTGTGTCAGCACATCGACATCGCTGCTACGTGTCTCATGGTGAGTCCTTATATGTTAAGCCATATAGGACGAGTAGTACATTCTCTGAAACCGTGGTGTAATCGGGATATATCGCAATATCTTCCATGCAATGTTTTTCGTCTTCCCTTTGTCCAGTTTGTACCTCGAATGATCACATACTGGACACGGTGATAAATCCTTATTCTCTTTTCAGAACAATACACAATCGTTATTGCACGCATCTATCTGTTCATAGCTCAACCCAAGTTTCCTCATCATCTTCTTTGCGTCATAGTACGACGGCGGTAGCTTTTCACTTTAGGGCAAAATTTCTTTAATTAAGGTAACAAACTCGTTAAAACCTTTCTCACTCAGCCCGTGGTTTGATTTCAACTGTAATAACCTACTAACCGTAGACAGGTGTGTGTGTTTCGGAGCTCTATCCCACAGCGGCTCTTCCGCAGCTCTCAACAACTCATAAAACTGATGAGCCCCCTCGTTCGGTGGTTGGGGACTGTCGTCACCACCGTCGTTACCCTAGTCAACATTAGCATGCCCAGCATCCATAATCATATCTCGGTAATCATATTGTGCCTCCTTCCTAACTTCAGTTTGACTAACCGGGTTAGACAACAATACTATCGTTTTCCCGTGCTGTGTCCACCTTGTGTATCCACCCATAAAACCGTACCAACAAAGATGCCATTTTACTTCAATTCCTTTTCTCCAATGCAACAACTCACATCTACCGCACGGACACCTTATCTTATCAAAGTCAACATGTGCAGGATGCACGTAAGCTAAGTCTAGAAATTCGTCAACGCGATCCTCAAAATCGTCAGCATTCTTCCTTTTCATCCAACTTTGATCGACCGACATGATGACTGAATTATCGTATTGTATACCACCTTCAATTATGACCAATCATTAGGCAGGGTCGATGAAAATATGAATGCATGAATGTGATAACATGTCTATATATTTTCCCTCAATTCTCTAATAGGTAGTGGTCTTATCCCATTCAGAAAAGCACATGTTTATAAAATAGTGAAGAACTCATGCTTAGTCCAAGTGCTGCGGAAAATTCGGCAGCACCTCCCCGCATTTCTCCAAGTACAGGACATCCATTAGGTGTTCTAACATTCATCTAACCTTGCCTTGCAAGGGTTGACGGATATTAGAACATCAGATCTGTATGCCCCCGGAGAAACACATGAGAACGTGTACCAAATATCCACGACATAGAACACAGAGCATGAGTTGAAACACTATTTTATAAACATGTAGCTTTTCCAAATTGTCCAAACTGGACATCCAAAGGCTCATTACAAAGCATTACTTTGTAATGACTACCTTTGAAAGGGAACTAAGGGTTATTATGCAAGCATGCATTTAAAAATTGATAATATATGCAAGAATCTTCCCGAAATATCAAAACTGCAGAAAGATCGTTGCATATGTTACCAATTCCACTTTAAATAGAATTCGTTGGCAACGAGTTGAACCATCTCGTTGCCAATGGACTTTGCAAAACAACAACGAATATAAAGAATGCAAGGTTTATAAATAACGAGTAATTGAACCATCTCTGGGCTAATTAGTGTTAATGAGGATTACCTTGGGCTAATTATAGCTACTTCGATTTGATCAGGAGTAATTAGGGTTAATTTGAACTAATAGCCGGGTTTTATTGTGCTGAGTCATGTTGATTAGTCCTAATTAGGGCTAAGTAGGCTTAATTGGGTTATGTTAGGGCTAATTAATGTTAATGAGGATTACTTTGGACTAATTATAGCTAATTAGCATTGATTATGACTAATTAGCGTTATTTTGAGCTAATTAGGGTTTAATTGTGCGGAGTAGTGTTGATTAGTCCTAATTAGCGTTGATTAGACTTAATTGGGTTGTTAGGCTTAATTACGACTAATTAGGCGCGTAATTAATTTAATCACGGGTCTACAAGATATGAGTAATTAGGGCTAATTAGGGTTTAATTTGAACTGATTGGTGATAATTAGGATCAATTTGGGGTAATTACTGCTAATTTAATTTTCGTTGGGTTCTTGGGGTTAATTAAAATTAATTAGGCTCGTTAGAGCTAATTATAGTTAATTGAGTTCATTAGGGTTAATCGGGACTAATTAGGACTAATTATAGCCAATGCTGATACTTTCCAAATTAAGTAAGATTTCATATGTGTTTTCCCAAGTTTACCCTTCTTACACTTTTTTTCATTCTATTTTTCTCTCCATAACCCATTTTTCTCTTTCATAGCCCAATTTCTTCCCTCCCTCTCTCTTTCTCTCTTTTAGCGTAGAGTAGGAAACTCATACAATATGACTCATATCCTAAATAAGCGTGGAAATTAAACACAATCAAATAATTAGGGACAAAGGGAGTATAAGAGTTGGAGTCCCACACCTCCAGTACAAAGATATTCCAAGTGTTGGAATCGATGGTGTGTCTTCCCTGAAGGGGTTAGCCCAAGCTCACCCCCTTTGGGATTCCTTATCCTTGGGGGCTCCCTTGCTTCATCCCTCAGGACTTTTCTCCTCATTATTTGGGGGCTGCTTTACATCACCCCTTGGGACTCCTCTCCTCACCCTGTGGGGATTCCTTTGCTTCACCCCTTGGGGACTCCTCTCCTTAACCCTTGGCAGCTCCTTTGCCTCACCCTCGGGGACTCCTATCCTCACCTGTTGAGGCTCCCTTGCCTTACTCATTGTTCCCTCCTCCTCTTAAAAACTCCATGTGCTAAGAGTCCGTCATCGTGCCCGTCGCGTTATGATACCCAAGCATCATCTTTGTGTTGCACACACGTCGCCAGGCCTATCGCAAGATGACGCCAATCACTCTTGAGCACCTTTTTCTGTATCACATGCCCCTGCACAATGGAGCCTGTCATCACACTTTCCATGCGACGATGCCCGAACATCATCCCCGTACACGTGCCCCTAGTCCTCGATACAACACTTTTGGGTGACAATGGCACTCCCGAGCATTGTCTCTGCATCATGTGCCCCCCGGCATGACACTCGATCGCACTCGAGAATCATCTATGTGTCATCTGACCCTGACATTGTCGGGCCTAAGCATTGTTTTCGTGCCACGTGCCCCCAAAAAAATGTAGATCTATGTAGCACACGTTGCCATGCCAAAGCGCCACCTCTTTTTATACATGCCTTAGTCACTCCTTCCCTTGGCGGTGCCCATGCACGCCATGTCATGGGCCCCCGCATAACACTTATTGACCGTGCTCCAGCGTCTTCTCCATTGATCGCACCCCCGGCACCCACACGTCGCGCCACTTATACAATCACGACCTCTACACTTTATCACCCTGGCATGCCCCCTGTGTTGATCTATCCTTCATCACCCATGCCTACCTTACCTTGATCGTCGAACATGCTTTGACCGACTCTCAAAAGTATGCAGTATCCTTCTGGGTTAGTGACTCATTTAGGACACTACCTCAGGGATCTCTAAGGGCTCTAATATGAGAACTCTACTCCCTTCAGGTAGGCGATTCCTTTGGTACACTACCTTGGACCGTCGGATAGGCGACTCCTCCCAAACAATACACTAGTGTGCTCCGAGTGTTTTGGCACAAGGCTCATCGTGAGCTCCAAGTGCTCTGGCATGAAGACTTTCTTCTCGCCAGGTAGACGACTCCTTCTGGACACTACCTCGGCATGTCAGGTAGGTTAATCCTTCAAATACTACATTGATACGCTCAGAATGCTTCGACATAAGAATTCATCACAAGGATATGAGACTCTTTCGGGACACTATCTCCATCACAGAACTTCAAATGCTCCCGCATGAGGACTTTTCTCCTGCCAAATAGGCAACTTCTCTAAGACACTACCTTGGCCCATTGGGTAAGCGACTCATATGGGACACTACCTTCGCGTGTTGGGTAGGTGACTCCTTTGGGACACCACATCAAACCGTTAGGTAAGTGACTCATTTAAGCAACTACTTAGGGTGCTCCTAGTGCTCCGGCACAAGGGCTCCCCTACAGGATATGTGATTCCTTCTGAACACTACAACAGGTCTAAATGCTCAAGCATTGGGTACTCTTCATCGACATCCCTAGAGACTATGACCCTGGGTCACTCTGAGA
The DNA here is from genome assembly GCA_033070095.1 of Escallonia herrerae. NCBI lineage: Eukaryota > Viridiplantae > Streptophyta > Magnoliopsida > Escalloniales > Escalloniaceae > Escallonia > Escallonia herrerae. The sequence continues at coordinate 217,105 of JAVXUP010000314.1, forward strand.
TGCTAGCAGGTCTGGAGGGCATTACGCCTGGTCTTCCAGGTAGTTGGGCATCAGGCCTTCCCAACTACTGCTAGGTTCTTTATGTCTCTTAACACCTTTGTGGTACTCAGCAAAGGCTTCAAATTGGTGGGTGGTCAAGGGGTTTTTTGGTTAATCGATGTTGTCTGAGCCAGTCTTTCTAGACAGTCAGAGTGACACTATACAGGCAAGCCAGGTGAATATACAATACATTAGCCCATTGAGCATCATGATTTGTGGCCCTTTCGATGAGGTGTCATTCCCATGGGATGGCACGTGTTGCTTGATGACACAGACATATCTTTGGCTATAACAGTGAACTTTGGATTATATTTTAAGAGATTGGAACTCACTTCAATCCACTTTCTCACTATAGAATTTCAGAGCTAAAGAATTCTAGAGCAAAAAACACATGGAGCCTTAACGCTGAACTTTGACTCTGGACCTAAGCATTGACTGTAACTATCATTGTCTTTTTAACTCAGGCCTTTGCACTTGTAGGACTACCACTCTTCAAGCTCTATCTGGGAAGACTTGGTCTCTACCCTTGTTTTATCCTCACTCTATCCTACATCAGTATACTTGGCTTCTGACTTGAACTGAATTCTTTATGGCTCCTCCAAGTATAATGCAAACCCACTTCCTTGGCATTATTATAGCGACTTCACTATAGAGGTAAGCATCACAATGCAGTTGCCCTTTCTCTGATACAACCAAACCACCATGCCTTAGTAACGCAGGGCTAGCAGGACTATTAGCCAACGCCATAACCAAGCTATCCAAGATGAGCATTACCTTGAGGACCAAATGGAGACCAATGCAATTTGAATCCTAGCTACCCCAGGATGAATGCACTCAATGGTATTATTACTATTGTTAATACCACAATCCAGTGCCTCACTCCCACCTTACCGCCTCCAAGACTCCCAATCTTCTCTCATGCCATGATCCTGGTGATGCAAAAGTTAACCCAAGTCTTGACTTTGCAGTTTCCCGGCTCTCAAGGCCCCAGCACTCCTCACCTCGTGCTTAGTGCGGTGGCGTGCCATCAGAAGCTCTAGTGTTAGCCTCTGCTGCTCAGATCCAGCCTTGACGGCCTGGGTTAATTATGGACACTACACACGTTTTAGTGTCATGACCATCATTGTGTTGGTCCTTTGGCTTCGGTGATATGATTTGCAGTACCTTGGCTTACCCTTGCTCAAAGTAATTCAAAGACGCACAACCTAATTGAGATAAAGCCAAACCCCAACATGGTTAACTGGAACTTGAACACCAGCCTTACCCTTGACTTGCAACTGTCGGCCCTTTGTAATTGTCGGTGATTTGCCGGTAGCTCTAGCTCTATGCAAACCACACCCAAAAGAATTGCTCCCTACCACCAGCCTTTGTCTATTAATGTCATCGCTTTTAGTGCCTCAGGTTGACCTTTCTGATGGCTCAGCTGCTAGGATAATCCCAATCGGGCACAAACCTCGTATAGTTCGTATATAACCAAGCATGACATTAATGCCATCCTCTACCTTCTCAAGGAATAATCTTAACGTCACTCTTTCCCCAATCCCTACTCTAACAACCTTATGACCAAGCCTTAACTGTGAAGTACAAGCAACTAGCATTGCACCCTATTCAGTGGCAGAGAGGGCAACGCCTGCAAGCACCTTACCCATTTTACTAGCTCCCTAGATCACAATGGAGGCTGACACTTTGAAGCTTCGAGTATTTCATAAGTCCTAACTAGCTCACCTACACTTGGTACCACCAGATCCTCAAGGGCACCATTCACTCTTAGTCTGAGATGGTCTAGCTCTTCCTCGATAAATTTTACTATGACTTAGAGAGGTTAACCACTGTTGACATTACCCGAATCCACCAGAACCACCGGGAGGACCTCGACACCTATCTTGAACGATTTTATCTCTCAAGTGCTTAGAATACACTTGACTTTAACAAAGACAATACCTTGTTCCCATTTGCATCAAGGACATGAGAAACACCTAAAGGGTATACCTTAAAAACCTCTAACTTCGACCATAGAGATGCCAGGCACACAAATAATGGGTCGGTCAATCAAAGACCCCAAAACTCTAAGCTCAGAATGCCCTAATCGTATAGTAAAAGCTGCCAGCGACAACGACAACAAACAAAACCATCAGTCCTAGGTAGGGGACGGGCTCCCTCATAAGAAAAAGTTGTTAGAGCCTACCCCAAAGTACCAATGTGACTTGGCCACAGTTAAGGGGCTTATCAAGGCTTGGATCAAGAATAATTATATAACACTTTATCCTGTCAATGCTAAACCTACACTGGAAGACCTCGCCAAGCCCAACTGCTATCCATATCATATTCTTGCAACACTCTCCAAATTCTCCCTATTCAATTACACTAGGTAAAATCTTTCCCCTTATCATCAGACTGTTGCCCACGGCCTCAAGAACTACAGGGGCCTCAAGTCAAATTTGGTAGGAAGTGACTTTGTAGGTGGTGCGTAAGGTGGCTCAAGCCATGCTATTAATACTCAGCTTTGTTCGTTGACATCAACCCCAACTTAGTAGCATCTTTGTTAACCATGCATACAACATGTCTTACTAGGCCTCCATTCGCCCTTGTGTTATGCCTTTACTCTATCAACATTGTCTCACCGTCCCAGGTATTATCCCACCTCAATCTCATCTCGACCCTCACTGTTACGTCACCAATCTCAGACTCCCATCTCCGTACCCTTGCCTAAGTTCCTTTATTCCCTCTTATAAGACTTAAAAGATTTCCAAAAAAGATTCATACGCCCTAAGGATAAAGTCTCATTCCAGACAGAAAAGCCCAAGTTAGGTAATATAAATATTAATAAGTCTCCCACCCCACCCTCAGGGGCCAACCACAAAGATCAGCGACATAAAATTCAAAAACTCAAAATAAATTCATGGGCTGACCCTACTTCTGATGGACCATACCTTAGACTGTAGCACCCTTATGCCAAAACAACCTGAAGCTGTCACTCTTACCTTGGCCATCCCTCCCGCCTTGAGCTTATTTACCATTCATTTCTGAATCCACACTCTAGCTTACATTGTGTTCCATGTACTAAGTCCTCCTTGAAGTATGTTTGTTTAAGGGAGTCAAATGCTCCTTTTACATTTTGATGAGGTCAAAAAATAATATAATATAAAAGAAAATTGAAGAATATATATATTGGTTCATGCTCTTTTGAGCTTGTTAAACTGTAAGAAAGAGATGTTCACCTCCTTTGCCTTGTAATTTATTCCTCGTCTACCTTGCATGGCCTAATTAGTGTGGTCGAATCACCTTAACAAGTGCACTTGTCATAGTTTGGTATTTGCACCATCATTTCAGTGATAACATAAGAAGCATTATGACTTTATCTCGTGCATTATGCCTCTCAGACTCACAGCCCATGCACCAACATTTTGTTACATCCTAACTACCCACTTTTGAGCCTAACATTTTTTCGCCGTAGTTTTGAGGATTCAAATTTGTGTGTTTAACTTGAGAATTAACCCTTTCTACGAAATTGATGGGCATTTATTGGTAAGGGATTAAAATGCTTTCGCTCAAAATTTTGTGGTCTTTACCTCTTGGGGTAGAGATAGACTTGTCAACAGAGTGAGTACCATTGCCTTGTATTCCAAATGACAAAATGACTTGTGCTCAAGAACAAAAGGCTAGATCTTAACATGATTGATACATTTATCATACTCGACAATCAAAATGTTTTTCAAACGTGCTCTCATACTTGAAAATGATTTTTAAACATGACCAACATGACTAACATGCATGTGAAAGCCATTACCCATATGAATAATTGGTGCATTGGTGATTAGTGATTTCAAGGAAACAATAATGTAATTGATGCCACTTGATTGCAACACCTAGAGTCGAAGAACCATAAAGAATTACCTCAAGTGGCAGATAATGCCTGGGAATGACGATTAGCAATGTTACAGAGAAGAACTTGAGGATATTAGTGATGTTAGTTCTCAGTGGGAGAATTCGTGGTAACAACATCCAAACCATACTTGAAAACCAGCTGAGTGCTTTGAGGTTGGTTGTTTGTCGATTGCTTATTAGGATTTTTGGGACAATCTTCTAAATAATCACCAAGCCCCTTTCAATGACACGTTGCGTAAATTTTGGTAGGATAACCGAGGAGAAATCACCAAACTCATGACAATATTTGTAGCGCTTCTAGGCCAAAAAGTTTCCTTTGAAAGAGTGAGAAGAAGAAGTAGCTAGAACTGCATCAGTGTGATATGCTTTGAGTGAACGAATCTGTGTTCTTCGTAGAGAAATTTAAAAATGGAAAAGGGTTGGAAAGGGACTCCAAAGGAGAAGAGAAGCACGAACAGACTCAAAATCATTAGCGAGAGCCGTAAGAAACTGAACCAGATGTTGACGATCTCAATAATTATCGTTTAATTGTCAGCATTGCATTCCACTTAAGTTCAAAAAGTGCCAATTGATCCTAAATAGAGTCATTTAAGACAAGAAGGTGTTGATAGAGTGTCCAAGTTTTTGTCTCATATGATGAAGTATCCCTAAAAGTTGGTATTGGTGAGCAAGGTCAGAGGTAGTCTGTTGCTGAGATAGCAAATCCTAAATTTCTTTGGCAGTGTTAAAGTGGCCGAACTAAAGTTGAATGGAAGGGATAGATGTATTTATGAACTATGTGATAATTTGATGATTTCTTGCGACCCATTTATCATGACGCTCAGCAAATTCGGCAGGATCCTCCTCCTTTCCTTTTGTTGCTTTGTAATTATCTCTCTCATAATTATTGCCAATATTTGTAACCTTTTATAAAATGCTCATTGATGAGGAAAAGAATGTGATTTATGCCATTTAAGATTGTATGGAGAGGTTTAGATACATTAGAGTTCAAAGCTCTGGTGATTCTAATTACTAGAGAATAATTTGTTCCTATTTTTCCATTTTTCTAAATTACCAATACAAGACAAACACAATATTAAATATTAAATAGGCCAAAGAAAAAGTAAAAAAAAGAGTAACCGGTGAGAATATCTATAAATTTATAGGGGAGAGAGAGAGAGAGAGACAGAGAGACAGAGTGTGAAATAGATACAAATTTACAGGGTAGGGGTGATCAAGTTGTATGGTAGGTTATGGAACGATCGACAGATGTTGTTGGAGTATGTGCGACCAGTGGTAGGTTTGGCAATGGTGATACCTATATGGTGGTAAATGCGACGCTGCATAATTTATGGGGTACGGTGGTGAGTGATTTGGTATAGTGGTTGTGTGTAAGGGACCACTACAGCGGTGGTGATAGAATCTAATGTAAGTACGGTGCTGAGTGGTTTGTAGGGTGGTTGATTGTTGTGATGGATAATAGAATGACCAGTTGTGTTTGAGGTTGCAATTTGATGGCAGAGGTGATTTGGTGATGCGGCGTGATTTTGCAACGATAGGGAATGGTGTCACTGGTGTGGTGTCTTAGCAGCAGTGGTGGTGGCGGTCGAAAAACAAAGAGACCACTTAGTGGCTCTTGATACCATGTTACCAGATGACAATGAAGAAGACACCATATAACAGTTGTACAATCAGATTGTGTACCAATGGTGGATACAAGGGAATAAATGGAGGTATTATATGGAAAGGATAGGTATGACATTGTCATCTGTTATATGTGGATGTGGCAATGACCTAAAAAACTCTGTAGCTTGCTCTTTTTATCCAACTGAATTCTTAATATTGTGAATTTTAGATACATTTAGTTCACCTAACGGTTGACATATATCATTGTTTTCATTTATTGAACATTGTTTCTATCCCATTTTGGCTATGCACATTTGGAACTTGCTATCTGAATCTAGTTGCCCCAATCTGACTGTCCAATCTGGCTGCTCACGTTTGGACCGTTGTTATCCCAATTCGGCAAGACGCCCAATTCTGGGACATCAATCATCGCGCCCGAGTATCGTCTCTGCCTCACGTGCCTCTAGCATGATGCCTGACTCCATGACACATGTTGCCGTGCCCATGCACCATCAATCATGTGCCCTCAGCACAATGCCCGACACCATGACACCCTGTCGTTACGCCCGTACACAATTTCCATATCACGTGACCCTAGCACCGCATACTTTCGTCGTGCCCATGAGTCGTGATGCTTATAAAATTGCGCCCCCTGGCATCCTGTTACACTACCGCGACCCCGCGTTGGTCTATCCTTTCACCATATCGTGTGCACCTTGCCTTGGTCATGGAACATGCATTGACCCAGTCCCCAGAGTGTGCAGTATCCCGCAGGACCTTTTCACGAGGTAGACGATTTCTCTAGGATGCTAGCTCGACCTGTCGGGTAGGCGACTTCTCCAGAATACTACCTTGGCTTGGTCTGAGTGCTCCGGCACAAGGACTCATCTACAAGGATAAGTGACTCCTCTAGGACACTATCTCCGCCAGGGAGCTCCAAGTGCTCAGACATGAAGACTCCGCTTCTACCAGGTAGACGACTACTCTGGGGCATTATCTTAACCGTTGGGTAGCTGACTTATCCTGAACCATACGCTGGCACACTTCGAGTGCTCCGATACAAGGACTTACCAGCAAGATAGGCTCGCTATCTAAGACACTATCTTCAACTGGGAGCTTCAAGTGCTCCGATATGAAGACTCCCTTTCTGCCAGGTAGACAACACCTTCGGGATGCTATCTCGGCCAGTTGGGTAGGCGACTCTTCCTGGACACATCCTTGGTGCGCTCTGAGTGCTCCAACATAAGGAATCACCGACATAATATGCTCTATCTCTAAGACATTATCGCCGTCAGAGTGTTTGTGTGACCAGTCTACATGCTCTGACACTAAGGGCTTTTCAGCACTCACAGGGACTATGACCCCTGGGTCACTCCGAGATGGGAGCTGGTCTCTAAAGGGAACCTTGTCTAATCTACCTGGCAATTGGGTGTTGGACCTTCCCCACCGCTACCCAGGTCCTTGATGTCTCTTGACGCCCTATTGGACTCTGTAAGGGCTTTAGACTGGCAGCTAGATTAAGGGGCTTCTCTGGCCACAGCGGCGTTGTGTGGGCCAGTCTTGCCAGATAGACAGAGCGACAATGTGCAGGGCAGGTTGGATGAATATGCGATATAACAGTCTGCGAAGCATCGGCACCTGTGGCCCCCTCGGTGACTTGTCATTCTCGGGGAGCACCACATGTCTTTTGATGACGTCGTCTCAACCCCTAAAAATAGGGACTTGAGAATTCATTTTCAAGACAGAAGAACAGAACTCATTCTCCCATTCACTTTCTCACTCTAGGATTTTAGAGAGAAACATAGAGAACCCTAACGTAGGACCTTAACTCCGAGCCTAAGTATCAGACTGTGATTATCGTCGTGTATTCATCATGCGCCATCACCCTTTGCAGTACTGCCACTTCTCAGGCTCTGTCTGCGAAGCCCTTGATCTCTGTCCTTGCTTTATCCTTACTTTGGCCCACATCAGCATACTTAGCATCTAACTCGGACTGCATGTGAACCCACTTCCTTAGCATCAAACATAATCTTAAAATTCTAAAGAAAAGATTCCTTCTTAACTCGCATAGATAGATAGGCCATAAAATGAACGAAAAAGTCACCTATTGAATAGCCGTGACTAAGCGAAAGCAAGAGTAAAGTTCGTACTCACTCCATTCAACCAAATAAAAGTAAGACGACTGAAGTAAAATGCTTGAAAGGGAGGAACGGAAGAAAACAAACTAAAGTAACAACCGATTGGAATAGAGCCAAGAATTCTTTTGTTATCTCAACATGTTCCTCTCATATCATCGTGGCTATATAAGGTTAGTTTTAGTTTTGCCTATACATCCGGCCACATATATTAGTAATACTTCATTATCATGACAAGGAAATAATTAAAGGTTGCTATGTAGAAGTTGTATCTCTTGCAACAACCATTTATGAACAAATAAATGATACAAAACCTAGCTTTTACTCATAAATCCAAGTAAATCGCAAAAGAAGTAGCGTTAGCCAAAAAAAGATCCCCTAGCCGAAAAACATCCTTTCACAGCTTTTAACATTGTCAGCAATAATTACTTTATGTACCCTAGGCTTGGCTGCCTTGGCCAAACTTATACAACATATATAAAACCCTATTGTTCTTCCTAGATCACGAAGACATGAGACAAGTAACATGGCAAGGGCACTCTCGAGGTCATCGAGCATTATCAAGGAGCTCTTTTACCGGCACGGAAATAAACCCGATGTCTTTGTCGTGGAGCCCTAGGGTTTTGTTGCACCACACTTGGAACAACATGTTATTGGATTCTTCGACTTGAAACTTCAGCTTGAATGCCAAAAGGGATTTTTTCCCGTCTCGTTTGTCCACGGGGGGGTTGTGTTTGTGGAGGATTGGACGCCCAAGATGGACACGGCCAGGGGCTGATCCAGGAAGTGCAATTGGGGGGACCAAAAAATGTCATAAAAAATTTGATGGCAAACATAGAAGAATTCGCGTCACTATTGAATACATTAAGTACAAAATAGATTGCTCAATTTGACTACTAATCATATAATTTCACTATTCATAGTGATTTATTTAAGTTGCTAAGGTTTGTCAACAACAATTACTAATTATATTGAATGAATATAAGTTAACATACTATAAGAATTTAGAATAAGAAAAAAAACTAACCTTGATCACTTCATATTTCTTTGTAATATGAAGATATTAAATTTAAAATTTGAAAGAATGAAGATAGAGTAAGGAAACAAAAAAGACAGAGATAATGATAGTCGGTGACACAAAAAACTCAAAAACTTAATAAAATAAAATCCTAATACATTAACTGTACAATATTATAGTATTTTCAAAAATGTTTTAAATACAATTATCTATTATTCGAAAATCGAAAAGGAGTTTTTCAAAATTTTGGGGTACCATGGCCCCCCTTGGTCATGGGGTGGCTCCGCCCCTGGACACGGCCGTGTACACCCGCATCCTAGTGAAGACGTTGACTTTCTTGAAAACGTCGGCTGAAAGCACTGTGATCTCTAATGGCATGCGGCTGTTCATGTTTCTGATACCAAGTAGTACGTGATGACTGTAAGGTTAACCTGGCTAGAAGAAGAGCAAGATGGAAGACAAGACGAAAACAGGAAGAGGCTCAGCTTTGCAACTACGTATATGCATGGCTGCTTGGACATCTTACTAGGATTTATAAAGCTCAATTCTCCTTTACAAGGCAGGAGAGGAATCTTAGTTTGTCTACGAAAAGGGGATGTAGTCCCTTGACTTCTAGTGGTATGGAGTATGGCAGGCATTGATGCCTAGACAGATTTGGATTTTCTTAAATTACCAAATTACCGATTCTTATTAAACTACCGCTTTTTGTTTCGTATTTCCCAACGAAATTCAAATTCCTCTGCGAAGAAAAAAGGAAACAACGGATTTAGGGATAAACCAAACGTGCCCTACCTTCTAGATTTGTAGCATAACGATGGCTGAAGTCACTTGCTTTATCAAAGCCCTTAACAAGGAAGAAACTGACAAATAGTATTTTCCTTATTATTGATAGGAGTATTCTTGTTAACCAATATTTCTAAGTTTTAGCATGTATATTGACATTGGCACACTGAAATACCGCCCAGATTGTTGCAAAATCCTACGCCGTTATTATATTGGGCTGCACACTTCTGATTGCAGCATTGTGCATTGCAGCTTACAGTACACAGGCCTAAACCAGCGTTGCAGTTCCTCTTTGCTGGTGATGGCGGTGATGTCGGACCACAATCGTAATCACAGTAACAGACTGGATAGTTTGGAAGAACGCTATAGCAGTATCCATTACCACCTGGATGTGCAGAAGTACACCTCGTAGCACAATCTGGTGTACATTGAGCCAAGTGATCGGTGCATGTTTCCCCCTCTGACACAGAGATCAGTGCACCAACTGCATTAGATCAATTCAAGAAGAACGCAGTCCGTGAGGTTTATTAGTGCGCCATTACGATATGTGCAATTTAAAAGAAGACAATGCTATGGATGCCACATAGTACATGACGGGTGAAATCAGAGATGGGGCAATGGGGCGACTTGAGTTGGGGCGGGGGTCCATGTCGCCCTCCTACCTAAATGCATTCAGTTTAACATGCAACGTCTTCTTTTTTGTTGACGATGGATGAAATGAAGTTCATGTACCTGAGAAATATAGGACAGAGACATGCAGCAATAATTTGCAGGTACGGTTGGCCATCAGAAAACTTGTGAAAAAGCCAAGCGACATCCTCTAAATGTGACGTAGCATCCATGAATGTGATTGTTATTCCAATTTTATAGCCACAAAAGGGATGCTTGGAATTTGGATTGTGATTGCATTTTACTCTTTTTTCTTTGACTGTGGTTTGCTTTTCCTAATCTTAAGGGATGCTTGAAATCTGGACTGCTGTTCAGTTTTAAACACTCCTTTATTTGTTGCTAAGTTGAATTAAGTTCAGCATATAGTTGACCAAGAAAAAAGATTGAGAATGTATGGCCAATACTATCATGAGCGGTGTACTAAGATCTTCTTGGGGGGTCTAAGCACGGAAAAGGTGCGCATTTACCATCAGCGTAGGAAAGGAAAAATGGCTAATCTCCTGACTTCTACCTACCATTCAAGCATCCTGATGAAGATGGGGATTTATTTAGCTACAGGTATTGATTATTGCAAACCAATGCAAGAACTCGATCTTCTGGGGACAATAAGATAATCATCTCTAGACCGTGATATTATGGAGAGAGCAATATACTAATGACACCTCTTAACTGGCTAACGGTACTCCTCTATTGCTACTTTAACACCAAGTAATTCGCACAACCATCATGCAAAACAAATGAAGAATGCCTCTAATTATTTTGGGGGTGCCAATTGAGTTGCCCTTACACGAGAAAGCTCCGTCTACCAAGTACTGTGAAATAACGTACGGGGATCGACTTGGAAGAGAAATATTGTTGCATTCGAACTGAAACACGGAGTATTAAAGAGCTAGTTGAAATTTTGAACGTACAATGTTGGTGAGCGAAATTATATTTTCAATGCCGGCAATTTTTTTATGACAACTTTATGACGAGACAAGTCGTTTAAACTTTTATTTCATCAAAATATGTTACTCAACTCTTGGGATAGGTATAGTAACGCGTCACACTCATCATAGTGAATTGAGCTCAAAAAATAGCAATCACAAATGAAGTACGTATCACTTAGCAAGTCAGACTAGGGTAAAAATAATGAGCAAATACAACATTTACATTTAATAAAATTCTTTAATGTTAAATGGAAGAAATTCAAAAAAAGATGGAGATAGTACGTATCAAATAGAAATCATTATTTCAAGGCTGTTCCTAGGGAATTCACTGCACTACAGTTTATATCACCAAACGACTCACACTTTCCACTTCCTATTTATTTATGGGCTTTGTGGAAGATTGTTGCAAGCTAAATGCGTCCATGCTGAGTTGAATCAGCTTTAGGTTATTTTTAGCAAAGTTAGCTTTCAATTATGGATGTTATTAATACAAAAATACTAAAAGCAGTTTCAACACTGAAATGTGCTAAAAGTCTTTGTATTGAATATGGATACTACCACACATTACTTGGTCAAACCAAAGTGTCATAAATGCATAATCCTCATTCACCTGGACCATGATTTAATCAATTTTTAACTTCTCAAAGCTGATTTGAGCAGTTGTATTGAATACCTACTAAACTGATAAAACAAGTTTGACCATAGCAAAATTAATTCCAAACAGGTTCTTGTATAGTTTCCGAATCATGTATTTTCGGAAAAAAAGTTGTTCTGTCATAAAAAAGAAAGCTTGTCGGAATATCTGTTTTTAGATGTCAAAACAAACATGGGGAATGAAAGTAGTTCGGAAATTAGAAACCAAAATAGAAGTCAGAAAAGAGTTCCAGGCTCACTTGCTTTTGAGTTGTGTTGCGTTAGTGAAGGCAATGAGTAGTGTACACAATACTCCATATAGCTACTTGATTGTGTTGCATCTTGCGCAACAAAGCTAGGAGGCCATTTGGGACTTACGAAGAGTGGGAGACTTGTACTATTGATGGAGCTCCTAAGGCAACAAAGCTGGTTACAATGGGAAGAGGGTCAATGTCTGAGGCGCCTATCGGGTGTTAACATCTTACGCCCACATGACACTGTTTCCTGATAGATCCTTGGTGGCATGTGTTCTTGGCAGTTTTATGAAGCATTTCTAGTTCCCCTAGCTTGAGATCTCGTAATATATAGAGCAATTGTTATAACATCAGTTGCGTTGGACTTTATAATTTGCTTAAAAACCTGGCAGACGAATAGGAGTCTCCTGGACAGCAATTGCGTCTCTTTTTGTTCTATGAAAAAAGTTGATGCTTTTCTTCTCACTGTTCAGCTGAAATATGAGTAAGCTTTGATGCTTATGTTTTTTGTCTGTGATGGCTCTTAAGTGGCGATGGTTGGTTGTAGTCTTTCTGGTTTTTTCGTAGATACTTCAGATGGCGTGATTCATGGTCTCGTGTTTTGTATACCATAGTCGTGGAAAGCTTTTCCGTGACCTCATGGACAAAGAAATGGGTGAATGAAGATCCAAATAGTCTCCTCAATCCCTTTTTTTGCCAAGTGCATGGGTGAAGATCAAAAATCTCAATTTGTGCAGAGTAATATCCCTCGCTGCAATGTCAGTTCCCATGTCTTAGGTGGATCCACTATATTCTATGTTTCCTGTCCTGATCTTTTTCATGCTAAAAATGTTAGTCACTCTCCCAAAGCACTTGAATGAAAAGATAAAGCATGCGATGGAAAAGAGGGACATGGCAGGAAAGGAGGGTTTTGATGTTTAAGTCTTTGTGGCAGTGGAGATATTTTGATGTTTGAATAGGTATAGAGCAACAAACCTATCATGAAGCCGATCCAAGGATATCCTAGGAGGTGAGAAAATATCTGGTGCAATGTCATATGTCGCATTGTAAAATGCAACACTAGCTTTTTGGAAAGCCAGGAGGATAGATACAAGATTGGGCAGTGAGGGTAGCAGGTTCTATGTTCAAATTGCAGTGAGGGTAGCAGTTTCTATGTTCAAATTAGGCGTTATATGGTAGCAAAATGTGGGCTCTGACTAGAGATAATCCCGCTGAATATATTCGACCTCAATCCTTCAACGAATCCTAAGATATCCTCAAACTTGGCTCATATATCTCATGACTTGATTCTGAACGACCACTAAACCAAGCAAACGTGACAAGAAATCAAATAACATAGGCTACCATTTGTCTTCCACTGTTCCACCTAAAGGTCCGAAAGGATTACATAGCTAAATTGACCAAATATCACGTACAGACTAGAGTGGAACTAGAAAATCGAAAACCCCATGCCATATAAATGTACAAGTTCGAAATCAGTTAGAAGCAACAACCTTATTAACGCATACATCCACTAATTATTAGCATCTAGTTAAAGATTACCAGTCTATTTGTCAATTTTCTTGGCTTCTCTTTCCAGAGAATTCCAACATGCAGGCCCAGAGGCAAACCATCAAGATCAACGGTCATGATACTGATACAAATACAGCTCCAGCAGCAGTAGTTCCTCTGAAGCAGACACGTTACTCTTTAGTTCAATTTCACCTTTCTGCAGGAGTGATACAGAAAAGAATAAGTTAAATTAAAGAACCATATAACAAGCCCCAGATCTGGAACCAGAAGTTTGCTAAATCGTTACTTTGCAACCTTAAAAGGGTTTGTGATTTTCACAGGACGGGAGTCCCAAAATTTATTTAGAATCGTCTCAATCTGCCTTCATTTACTAGCCAGGATGACACAGCAAGAAATCACAAAGCAAAGATAAAATAACAAAAAGCTAAAAAGATCGGATAGGAAAGCAAAAAACAAGTGCATGGATGACAACAAAACTAGCAAAGCAGCTACTAACCTAACTGGTGAAAATGGCGTGATAACAATTATCACTTCCAGGTACATTATCCCCCAGGGGACTTTGAATAGATTAGGAGATCATTAAATTTCCAAGGCTTGAACCCAAAAACATAAAATGCCAGGACACTTAATGAGTTGAATTGAAGTCTTCAATTAGCAAACAACCAATATGACGAGGAGAGTACAAAGTGTTCTGATCTCCATATCAGAAATAGTTCCTTAGAGAAAAAGTTATGAAGACTTATAGGCGGTCAACTCTAAGCAGTCCTTCAAGTTCAAAATGGGACAAAGTTATTCACCAGGAAAATTTAATCTTTTAACTACTCTTTGATGAAACATAAGGTGTCTGGCTGTAAAATGCACTTTGTAGCAGCTCTTTGAACTCCTCACCGTCCTGTTCTCCTTTAATTGGAATAAAACAGTTCATAAGATTTTTGCCACTTCATTGAGGTAGTAATAGGTTTTACCCCTTTTCCTTTTTTTCATATAGTTTGATAAATTTTCACAAATTTAAGCTTATTTACAGTCTTGTGAAATTAGCTCTCTTAATACTAGATTATTAGTATTTGTCCTTCTTTCCTATCTAAAGCAATAGAATCCACCTTTTTTCTATAACATAAAATTCTTACGCATGTCGGTTGTGATTAAACACTGAGTCGCGAACGTGCGTATGACACTTGAGACGCCTCTATAAGTAAGATTAGTTGTGACGTACTTCCCAAAAACAAAAATTGCATCAAACATGACCCTAACCGCTTTCCAGCCCTCAAAGGAACCAATCCACCCTGGTTAATTGAAACAGGCCGTGATAAGATTATGGAGGGTCCGCATCTTGCATCATGCACATCCAAGCACTAAGATCAAAATAGGCCATTAACGAAGCATCACCTGAACAAGATCTGATATTTAACACTGTATAACATACAACATATATATAGAAAAGAACAGGCAATTATATCAAACAGATGGAGTGCAAGAAAAACTCATAAGCAACTCAGGCTTACGATTTCATGATAGTCAAACATATGGACTGCATGCCCAAAAGCAAATAGACATAAGAACTCAATATGATCTTCATCCTATTTGGCTGTTACCCAAATTCATATAGTTAATACCACATTTGCAAATCTCACATCCACTTTTATACATCAAATTGTAGGGAAAGTACTCTTTATGTTAACCAGCGCAAATGGTGATATATTGAGAAGGAGAAGTTTACCTTCAAGCGTTCTTTGTTCTTCTCCATAGGCCTCCCTGTTTTCACCTCCTTCACTTGAACTTTCCAGCAATAACGTGGAGGAAGTTCCTTCATTGAGCAAAACCAGACTCTCCTGGAAGATAACTGCATCGCGCGTGCAGCAATCCGCAGTCAAACCAAGATAAGTACGATCGTGCTCCTTAAGGTCAAAAAAATATATCTTTAGACTGTCACCATATAGCAGGAGTGCACTTCTCATGCTAAAGCCTAATGACCACAACGTCCTATATTTTTTCTTAGTGCTATACAGATGAGTCCAAGAATCAACCATCCCATAATGCGTCATCTTCCATATCTGGCATTCCCATGTCAATGGAGAACAAACGAACACGGAAAGTGACCCCTCTATCACCTGCAACTGCATACGCTCTATGCTAAGTCTTACACGCCTCTGATCAAATTCTGGCAACGATAGCTCCCCAAAAAGCTCATCCTCAATCCCAAATGACATGATCACTTCAACCCGACCGTCACTCCGCTTTGAAGCCAACCAATGAATGGCCCCTTCAACAACGGCTTTCGAGAAGTTTGAGTCACCAATGGCAAGAAGCGGAACATCGCCCCAAATTCTACTCCAAGAATCGGAACCCAGGTTGTAAATCTCTGCCTTGGGCCTTCTTCCGCCGAAATAACTACGTTTTTCATCCAAGAAGTACATAATCCTCACAATCTTGAACTCATTACTGCCTTGATCATATCCAAATCCAAGAAAAACCCGTGTAGCAGAGTCAAAAAGCTCCCGAAATAGCGACCTTCGAAGGGCCTTGAACTTTCTAACCGTCGGGTTCCATAAAAAGATTGTACGGCCAAACTCATCAAGAAAAGACTCGGTTAAACACAGCAGGCCATTGCATGCACCCAAGATCCTAAAGCTGCTACGTGGGCCGTCAAATGGGATTCTAAAGCGTGACAGCTCGACGAGACAGTTGCCACACCTTAGTGTACATAGTTGTTGGTGGGTAGATGAACACTCTGTAATCAAGAACTTGTCAGCGTCGTTTGAAGAAGAATATAGGCGGTTGAAGTGGGTGATGATGAAATTGGGGTGGCTGATTGTGGATTGCCATGATTTGCAGACGGATGTGAAGGTGACTATGGCTGGGATTGGGAAGCCTGACAGGATTTTGGTGAGAACATCTGCTGGGAGTGAGTCGATCGTTGTTGGGGGACGGCTTCTTGGCCTTTTTGGGAGAGGCGTCTCTGTCATTTTGATTTTTGAAAGTTGAAACTGAAGACCGTCTCTCTGGTAGTGGCTTGGTGAGGAATTGACTAGCTATTCAAAGTATTATACCGTATAATTGGACTAATTACACTTATATTCCTAAAATTTGTGGGTAATTACAAGTAAGGACAATAGTTTCGATAAATTACACTTATATCCGTTGACCAGACGGAATGTTAAAAATCCTAACGGTTTCAATAAAATGACTTCATTACCCTCAAGTTATAAATCTATTTATTCAAATGCCATTATCTTAAAATTTTTCTCTCTTAAATTCTATTAAAATTGTCTCTCTATTAAATTCTCTTAAATTAATTCTCTCTCTCTCTTCCCCACTACCCCGCACACCACCCCACCGCTGCTACCACCTTCCCTCCACCCCGCCGCTGTTGCGCCTCCCATTCCCTACCGCGATGTAGAGAACGAGATCGGTGAGATCACGGCCAACCAGCCACGGCGAGGCAGCAACCAATGGTGGCGGCGAGATCGGTGAGATCGTCGCATTATAGAGGGAGAGAGTGGCAGGCTGTGTGGTTTGTGAAGGGATTGTCGGCAGCGTGGGTCTGGGAGGGGCTTGCCGGCGTGGTGGGTTGGGGTGGTGCGGGGAGAGGCTGCCGGCGTGGTGGGTGGTGCGGGACCCTAACTCTAAAGCAGATCTTTGAAGCTCGGCCTTTTTAATCGGAATGTTGCGACAGTCGACGGCAACTCCATCTTCGGCGCTGTCACCTCGATTTGAGGACAGAATCAAAGCCTTGTCCAGATCTTCGAAGCTTAGCCTTTTTCTGATTTAATTAGCCCTTAATAATTTTATGGATCATGTTCTGATTGTGGAATTATGTGGAATTCGTCTTTACGGGGTTGTGATTGTAATGAACAAGGGAGGTAGGGCAAGATTTGGGGTTTATGTGCACCACCCGACTGTGGATTAGGGTACCGGTAGTGTTGTGATGATGCCGGCGGTTGCTTATGTTGGTGCCGGTGGTGCTGTGATGGGGTGCTTGGGTCTTAAGTCATGGATTAGGGATCGGCAGCGCTGCGATGATGCCGGCGTCTGTGCTTACTCGGTGGTTTGGAGTAGCTTTGGTGGTAGTGCACCGGTGGTCTTAACACCGGTGATCAATCTCAGTCGGCTGGGCATATACAGAAAAATAAAGACTTTAAAAAAAGTTGATTCTTAATTTTGTTTTTAAAAAAAAACAGGTGTAAAGGGCATATACAGTATAAGGGAATTATTGTCATTTTAAAAATACATAATGATGACATTAGCTAAAAAGTACAATTTTTAACGAAACCCTAACAGATGGATATGGATATTATATTTTCAAAGTTTTTGGTCACGGTATGTTACATTTTGAAACTTAGTGTCCTTGACTATAATTACCCCCAAACCTCAGGGACATGGGTGTAATTAGCCCTATATAATTCATGGTGTACTAACCACTGCTGCCTTCCATCAGTGTTCTGTTTGGAAGCTTTTGCGATCAAAGATTAATCTACTCATCATTAACACCTCTGGCGTCAGACAAAGCAATCGATTTTAAGCAACAGATTTTTCTAACAGCGCTGAAAATGATGACTGAATTTTTATTTTTTTTTTGGTAAAAGGTCACGTGTATTTATTTTAAGAATAAAACTCCATATGTACATGACGATATGAATACAAATCTCTCCTCTCTAATCCTCTTTCCTACCTGATAAACATCTTTAATACTCTTATATACAAACTACATTATAGAATGTGTTTATCTATCTCCTAATTCTCACATTGTTCAATATTTACAAGATTAGCAGGGGCTTGCTCCCAGCTATGAACCCTATACCTCACTCATGGTTGAATCACCTCCAAACAGTCTTGGACAAATAATGCTTACTTATTGAAAATTTTGTTTTTTCTCTCTTGCCAAATTCCATAAACAATTAGAGCCATTAACAATTTACACAACCTTGCCTTGAAACTTTTACCTCTGAAATGTTGGCAAGCATACTGCAAAGCTAGTTTGAATTTGCCATCTACTTGTAGTTTCCTCAATACCGGCTCCCACAACTCCTTTGAGTAAGGACATTGCACAAATAAGTGATTTATAGTCTCTGGTTGAGCATGACAGAGCTCACAAGTTTCTTCCTGAATCAGATTCCAATTCTTCAACTTCGATTTGGTTCTTAGTCCATGATGACATATCATCCATAGCAGCATTGAGCACCTGGGAATATGGCCAGGGAACCACAATAGCTTCCACCAGGGGGCTACATCTGCCTTTGTTCTAATACCTTCCATGCAGATTTTATAGTAAACTGCCCATTTGCATTTAAAGTCCATATAACTTCATCTTTAGTAAGGACATCTGGTCTTGGTATGCTTTCTAGTATAGAGTTCAAAGTATTAAGAGCCTATGACCTAAGTGTAGTAGTCTCCATGTGCCATCTTGTATGATGTCTTGGACCTTTGCACTCATGCTTAATCCATCATCATACACAATTCTTTGTCCATATACTTCTATCAATACACTAATTGGAAACCAACTGTCCAACCATAACCAGGTTGTTTCCCCATTGCCTACCTTATATCTAACATATTGCTTGAATAGCTCTCTCAATTTTATCAGTTTACACCATGACCATGATAATATGATTGGAGGTTTAAAAGTCCATAAGTGTCTTCCTTTAATAATGAAAATATGCCAGCATTTAACCCACAAAGAATCCTTCTTATGTGCCAAATCCCATAAATGCTTACAGATAGCTGCTTTGTTCCATTGATCCAATCTTTTGAGCCCTAGACCCCCTTCCTTCTTTGGTAAACAGACAGTTTTCCATGCAACTTTTGCTTCAGTGCACCTGATATCATCCCCATGCCATATAAAAGCCCTTATTTTACTTTCAATCTGCTTTATGATCTTCTTTGATAGTATAAATATACTACACCAATAGATTTGCATACTCAGAAGTACAGACACTGCAAGTTGTATTCTACCAGCATATGTAAGATACTTTGTAGACCAAGAGGATATTTTCTTGGTGATCTTCTCTACAAGAATCCTACAATCATTATACTGCAATTTTGTTAATATTAAGGGAACCCCAAGACAAGTAACAGGAAGTTGTCTAGCAGAGATACCAATAATGTCAACCAATTGCATAGCAACATTCTGATCTACTCCAGCTATGAACACAGAGCTTTTATGAAGGTTTGGAGACAAACCTGATAATTGTTCAAATTCCCTTAAAGCATGCCTGATAACCATCATAGTTTCCACCTTAGCTTGAGCTAACAGAAATAAATCATCAGCAAAACAAAGATGACTGATGTGCAAATCCTTGCATTTTGGATGAAAATGATAGTCTTCATGCTGTGAGTATACATCCATCATTCCAAAAAAAACCTCCATGACTAGAAAAAACCTCCATGAGTAGAAGAAACAGATAGGGTGATATGGGGTCACCTTGTCTAAGTCCTCTAGCACTAGCAAAAAATCGTTCCATACAACCATTTAAATTTACTGAGAATTTAGCTGTAGTAACACCTTTCATACACCATCTTACAAACTGTGGAGGAAACATCATGCATTCCATTACTTCTTGGAGAAAATCCCATCCAACTGTATCATAAGCCTTCAGTAAATCTACTTTCATCACACATCTAAGGATGCCCCCAACTTTGTGATAATTTTTCACTAATTCTTGCATTAACAAAATATTGTTTGCAATGCTTCTATTAGTAACAAAAGCAAAATGTCTTTGTGATATGATCTTGGGCAGAACCTTTTTTAATCTTGTATTCAACACCTTTGAGATGCATTTATAGATAACATTACAACAAGCTATGGGTCTAAAGTCCTTCATAGTACGAGGGCAAGGGATCTTAGGCACAAGAGTTAAAGCAGTACTATTTAGGCCTTTTAGATCAGCATTCTTGTTGAACACTTCCAATATAGCACCAGTCACAGTTTGTCGTACTACCACCCAATTTTGTTGAAACAATTCAGCATTATATCCATCAGGCCCTAGAGATTTATTTGCCTTTAATAAGAACATGGCCTCCTTTATTTCTATCTCAGTTATAGGTGCATGTAATTGTTGTTGCTCTTGTTCATCCACTTTGTTCTTGATGAATTTATTAAGTCTCATTCTTGTCATGGGATTTGGCTGCACTGATGTTCCAAGAAAGTCTGAGAAATGCTTAATTGCTACGTGATGAACCTCTTTTTGCCTTGATACCTTGATAGACAATATTTTGTTGTGGGATCTATTCAGTTGCACTTTTTTATGGAAATAGGCAGTGTTTTCATCACCTAGCTTTAATTCCCTTATTCTTGCCTTTTGATAGTAAAAAGCTTCTTCAGCTTGCACCAAAGTGTAATATTATGCATGCACATCCTTTTCCTTACTCACCAATTCAACAGTTTTATTTTGGAATAATTGCCTCTGTATTTCTTCCAATTCTTGAAACTTGCAAGCAGTTCTACCAGAAATATTACTATATTGTTCTTTATTCAGCTTTTTTAGCACTACTTTGAGCTTCTTGAGCTTAGTACTAAGCTGGTAGCAGGCTTTTCCTTGAACTTCCTCTTGCCATACAGAATTTAATAATTCCTTCAATAAATGATGTTTCATCCAGAAATTAAAAATTTTGAATGGTTTCTTCCCTTATTGTAAGCCTTGATCTATTTTAACCAGCAATAGTGAGTGATCAGAAATACCTGGAGCATGAGCCTCAACTTGTGTATTAGGATACTTCTCCAACCAACCTTCATTTTGCAAAGCCCTATCCAACCTGCACATGATCAATTCATTCTCCCTTTTATTGCACCAAGTGTAAAACAATCCTGTAGTTGACATGTCTTCAAGTTGATTCTTGTAGAAGCACTGATTAAATTCATGGATATCCAACTGATTTACACCAGAACCCCCTTGCTTCTCTTCCACACTTCTGACCACATTAAAATCCCCCATTATAAGCCATGGAACCTATCCAATAAACTATGCATCCCTTTCCAATTGCTGCCATAACAGTCTTCTATTTATTCCTTTATTATTTCCATAGACATATGTCAAATAGGAATTATAATTAGATTCAAGAGATTCCACCATGCCTGTGATATGTTGTGTTGAAGAGTTTATATGAGATAGCTTGACCGTTCTTCCATTCCATCCCATCCAAATTCTAGAAACCCCTTTATGATTCACATTGTGAATAAAAGACGAATCTTTATTCCATTTTTTTGGAAATTTTCTCCACATTCTCCAACCTTACTCTGGTTTCTAACAGACCTACTACTCTTATATTATATTTTTTGATAACCTTTTTAATCTCATACTATTTTCTGGGATCATTAAGACCCCTAACATTCCAACTAGAGACCACAATCATGTTAGGTAGCTATTTTCCTTCCGTTGCCCCCTCCTTTACTTGGACCTTTCCTACTTGATCCTGAATACAAGGTCTTTTTCCCATTTGAACTTGCAGCCACCAATTCCACACTTTCAGATATATTTTCCAGTAATTGATAACTATTTGCTCTAAGTACTTCTTATGTGCTTGTTTTTCTTTCCTTTATCTATGGAGAGCTTCTCGAATTCACTGTTATCCATTCTTTTATTCATTCCACCACTCCACTATTCTCTGCTCCATTTTTATGTGGGCTACTTATCTCCTTTGGTTGTGCATTTGTCTCAGTCACCACTTCTTTTGTCATTTCCTTAACTTTCCATATTTTCACTTGTTGAGGTTTATGAAAACATTTGTTCTCTTCATGTCCAAATGTATGGCAATAATCACACTTAGAGGGTAGCCATTCATACTCAATTTTTTGTAGCAGTATTTGATCTTCAGGGCCCTTTAAAGGAATTTCCTTTGGAAGTGTATCATCAGTTTTCACTTCTACACCTACTCTTGCATAACTCACTCTCTCTTTGGAGGCAGTGATATGATCCATATACAGTGGTTTCCCAATAGAACTAACTATTCTATTTCTCTTTTTTTTTTTACCAAAATTACAGTGGTAATAAGAATGGTAGCTTTACCCATATTGGTACATTATTCAGGCCTTCCCTTTCAATTGACATAGATGCCTTCTAAGGCTTTACAACAACAGGCCTATTATCAAAAAAACCCTGGCTCTTTCTCTAGTACTTGATTATAGACATACTCAGACTCAAATCGCACCAAATATACTCTAGTTTTCAAATAATTAAGAGTGAAATTACCAAAAGCCTTCCATTTTCTATCCAAATATCCCCTCATTACCTGTATTGGGTTTCGTACTCCCATCACATAAGCCAACACTGTGTTTTGCCATGCCTTTAGCTCTTCTTGTACATCCTCAATTGTATATTCAACACCTTTTTGCCCTTTAATCTCCTCTGGTTCAATAAATTCCAAACTGTGCTCTTGTACAAAGTCTCAATTTGGTCTTGTTACGTTTGCATAAGATCGTTTTTGCCACTGCATTCCTTCCTGATTTAATTCCTCTTTCATTTGGATTTTCCCATTTGATTGTTTGTAAAACAGGGAAGTTTTCAACCGTTCTCTCCTTTCCTTGTTCAAAATCTGTCGATTTCCCTGGTTTATCCTTACCTTGATCTAGTTGACTATCCACCTTTGCCTTATTTTTTTCCAGGTCATCATTTTTCACATGGGCTATTTCCACCTCATCTTTCGTGTTACCTTCACGCGCCTCATTATTATTCACACAAACCCCACGTGCCTCCAAATTCAATGTGTTGTTCTTAGAAACCCCCATTAACTGGTCATTATTCAGGCTTCCGGCTGTCTTAAGTGCATTTAATTCAGTCCTTAATTTGACATTTTTAGATATTACTGTCTCCATTTGGCGCTCAAACTTCAAGATTCTTGTATGAAAATTCATAGAATTTGTCCAAACTATATTTACCTTATCTCGCGAAATCCCCAAACTGTCGTTGCCAGATTCTCGTAGACTCTCTTATGTATTTTTGATCAGATGTCTGTCCATACCTTCATCAGAGTCCAAGCTTGAATCCAAGATTTTCTCTAGACAGATGTCACTCACATCTTTAAATTCCTTCGACCCTAAAGCAATTGTGGTCTCGGAGTTGCCCATTGTTTTAGGACCTTCATGTGTTTTTTCTCATTCCTTTCCCACAAATTCTCTGACGAAAGGATCTCTATGTGCTTCTCTTATTCGATTCGATCAGTGCGTATTGATTGTCGGAGGCATTATTTCAATATTTCAAAACTAGAGAGAAGCGGGAGTTTCTCTCTCTAAGTTTCTCTCTCTAGAGATAAATGTAAATTTATGTTTGCCTTTATGATCCAAAGATGTGACTGAATTTTGATCCAAAGATGTGATGAGATTTCATTTTATAATTAGATATCAAGCGTTTGCAACGTAGAAATTGAAATTGGATGTGACATAAATTGTTATACCCCGCATATTTAAATGCTTATAGAAAAAAAAAATAGAAGAGTTTGGGGACGTAATGGGTATTTTAAAATTTTGATTGTTTTCGAAATATAAATGTATATTTTTAGGTATCTGATGAATCACAATATATTCTTAGGAGTAGAAGAAACTTCAAAGCCTACAGAGAATCCCTAAGAAGAGACTTTCAGATATTTTGATCATCACTTCGAGCTAAGTTTATTTTTAATTTTAAAATTGAGGTTTGCGGTGATCGATAGAATTCTAATTGAAAATTTAGATATTTTTACATTCGGGTTTTGATACAATTTATTTGAGAAGATCAAAACCTTAGGTTAAATTACGCAGTCAAAGGTAAGGGATTACTTTTTAAAATTTTAAATCGGCATTAGATCGATCATCTATTTAACAATTTAATTTTCAATTTAGCTATTTCGATTTTCTATCGTCACTGTACAATTTCGGCTAGAATTTCTAACGTTCTTGTTGCCTCGATTTTTATACCTTACACCGATAGCCATAGATTCCAATGTTTCTTGCTACCTCAATTTTTGTGCCTCCCTCCGCTAACCATCACTTGCGGCTGTCAATTTGTGTTAAAATACTCTTATCGTGCGTTGTTTTCTTTTCCGTTTGTAGCCTTCATCAGCTTTCTTCCTCGTTCTGCGTGTCTGCATTATCTTGTTACTGTCTTCACAGTGGGGTGCCTGGATTAAGTTTCTGCCTTTCAAATTTCAAAGCATGCATCATCGTGTTTTCTTTTTCTTTTAGTTGTTTCCACTGCCATGTGTCCTGATTTCCATCAAATTTAGTATTTAATTCTATGGTTCATTGGAAAAGAGAAAAGCCACGGTATTCTACCTAATAATATACATATATATATATATATATATATATATATATATATATATATATATATATATATATATATATATACACACACACACACATATATATATAGGGAGCCGATCCACACCCACTAGTGGAGAAATAAAATTTCTCCACCAAACCGCTACAAAGAGTAGCGGTTGGAATTTTTGCTTACCACCAAACCGCTACTCTTTGTAGCGGTTGGTATTTTTCAAACCGCTACAAAGAGTAGCGGTTGGTATTTTTGATTGTAAGTACACAACCGCAACAAAGTGTTGCGGTTGCGCCCCACATGGACCCCTTCCCCCCTCCCCCGTCTCTCCCCCACCCCCCCACCCCCCTGCCCAACCGCAACAAAGAGTTGCGGTTGCGCCCCACATGGACCCCCTCCCCCTTCCCCCATGGCCCCCCCTCCCCCTTCCCCCCGTCTCCCCCCACCCCTCACCCCCCTGCCCAACCGCAACAAAGAGTTGCGGTTGGCCCCCTTCACCCACGTGGTGTCCCCCTCGGCAGCCACGTGGCCTCCCCCTTTCCCCCATGGCCCCACTTCCCCCGTCCTCCCCTCGGCCGCCACGTGGCCTCCCTTTCCCCCCATGGCCCCCCGTCCTCTCCCCCGTCCTCCCCTAGGCCGCCACGTGGCCTCCCTTCCCCCCACGGCCCCCCGTCCTCCCCTCCCCCATGGCCCCCCCATGCCCCCAACCGCAACAAAGTGTTGCGGTTGGCCCCTTCCCCCGGTCCCCCCTCCCCTTCCCCCGCCACGTGTCCCGTCCCCTCTCTCCCAGCCACGTGGCATCCCCTCCCCCCGCCACGTGGCCCCGTCCCCCCCACCATGCCCAACCGCAACACTTTGTTGCGGTTGGCATGCCAACCGCAACAAATTGTTGCGGTCCCCACCCCCACCCCACGTGGTGTCCCCCCCCCCCCCCGTGATGCCCCCCATGGCCCCCCCTTCCCCCTCCCTTGTTTGTTGCGGTCCCCCACCCCCACCCCCACCCCACGTGGTGTCCCCCCCGTGATGCCCCCCCCTTCCCCCTCCGTGATGCCACGTGGTCACTCACTGATTTTTTTTTCCACTTTATAAACTCTCCTCCCCCGAACCCTTTCTTCCACTGACCCTTTCTTCCGCTGACCCTTTCTTCCACTTTTCTTCCACTCTCCATCGTCTTTACGCTCGGTGGATAACCGCTAGAAGATTGGTAGATTTTTTTTTAAATATATCAAGTCAAAACAAGTAAGTATTTTTTGGGTTTTCCTATAATTCAATTCAATATTAATTTCAAAGTTCAAAAATAGTCATTGTAGACTCAAATCAAAGATAACGAAAAATACAAATTGAAGGAAACAAAAATCAGATCAATCCGAGATCGGATGAGCGGTATTACATTTATAGATTCCAAAATAGCGATTTTTTAGGGCGTCTAAATGAGGATTTTTCACAAATTTATAAAAAATAGCTAGAGCTAGATTTTGCCAAAGTGCAAAAAAGAGACCCTAGTTATTTTTAAAAGATCTATATCAGGGAAAAATTTCAGAGTTTTTCAAATACTGGAAAGGGGTTAACTGATACGCGGAACCTTGAAACTTTGCACTGTAATTTAAAATATCAAGCCAGCGCGATTTAGCTGGAAACTTTTATGAGAACCCTAGGATGTTGGGAAGTTCCATCCCCCAGGATTTCGGACCATTCCGAAGTCGTTAGCTATTTTTTTGGCCGAACGGGCTTTTAAGCGCTCGATCCGGACACCGGTTCGGGATTTTTGGGCGAAAAGTCCGTAGAATTCTTTTTAGATCAAGAATGAATTCGGAAAGCCAAAAATAGCATTTCAATGCACTTTTGAGATCGTTCTGATGCCAGGGGCATTTTGGTAATTTGCCACCCGAGAGGGGTATTTTGGTAATTTTACGGTGTTAAGTTTTTCAAAGGACTTTTTAGTCCAGAAGTGTAAGTCAAACACCTGAAAGGTTGTTTTGAAGCCATCCCCCAGGATTTCGGGCCATTCCGAAGTCGTTAGCTATTTTTTGGCCGAACGGGCTTTTAAGCGCTCGATCCGGACACCGGTTCAGGATTTTTGGGCGAAAAGTCCGTAGAACTAGACATAAATATTAAGTGTGTACGGGGGCAGAAAGGTGTTGAAGTTACTTATACCGTGTTGTAAGTCTGATGTGAGTTCATATGCCTTGCAGGAGATTATGGCTGGAGCTGGATGGATTGATGAGCACGTCATGGCCGGGGACGAAGAGGAGGAAGATCCCGATGAGGACCCCTGGCCAAATGATGAGGAGCCCGAGGAAATAGATTTGTCCAGACCAGAGGATGGGGAGGAGGAACAGGAAGAGACTGAACCTGAGGTGCCGGTGGGATTTGTGAAGGTGCATAACACCGTATACCGGACACATCATGTGGAGAACTTTTGGAAACGAAGGTATATTGAGGTAGTGAGGGAAAGGGATCACCTGGTGTATCAGGCGAAGGAGATGCGAGCCATGGAGGGGCAGGAGGTAGAAAAGTTAGAGCGACGTCGTCGTGAGGAGTTGGCACAGCGAATAAAAGGGAAGAGTATACCTTTGATGCGGGGAGAAGGGTGGTTCGGATGATGCAGGATGGGTTACGAGAAACTCATCCGGCGAGGCCGATGCCGAGGGATCGGCGCGAAATGCTCCTCGATGAGGAGTATTGGTACATGGCACTCGCTCAAGAACGGAATAGATTTTCTCCAGATTAGAGCGAGAAGGAAACGGAGGGAGGGGTAATGTGTAAAAATGTATAAAGTTGACTAACTAACGTTGACTGTTGATGTATATATTTGTATAACGTTAACTTTATGCTATAACTGTTGTCTGTACCAAATGTTAATTGTGTTTATGTTATGAATGGCTCGTCAATTGTAGGAAATCCTGCTGCACAGCCAGCAGCGGTATTTGATGAAAAATATTTTCCCTAGCGATTTTTAGGGCGTCTAAATTAGGAATTTTCATGAATTTATAAAAAATAGCTAGAGCTAGATTTTGCCAAAGTACGAAAAAGAGACCCTAGCTATTTTTAAAAGATCTATATCAGGGAAAAATTTCAGAGTTTTTCAAATACTGGAAAAGGGTTAACTGATACGCGAAACCTTGAAACTTTACACTGTAATTTAAAATATCAAGCCAGCGCGATTTAGCGCGAAACTTTTATGAGAACCCTAGGATGTTGGGAAGTTCCATCCCCCAGGAATTTGGGTCATTCCGAAGTTGTTGGCTATTTTTTTGGCCGAACGGGCTTTTAAGCGCTCAATCAGGACACCGGTTCGGGATTTTTGGGCGAAAAGTCCATAGAATACTTTTTAGATCAAGAATAAATTCGGGAAGCTTAAAATAGCATTTCAATGCACGTTTGAGATTGTTCTGATGCCAGTGGGCATTTTGGTAATGCGTTGGTAAGCTAGGTTAAAGATCCATTTATAGTTTTGGAATGTAAATATTATGGATACTAAGTTGGTTTACGATTATATTTTGTTCTTAGATATATGGATTTCAACGCCGGACCTCATGATACATCAATCCTATACGATGACGATGACCACGTCGCGAGGGACGTATTTGACGGTGTCGATAGGGGTGTTTTGGAAACAATTCAAAGCACAAGTCACCACGATGAGTGGGTACTAAACGAGGAACAAATACAACTATTACACCGTCAAAATCTATCTATGTTCACCGATCCCGGGATTTGGTCTCGACACGACGATTGCCTTATATCCGCTCTAGTTGAAAGATGGAGGAGCGAGACGAACTCATTTCACTTCCGGTTTGGTGAAATGACTATTACATTAGAGGACGTCGGATTTATACTTGGAATCCCATGTCACGGCAAACCCATTACTTCGAGCAAAACGTCTGCATCCATAGCGAAGATGGCTAGGCAGTATTTCCCGGGAATTCCGAGGGAAGCTCTTACAACGAACGGCATCAAACTTAAATGGCTAAGAGAGCAGTATGGCGTGCTACCGGATGAATACACTCCTCACGATTTCGTGACGTATACGAAAGCATTCCTTCTGTATATTATTGGAGCCATATTACTTCCTACGCATTCGAAAAACACGGTGCATCCGAAGTATATGGTGTTCTTGGAGGATCTTGAGGAGGTATACTCGTATTCGTGGGGTTCAGCTGTCCTTGCGCACCTATATCGAGCACTGCACAAAGCATCGAGAAAGAGTGCAAAGTCCATTGCCGCCTGCCTCACTCTATTACAGGTTTGAGCATTTATTGTCTTGGTTGACGTGTCAATATATTCGTGCATCAATGTGCTAATTCCAGATAATGTTTGCATTCACAGGTTTGGTCTTACGAGAGGCTACCCACGGGTCGTCCACAACCGCGGGAATATTCTGATGAGACGTGGCCTAGGGTGTGGGCCTGGGGGCCTACGACCAACCGGAGGAGACGGGTAGACCCGCACCACCATCTAAAGTTCTATCGGGGGGAACTAGAGATACTCAATGCATCCCAGGTGACATGGCAGCCATATAGCAAGGTGATGCATCGGTTGGATGAGTGGTGTTGGCAACTTCCGGTGTCGTACGTGCTGGCAGGTTTGGTTCGGGTGCCGCTTATTCACTTCGAAGTATGTGAGTTTCAGATGCCCGATCGAGCTATGAGACAAGCTGGCTGTCTACAAGGGATACCAAAACCCGCTGTAGACATGCGGTCGTACAGGAGTGGTCGAGGGCCGAACTTCGAGGTGCCTGATGCCTTGAATTTGTTGAGCGACGAGGTGCAACAGTGGAATACCTGGCAAGAAACATATGATAGCCTTGTATCGCTGAAGGCCGACAGCATCAGCATTGAGGAGTACCTGCAATGGTTTCTCAAGGTGACGCGCACGAGGGTGAATCGCCCTTCCCAGGCGAGGAAGACATCGTATGCACCACGTGAGATCTATGACCAGTTCTGGGCATTAAACATTGTAAGTCAGGCTAGTGTTGTTTCAATTTTTATTTGCGTGCCTTATCTACCATGCCTGAAATGATTAGCCATATTTTGTATGCATGTTTTTTAGGTTGACCAGGGCACTGAGGTGTTCAAGCAGCTGGAGGGGTTTGACTGGTTTGTCGCGCAGGCTCCTGACAATCTCAAGAGGTCCATTGAGAGGTACAAGACTGAAGTTCAAAACTTTAGTCTTGCGTACCGGGGTTACCAAGGGGAGCCGTCTAGTCGCTTGCCTCCTGACGCGTACGACCATCAGCCCGAGAGTCAGGTGTGGGAGCCGTCTACTCGCTTGCCTCCTTCCGCGTACGACTCTCAGTCCCAAAGTCAGGTGTGGGAGCCGTCTACTCGCTTCCCTCCTGACGCGTACGACCATCAGCCCCAGAGTCAGGTGTGGGAGCCGTCTACTCGCTTGCCTCCTTCCGCGTACGACTCTCAGTCCCAAAGTCAGGTGTGGGAGCCGTCTACTCGCTTCCCTCCTGACGCGTACGACCATCAGCCCCAGAGTCAGGTGTGGGAGCCGTCTAGTCGCTTCCATCCTGACGCGTACGACCATCAGCCCCAGAGTCAGGTGTGGGAGCCATCTACTCGCTTGCCTCCTGACGCGTATGACTATCGGCGCCAGAGTCAGGTGACCCAAGTAGGAATCCAGGCATCGCGCCCAAGCATCCGGTCGGATAAAGGACAACCGACGAAGCCATTGAGTCCGGCCAAACGGGATTGGATCGACCGGCACTACTTTGGGCATGAGCCAATCGCTACAGCAGACTTTCCAGTTTCAGGATTCCTAGCTCACTCTGATCTAAGACTGTTGGCGGCAAACACAGATATTTCAAATTTTCTTATTGACGCGTATATAGATCTGCTCCGTGTTAGAGAGCTAAATTATAACACCTGCCAAACTTTGAAGCTCAACATGTATGCCTCTTTTGTTATCCCCTTCATGGTGAATAGCATGAAGGAGTTCACAGAATGGAGGAGGACGCGAGGGACAAGCAAGGGTGAATGGAGACCATCTGCAAACGTGCTTTCCTACTTGAACGCGGACTATCAATGTCACGCAGCTGAGGCGAACCTAATCATGCTACCTGCTCTTCATGCAAGCCACTTCTTCCTATTAGTTCTTTTTCCAGAGAATAAAGTGGTCCACATATACGATAGCCTAAGGGAAGACGGACCTGGTCGGCAGCTGGCGCAGGTGTACTCCACGTACATCAATGCGGTGGTTAGTTTATATTTCTTGACCTTCGCTCATTGTCTATTCTTCTTGTTATATAGGCTTGATATCCTTTTTTATTGTTGGATGCAGACTACTATCATTCCACTAGCGTGCCGACATTTTAAGGGGGAAGCCATCACGAGCAAAACAATGATTGATCCTTGGACGGTCGTGACAATACAAAACCGACCAAAGCAATATAACAGTCATGATTGCGGGATTTACGTCCTCAAGTACATGGACTACATAGCTCGCTCGGATGTGCTCGAATATGATACGTGGTCTCGAAACGATGCCCTGACGTTTAGATATAGGATAGCCTGGGAGCTGAAAAAGGGTGTAGCTAGACGCCTTCCTTACCATTATCCTGATATGTAATAGACGTTCGTATGGATTATTATTACTATTGTTGTATTTTGGATATTAAGCTTTGAAAATTGAATTAGCCTTACTATTACTATTGGTGCATTTTGGACAAATGGGCTAACTAGCGTGCCCAAGGTGCAATGAGCAAAAAAAAAGTGACAAAAAAAACTACGTAATT
The DNA here is from genome assembly GCA_033070095.1 of Escallonia herrerae. Lineage (NCBI taxonomy): Eukaryota > Viridiplantae > Streptophyta > Magnoliopsida > Escalloniales > Escalloniaceae > Escallonia > Escallonia herrerae. The sequence goes on from JAVXUP010000314.1 coordinate 248,549, forward strand.
TTTCGGAAGTTATGAATTGGGCCCTAAAGTGTGCCCGAACAGGGCCTTCGTAGGAAAACCCAAAAAATAATGTGTCTCGTTTTTTCCCGAAATTGATACAAATTGGCTAACTAGCGTGCCCAAGGTGCAATGAGCAAAAAAAAGTGACAAAAAAAACGACGTAATTTTTCGGAAGTTATGAATTGGGCCCTAAAGTGTGCCCGAACAGGGCCTTCGTAGGAAAACCCAAAAAATAATGTGTCTCGTTTTTTCCCGAAATTGATACAAATGGGCTAACTAGCGTGCCAAAGGTGCAATGAGCAAAAAAAAAGTGACAAAAAAAACTACGTTATTTTTCGGAAGTTATGAATTGGGCCCCTAAAGTGTGCCCGAACAGGGCCTTCGTAGGAAAACCCAAAAAATAATGTGTCTCGTTTTTTCCCGAAATTGATACAAATGGGCTAACTAGCGTGCCAAAGGTGCAATGAGCAAAAAAAAAGTGACAAAAAAATGACGTAATTTTTCGGAAGTTATGAATTGGGCCCCTAAAGTGTGCCCGAACAGGGCCTTCGTAGGAAAACCCAAAAAATAATGTGTCTCGTTTTTTCCCGAAATTGATACAAATGGGCTAACTAGCGTGCCAAAGGTGCAATGAGCAAAAAAAAAGTGACAAAAAAAACTACGTTATTTTTCGGAAGTTATGAATTGGGCCCCTAAAGTGTGCCCGAACAGGGCCTTCGTAGGAAAACCCAAAAAATAATGTGTCTCGTTTTTTCCCGAAATTGATACAAATGGGCTAACTAGCGTGCCAAAGGTGCAATGAGCAAAAAAAAAGTGACAAAAAAAACTACGTTATTTTTCGGAAGTTATGATTCCACAAACCAAATCACAAATTTAATCATTATAAAAGTTCAATTTATACAACTGAACCATTAACCCTAACACTCATCATCATCATCGTCCTCTTCGACCATACTGCCAGGTTCGATACCTAACACTTTATAATGGTTTCTCTTGTCATGATCAGTCATCTTATTACACAACGCACACTTTCGCAATTTTTTTTGACCCGTTGCTTCTTCAATCGGATTCTTCATGCGTATTGCTCGTTTTCGCCCTTTTGTTTGAGAAATAATCGGATCAAAAATGTCGTCCTCCTCACCTTGTAGGCTAGTGCCGTCAATGACTGGCTGTGAAGCTCGATTGAGCGGTCTGTCTCTTCTTTCCGGTAATGCCGCCCTAAACTGTGCAAGGTTAGCCTTATCCCGTGCGGCTGCTTCAACTTGATACCTGTACCCATCGAATGTTGACGCTGCATCCAATGATAAACCGTGCATGATGTTACAAAGGTGATTATATCGCAGCGTCTCAGATTGCTCGAAATCAACTGAAACATTGGGCACGTAAGGAATGTGACCGTGGACTCTATTGGCTTCCTTCGTCCACCGTTCCAAGATATACTGTGGAGGGATTTCATAAGCATTCTTGGCGCTAAAAACCCTTAACGCGTGTCGACAAAGTATACCTTTATGCTCAAACAGTTGACAGTTGCAATTAACCAACCCGGTGTCCTTACAAACTGCAACGGTAAAATGTCTTCTGCTCCTCGGAGCCGACGAAGAGCACGGATTGGCGAAATTCGTCACATTTGTCAACGCATAAACCTTGAGATCTCTGGTGGAATACTCATGCAACTTTGTCATGCTATATTGATTCGACTTTAGCAATTCCTCTTGAAACTGTCTAAACATTTCCTTTGTATAGACTTGAGCCGCATGAGCCTCCAAAGGTGAAAAGACTACTATGGCTCTTTCTTTGTAAACTGTAGCCGCGTCGGCTTCTCTCTCAAGGAAAAATTGCCTGTCAAGAGCTTTCTGCATCTCTAGTACGAACTCTTGTATACTAGAAGAATGGCCTACGTACCCATCAAAGAATGCATTCATACCTTCGCTTCTCGAGGTCGTAGTCATTCCGGCTGCAAAAAACTGCTTGGTGTAGGCACCGACCCACTGTGTCTTGATCTCATACAACGATTGTAACCATTCATGATTGTGCAAATAGTAGTCATCCATTAACTTGGCCCACCTCTCCTCGAACACGTCTACCGTCAATGATTTCTTCACACATGTATTAAAGTCAGTCTTGAATGTCGGATGGTTTGCATATACATTGTGAAGCCGTTCGGGATACTTGTTGCTTATGTGCCATGTGCACAGGCCATGGTGAGTATCTGGAAGGACCTTAGCGATTGCATTTTTCATTGCCAGATCTTGGTCGGTGATGATGGTCTTTGGAGGAACATGATACATTGCTTTAAGCCACGTTTCAAATAACCACGTAAATGACTCCTCCGTCTCATCCCTAAGCAGGGCAAAGCCAAACAAGATTGACTGATAGTGGTGGTTCACCCCGGTGAACGGAGCAAAAGGCATAGAGTACTTATTTGTGCGGTATGTGGTGTCAAACGTCACAACATCCCCAAAATTTTGGTAAGCAGCTCTAGAACGGGCATCCGCCCAAAATATAGTACTAATGCGGTTCTCATCATCCAGTTGGAGACTATAGAAAAAGCCAGAATTCTCACTCTGAAGGTGCCTAAAGATATCAAGTGTAGCTTGAGAATCACTCTTACCGAAAGACTCTCTCCTCTGAACACGAAGTTCATTTCGAAGGTCTACTTCGTTGAAACTCAACTTGTCAATCCCCCCAACCTGGCTTGAGAAAACCCCCATCATTCTAGAAGGTGGAATTTTAGCCTCGTCCATTGTAAATATCAGTTGTCTGTGTGCCGCGCTTATTTCTCGGTGTTGATGAATTTGACTAATCTTACTAGGGGTCATCAACTGATGATTATGGCTCAACTCCACTCCCGTCACAACCCAATGGCTTTCATTTCTCCGGTGTACTGCATACACATGGGCCTTGCAGCCGGTACCCGGAAATGTGTCCCGTTTTCTTTGTCTTGTTGGCCCTTCGTCACTGACCTGAACAACCGGGGGTACATACGGTGCTCCTCTATGACACTCAAATAGTCTTCCACAAATTTGATCTGTATTCGCCCGTTTTCTACTCGTCTTAATTCTAATACCGAAACCTATCGTTTTCGAATATGCTCTATAGTATGCTTCAACTTCGTCCAGTGTTTGAAAAACTTGACCCAAGTAAGGTGGATCAGAACCTTCACAAAAAGTATTTCCTCCAGTTGCATCCATATTGATACTGAAATCTAAAAAATAAAAATGTATATCATTCTCAACAAGTCATAGAATTAAATAAAATAAAAATAAAAATTATTTCCTCCAGTTGTGTTACAATGTTCAATCACCAAAATACCCCCGGTAAGCGACAAATTTTCGAAATGCCCCCGGGGGTTTATTATCACCCTAACGCCCCAAACCAGCTTCAAAACAATCTTTCAGGTGTTTTACTTACACTTCTGGACTAAAAAGTCCTTTGAAAAACTTAACACCATAAAATTACCAAAATACCCCTCTCGCGTTCAGTAAAATTACCAAAATACCCCTCTCGGGTTGGCAATTTACCTAAATGCCCATTTGTATCAGAAAATCTCAAAAGTGCTTTGAAATGCTATTTTAAGCTTCCCGAATTCATTCTTTATCTAAAAAGTATTTTACGGACTTTTCTCCAAAAAATCCCAAATCGGTGTCCGGATCGAGCGCGTAAAAGCCCGTTCGGCCAAAAAATTAGGCAACGACTTCGGAATGGCCCGAATTCCTAGATCTTTTAAAAATAACTAGGCTCTCTTTTTTGTACTTTGGCAAAATCTAGCTCTAGTTATTTTTTATAAATTCGTGAAAAACTGTCTAATTAAGTTTTCACCTTTAGCGACAATTACGTTTCGTATTCACATTAAACAAACATAGTGTTGCACCTTAGGAACACACATGGCGTTAAAATTTATTTCCTTCATTGACCGTAAAATTTTACAATGTTCAATTACCAAAATACTCCCGATGAGCGGCAAATTACCGAAATGCCCCCAGGGGTTCATTATCGCCCTAACGAAAATAACCTTTCAGGTGTTTGACTTACACTTCTGGACTAAAAAGTCCTTTGAAAACCTTAATACCGTAAAATTACCAAAATACCCTCTCGGGGTGGCAATTTACCAAAATGCCCCCTGGCATCAGAAAATCTCAAAAGTGCTTTGAAATGCTATTTTCAGCTTCCTGAATTTATTCTTGATCTAAAAAGTATTTTACGAACTTTTCGCCAAAAAATCCCGACCTGGTGTCCGGATCGAACGCATAAAAGCTTTCGGCCAAAAAATAGGCAATGACCTCAGAATGGTCCAAATTCCTAGGAAATGGAACTTCCCAACATCCTAGGGTTCTTATAAAAGTTTCGCGCGAAATCGCTCTAGTTTGATATTTTAAATTACACTGCAAAATTACAAGGTTCCCTGTATCAGTTAACCCTTTTCCAGTCTTTGGAAAAATCTGAATTTTTTCTCTGATATAGATATTTTAAGAATAACTAGGGTCTCTTTTTTACACTTTGACAAAATGTAGTTCTAGCTATTTTTTATAAATTCATGAAAAACTGTCAAAAAACACAAATTTTAGACTATGGTAAGAACAATTTAAGCATAACACAATTTAAACAATCCATTGGTAAGAACAATTTGAAATTAACATTGAATTATAAGAAAATTCAAATTACTTACTTGTTTTGACTTGATATATTTGAAGAAAAATCCACCGATCTTCTAGCGAAAAAATCTACCGATCTTCTAGCGTAAAATTTTTTGTTTGTATTGTTGTGGAGATTATGTAGGTGAGATATGGAGTTAGAAGACAGTCGGTAAAGACGATGGAGAGTGGAAGAAAGGGTTCGGGGGAGAAGGGATTATAAAGAGAGAAAAGTGAGGGAGAGAGATGAAAGAAGACAGAGAAAAAAAAAGTCCGTGAGTGAGCAGTAGTCAAAGGCTGCGAAAGAAAAAAAAATTGCAGAAGACTTTGCGTCCAAAGCTTTAGAGGGAGGACACCACGTGGCATCACGGAGGAGGAAGGGGTAGGGCCATGGGGAGGGGGCACCACGTGGGGGGAGGGGGCGTAGGGGCCATGGATAAGAGGCCAACCGCAACTCTTAGTTGCGGTTGGGTTTTTTTTTTGGGGGGGGGGGGGGGGGGGAGGACATGAGGGGAATGGGGGGTGGGGGGCGGGGGAAGGACATGAGGGGGTGGGGGGAGGGGGGAAATGATTAGCAACCGCAACAATTTGTTGCGGTTGGGTGGATAATATCCACTAGTGGGTGTGGATCGGCTCCCATATATATATATATATATATATATATATATATATATATATATATATAGGTTAAACATATATACCAGAAGGATTAGAATTTACAAAAGTAATTACACATAAGCCAGAACACAACAAGTTGGATGACATCCACATCCAATTGAGACAAAGACTAACACAATAACCACATGTCAAAATAGCCACAAGGCAGTATTAAGGCGATAGCGGGATACAAGGAAGAGGTGTGCCCTGCTATACACCATCAAACCGCTATTGCGAACCTCCACGACCTGACCGGAAAGCAAAAGTAGCCAAAGCCGATGAAAGGGACAAAACGGCTGCTTTCCCTTGTGCTATATGCAAAGAGTGAAATTGCCTGCAGTGCGAAGTCAATGTACACCAAAAGTCTATGGATGGAGTCCAACTACCTGCGCAACTACTCATCTGCAACAGAAATTCACACTCAAGCAAAAGAATAATGACGTGATGCCAAAGTAATTGACGAACCAGCTAAGACAAGAAATCACAGCCAGCGCATGAGCGTGAAAAGCATCAGGAGACGCTATGGAATCAATGAGTACCCCAATTGGCACCCGGTCACGGTTGAACAAAGCCACACCTAAAGTAAACCACCCATCCCTCGGAGAACCAATCACGGATACAGCACAGAAGACAGGAGATGACGCAAAAACACAATGACAGTGAGGGGAAAAGAAAATAGGTTAAAGAGGCGGATAAAAGTGAGTAAAGCCATCACTGTGAACTGTTCGTTCGTGAGTTTCCTTGAACTGTACGTTTCGCAATCGACGCTAAAAGGAAGTAGTGGATTGAATGCTATGAAACAACCAGCGACTTTGGTGAACTATTTGGACCAGGGATACCACCTTGCGTTGGAAGATCAAGTCATTACGCCCGAGCCAGATTGACCAAAGAACAACACAAATACGAATTAATTGAAGTAACGCCTCGCACTGTCGATTAATTGGTCCTCGCATTGTCGATCAATTGGTTGAGCTAAGTATTGCAGAAACCATGCAGTAATCGAGGAACTGAGGATGACAAGGAAGCACCCCAGTCCAAATCCCACGCACACTTGGACAGTTGAGGAATAGGTGGTCCTGAGTTTTCGGATGAAGCAAACAGAACGGGCAACAGTCTCTAACAGGGCAACCACATTTAAAAAGTTCAGAGGTAAGAGGTAAACATTGATGAAGAAATTGCCAGAGAAAGAACTTAATTTTCTCTGGAACTAGAAGATGCCAAAGTTTACCCCAAAGACCTGGCAACTTACCCGAAACAGAGGAGGACAAAAAGACATTCTGCATAAGCAAGAAGCGGTAAGTGTCTGCCACCGAATAGACATGGCCTTTAGCAAACGAACAAAACTTACATCACAAGATCCGACGGGAAGTAATGTGAGGTGCAAAATGTGAGAAATGATATCAGCTGGAAAAGTGAGGAAAAGAGTTCGTAAATTCCAATCCCTTGACTAGGAAAGGAAGAGGTCAGAGATGACCCAGTGATCCATCTCAGGAGTGCAAAACCGCTATAAACAAGCAGATTGCACAAAAGACAGCCACCAATCCATCCATACTGAGATCGATCTCCCATCACCTATGCGCCACTACAAACCCTGTTTGAGGATACGTTGCCCCACCAAAAGACTGCACCACGTCCATGAGCCTGTACAGGGACGGCTTACTTGAAGCAATTGACAGTGAAAAAAATACCGACCTTTTAAAACTAGCGCTACCAGGCTGGTAGGATTGGACCAAATTTTCCTAGCTTGCTTGGTAAGTAAGGAATGATTAAAAAGCTTGAAATTACGAAAACTCAAACCACCCTGCTATTTGGGAAGGCATAAGGTAGGCCATGCCACCTAATCACCGGACCACCAAAAGCGAGCTAAAATCTAATCTAACTGGTTACACACCGAGATAGGGAATTGGAACACCGACATGTAATGAACCAGAAGTGAAGAAAGAACAGACTTAATTAGGGTAGCCCGCCCGGCTTTATTAAGCAGGAAACCTAGCCAATGTGCACAACGATCTTGAACCCGCTGAACTAATCCCCGAAAAACCTCATTCTTCTACAAGACCATAACTAAATGGATCCCAAGATATTTCCCAAACTCCCGAGAAGCCAGAAAATCAAAACAAGTCTCAATGAGATGCCGAGTCTCATCACTCGCATTCAGACTTATAACCAAGCTTGACTTTGACCAATTAATACTCTGCCCCGACAAGAGGCAATAGTCTGCCAAAAGTTTTTTAAGCGCATCAAGATCTAAAAGAACGTGTTTTCATAGCCAAAGGAATAGGAAGATTTCATCGGCATACATAAGGTGAGAAATGAACTGAGAATGTAGCTCGACTTTAATACCCTGGATATGGCCAAGAGATTTTGCTTGCGTTAAACTAGCAGATCGCACCTCTGCACACAGGATGAAAAGAAAAGGCGAGAGAGGGTCCCCTTGACGAATACCACAACTAAGCACAAACGAGTGGGAGGGCACACCATTAACAAGAACTGAATAAGACACCGTAGAGATACATTGCATCAACAAAGTCACCCAAGGAGTGGGATCCGTAAGGCGACGAGCACTTCTCGAATAAACTCCCACATTAAGCGATCAAAGGCTTTGCTCATGTCAAGTTTGAGAGCAAGTAAAACAACCCCCCCTTTAGTTCTGCGGCGAACACAATCGGTAAGTTCTTGGGCAGGCAGAACATTGTCAGATAAGTAACGCCCCAAAACAAAAGCATTCTGGTAAGGAGAAACTAACGCGCCCATGACGGGTTTTAGTCGGTTGACCAGGACCTTGGAAATAATTCTATAAACGACATTACATAAGCTGATTGGGCGGAAATCCGAAGCAGATTCAGGAAAACTACATTTCAGAATCAGAGCAATAAAGGAGTAGTTCATTTTGCGAAGCAAGACCCCCGAGTTAAAAAAGAAGAGCATAGCTCGAGTGACCACTGCACCCAAGATATCCCAACATCGCTTAAACACAATAGGCTGGAAACCATCAAGTCTCGGAGCTTTTAGATCCCGAAACTAAAAAACTGCACATTTAATCTCCTTCAGCGTGAACACTTGAAGGAGGTGGGACACATGAGCTAAAGAAAGGGTTTTAAGAGAGAGGGAAGTCAAGTACAAGTCGAGCTGAGGGCTGAGATTCTGAGGAGGGGCGGGAGGAGAAAACAAACGTTTAAAGTGCTCCACCAAATAGGCGTAAAGCACGCCTTCATCGGAAATCAAAGAACCCTCAGTCTTTCAAGGAGGTAATATGATTTTTTCGACGCCTAATAATAGTGAAAGCATGAAAAAGCTTTGTATTACGATCCCCTCATTCGAACCGAGATAGTTTCGAACGTTGGGCCTCGGAAATTTCTTCACAAGTAAGAAGAAAGTCCAGGCGAGACCTTTTATGAAATTCCTCGAGCCAGAGCTCCTCTGAGGCATCCAGCAGCAGATGGGAATCCATTAAGGCCTGGCAAACCACTTTGATTTGACCCTCAAGATTATCAAAACTATCTTTATACCAAACCCGAAGCACCCTCATTACAGATTGCAGTTTCCTCATTAACTGAAACAATGGGGTACCCAACCCCGAAGAGGACCAAATGTCCTGAATTAAAGGAAGACACTGAGGAGCTGCGAACCATATGGCCTTAAAACGCGGGGGAATGGGGGGAGCAGCAAAGCAGGAAGAGTATCACACAAAATCGGGGCATGGTCAAATCATGAATAGCTAAATTTCGGGCGATGGCATGAGAATGCAGCATAATCCAAGGAACCGAAGCCATGACTCGATCCAGTTTCTCATAGACAAAACCATGCATAGGTGTTCCTCGAACCCACATAAATAGGGGCCCCGCCCAGGTAATATCGGATAAGCCAAACTATTCAAAGAAGTCGCAAAAAACAGACACCCCAGGAATATGATCCGAATTACAGCCCGATTTCTCAGACGGATCGAGTACTTGATTAAAGTCACCACAAAGGCACATTGGACAAGCAAAAGGCTGAAGAAGGGACGCAATAAAATGCCAAGTACCCGCATGATCCGAAAGCTGAGGATGTCCGTAAACAAACCCGTAGACAAACAACTCACCCGACAACCCCAGAGAGGAAGTGAGAAGACAGTTCTTAGGTACATGATGAACAGATAATGAAATAGGGTCTCGCCAGCCCAACCAAAGACCCCCACAAAGGCCTACAGGGTCAACCGCCACACAAGAAACAAAACCGAATTTATGAAATAAAGAACCAACTTTTGCAACGGAAGACTTAGTTTCCATAAGGAAAACGACATCTGGGTGAAACTGCTTGATCAAACTAATTGCTGTCCGAACTGTGACAGCTTGACCAATATCACCACAGTTCCAGCTGAGAATGATCATGGGGCCACCCGTGGTTGGTATGGCCCAACCACCAACACCAGAAGAGAATTATACAAATACTGAACCCAAAACCGATCGCTGATACTAAAACAAAAAGGCAACTCAGAGGACAATATTCCACAATGTCTAAGATCAGTACTAAACCAAATATAGACCAACTGTCTAAGCCCCAAACCCAACTTGCGAACCCGATCAGTCAACCAAATCAATTGCACCAGGAAAAGAATAAGGCAGGAATTCAGTGGGAAACACGTACCAGGGGGCTGGACAGTAGGAAACACCTCCAAGGAACGAAACTTTTTGGGTTCAGCTTCACTGGTAGATGCATAAAACTCCTCCTAACAACTCCTTTTACGCGAGCTGGAGGTGGAAGAAGACGAATCAGAGGCAGGATTAGCTGGAAGAACCACCGCAGCCACAAGAGACATCAACACAAATGGCAAACTAGAGTGGGGAGGGACTATCGCATGAAAGAACGGCGGCCGCGACTGTGCTCCAAATACTTGTGCTAATTTATCATGAAGCACTTCCATTGCGATTTGTGAAGCCAGTTCATTATAAGGGTGCCACGTATCATGAGGAGAAGAAACCGAAGTAGTGCTGGCAGCCGACACTTTTACCAAGGAGATCTCGGAACTTGAACCACCGACGGCACCGCTCCCAATCCCTGAGACGGCCGGAGGATCCCCAGATTCTGGCGGTAATCCGGCGGAAGAACCAAAACTAGCTACTACCGAAACAAAGGAGCCCGAAGAGGAAGACTGACCAGCTTCCGGCGAGTAAGCAAACTCCGATGAGCTGTCAACCGGAGACTTAATTGAGGAAGACGAAGCATAAGTAAGAACGTCCATGGATTGCACATCCAAATTGTCTGTATCATCGTTAACATTTTCACCATCCATAAAGATACGAGTAGTCCTATTCCAATTCCAGTTCCAGTGTGAATTAGCAAACGCCGACGCGAAAAGAGAGGATGATGTGTCTGGTAATAAATGCGAGTGCTCCCTATCTGAGTATAACGTGCCGGTACTCGCAGCACCTATTGACGAGCTTGTCGCAGAGAAAAAGGACATTCACTATTAACGTGCCGGAACTCCCTAAAGATTTTTTCGTAAGAGGCCCGTATCCAATTACACTGTGATTGGAAAGTAGAGACATAAGAATCGGCGACCAATCGAAAGGGGACTAACGACACATCAGCTGAAGAGCATTTCAGCAGGTATATCCATGGCTTCTAACCCAAAGGTCCACTGTGGAAAAATCTAAGCGAGCAAAACCGTCGAAAGGGGACTAACGACACATCAGCTGAAGAGCACCATGGATATTCCATGGACTAGCCACCAAATGGCATTCTAAATCGCGAGCATCAGAGAAGTGGAACACAAAACAAGCGCCCACCAGTTCAATTTCCAAGGGGTTCCCAACAGGTGCCAATTCGCTGGACAAAATCCAGAGAGAAAACCCGAAAGTCTGCGAATCTTCCAATTAAAGTGTTCTGCTAACGAGTTTGGTCGATCCGAAGGACAGCTTCATCAACTTCGATTACATGACCACGTCTCTCCAAAATAGGATATTCTTCAACATTAGAAGAATCTAAACTCGAGGTAGCCATCACAGAAAAGAGGAAGAGCAAAAGAAAGGTAAAAAACCAGGTGAGGACGAAGCCAAGATAATCGCGCACACTTGCGCCCTCTAAGCAGGAGAAGACTCAGCCGAAGTCTTTTTTTGTAGAGCATGTCTCTAATTTTGTGTACCTAATAATGTGTTTGTCCATTTCATGTTCATGTGATATTCGGTTATACTTTATTTGTACAAATTTTGAGATGATTGACTTCACTTCTAATTAATATAATTTTTTTTTCTTTTCTTTACTCTTTGTTGACATTAATATATTCCTAAATAGTTTCTAAAATTATTGAAGTAATCCACTTGAACTGTTCCGTAAGTACTCGTAAGGTTTTGCCACCAGACTTTGCATAACTTATAGATAATATTTTATTATTAATATTAATGGTTTTAGTCATGTCATAGTGTATGTGACGCTTCGTTTCTGACTTATCCATGTGAATTGAAATGATTTAGAGATTGCTATCTTATCCTCTGAATCATGTCTCATGTGTCAGTGATGACATGTGTGATCTTATTCTGAATGACTCTTTAGTAGTGTCTGTCTCTATATATTATGACATTTTTAAAAATTATGTCTTCGTATGAAAACTTACTTTGTATTCTGAATTTTTATTTTGTATATGTTCTGTCAATATTATGTACGGTCTGTAATACTGCTTCCTTGGATATTTTTGTATTCCTTTTGATCGTTCTGTTTGAGCGACCTTACTGGGTATTTAGCTCACTCCTCTATCGTTTTTCTTTCAGGTGATCAGTAAGTGGGATTGGATTTCAGGGCTAGCTATGTGACTGATAGTTAGCTGTTTTTTTTTATCTCAGAGTCAGTATTAGTATTTTTAGATATAATAATTAAGACAAATTGAATTTTTTTAGATTTTATTTTGGAACTCTGTGTCGAAGTAATTTAGATTATATAAATGCTTTAGGCTGCCATGGCATTTATTGATGTATCTTTGGAATTGATTAGTAAATACTCTGAATGACCACTTGGGAGACTTTTTGATATTTTGAGATTTTCTAACTTTGCCTATTTGATATTATCAGTTTCAGAGCATTACATAAATCATCTCAATTATCTTAATTGAATGGAATCCAATGAGAAATTGTCTTCTTACATGATATTTGAAATTACTGAAACTGATCATAACCAATCTATTTGTTGGAATATCTTAATAAAATAAAATGTACCTTATAGCATTCCAATTATATTGCAAGTTACGGCAATATGATATTTACTTACATGTAAATTATTAAATGAGTTACAAATGCAATAATGAGTAATATTAATACATATTGATTTATGGTGTGTATAATATACTTTATTATCTGGCATTATTGAAAATGATTATGATTATTATTCTATAAGTTACAAAGCAAAAGTATAATAATTGGCCATGTATATAACGTCATGGGGTGTGACATAGAAGTATACTTGAAACTATTATGCTTTCAAGCTTAGTGTTTTTTACTTTACTATCACAATGTATTTTTCTTTATATTTTATATTTGGACAATGTGATTGTGGACTAATTCATACCGTCTTTCTATGGACGTGCACATGAAAAAGACATAATCTTAGAGACTTTATCTACCGTCAGCACATACATGTAGGGAGGCGATAATGTCTTTAGAACAGTGACAGAAATGGACTTGCCCTTGCACAACTTTTGCGGTTCCTACCGGCGTCAAACGAGGATAACATGCTTTGAGAAGGAAAGTTGGACCATTCCATTCTAGTTGATCATGTTTTGCAGATATATAGAAATAATTGCAGTCCTAAAGACATTAGAGAGATCTTTCTTCAGCACAAAAGCAGAGTTACATTGAGCAAATGTAGGAAACAAGGACGCCATGGTGGTTGAAATTTTTTTGCGTATGAAGGCAGGCGATGGCGAATCTAGCTATGCCAACAATTTTGTTGCCCAGTACAAGGCATCGAAGTTTTGGACACAAAGTTCACATGGTGACAATTGCTGCAAAAGATCACTTATGCGCGTCATGGAAATCTCCTTACACAATAAATTTGAATACTGGTATGAGATTGTGATATTTTCATATCACATTGAGGTAAGTTTTAATTTGTAATCAGTTAAGCTGCATGTTTGATACCTCTATATGTATGGCAATGGAATGAGTAAGAATATTTACATGAATTGTGCTTTAAGAGCGATAAAAACTTTGAAATGTAAATGAAAATTGAGCTATACACCGCACATGAGGTTCCATTGTTTTCGCTTATAATTATAATCATTTTGGTAGTGCTGGTTAGAAGACTGATAATAGTTCTAAAGCTTTCTTTTATTGAGAATAGCATCCTAACAAAGAATAAGTGTTTTAGCAAAGGAAAAGATGTGGCATTTATCTACTATTTTGTGCTTATGCAAGTTATTTTAGCATAGGTGTTGTGTTGTTTGTGGTCCTGTTATTTTGATATATTTGTTGGAATTGACACTATCTGATGACATAGTGTAAGTTTCTTGCCAATTCCATGCAATTGGTTTTTGAATTACTAATTTTTGTTGCGTGCTGAGGAGTTCTATGGTTAAAAAGATAATTGATTTGACTTCTCGAATCAAGGCGCTTTTGTATGATTTATAGTTTGTATCTATTCACTTTTGTATGAAAGATTTTTTATTCGTGCCAATTTTTCTTTGACTTCACCTTTGTGCTAATGAGCTCGTTTTGTAATATCTGAAATTTATGTGACAATCTGGTTTTCACGACCACCGAAAAATAGTTTACAAAGGTCGTATTTAAAAGGGACATTTTTTCATTTGGTAAAAATATTTAAAAAATGAGGCTTCATTCAAACCGGTTTTGTTTTGATAGTTGTACTTATAAAATATGTTACATGTCACAAAATAATTTAACTTTAGTGTTTGCTAATGTCAGGTATAATGCTAACAACGTGATTTAAAAAGTATTACGTTTTAGATGAAGGTGTAAACGTTTTCTAAATATGATGAGTATATGTCTCTTACATGCATTAGATGTTTTTTGAGCTATTACTTTTATCTAACTCTCTGTTATGTGGATACCAAATGGAGAAAAGAGAAGAAAAGGTAAAATGAACTTTTACTAGATATTTTTGTGTGCATGAAATTTTTCAGAAATTAAAATATTAGTTTGATACGGTTTTGGAAATAGATTGAATAGTTTTAAAAAGGTCTAAGCTAAAATAAATAAATAAAAACTTTATATTAAGATATAGTGATACCATGTTATGACCTTTTCAGGACATAATATTTAGTGACATTAATAAGGATGCCTTTACATGTAGATTATTATGTTTGCCTGTACGCAGTTTTATCTTAGAAAATACCTACACTTATTCTTTTCTAATTTTTCGACACATGGCTTTGGTTTGAAAAATAAAAATGAATTTTTGAGATTTTACGCATAGAGTTATAGTTTGGTAAACCACCTAAAGTCAGTTTATTGAGTTCTCTTTCAAGAGAGGAAAATTGTCATGGCATTATCGGCTTTTATAAAACAAGTAACTTGACGCTAATTTTATTTTGCTGGGTGTGTCTACAAAATAAATTATTTGATAAACTTGTTAATAAAACGGAACTCCTTATTTTAATGTTAAATTCTTTGATGAATACATGGCTACGAAATGTGGGGTGCATGATATGATGATAATTATGATTTTTTCAGTCATTTATAAACAAAGAAGATCCTAATAACAACATAAAGAATATATACATATCTATAGTATGTTCTTAATTTTAAGTATATTTTAGTATGTTGCGTGCATGTAGGCGTAGTGAGATTATATATTATATCTCATGCATGTACTTTCTGTTTCTTGCACTTAACTTTGCTAGCTTGGACATCTAGGCATGTATAGTTGTTCTGTATAATTGAGCTTAAAAATGTGGAAGAAGAAAAAAAAAAGTGTTGTGTCATATTTTGTAGAGAAATATCTACTCCTTTAAATTGTTTAAGATTCTCAAAAGTCTTTCTGTTTTGAAAATATGAAGGGAAAAAAATCTTGCTCTACTCAAACCGTAGAGTCTACGTTTATTTAGAAGAACACCCAATTTGTATCATGTTATAAAACCCTCTTAGTTGATTTTTGTATTGATCTAAGGAAAAATAAAAGATAGAAGAGTTTAAAAAAATTAATAATTGTAAAGTGTTGTCAAAGTCTAGTGATTGAAATTATGCTTTAATAACAATGTCAAATCCTGATAATCGAAGTCTTTGACTTCTGATTATCTTGACTATTTTGCTATTTATAGTTATGATAGTTATATCTATGCCAAATAGTATCTATGTTTTGATTTCTAGAAAACAAAGTGCATTGAATTTTTTGGTATTTTTAAATCTTGAATACCAAAGATTTATAAAACGATTGCATATTCGAAATTATGTTTCCAAATGAGTTTTATCTAGCTTTTTCAAAGCTTGAAAACTAAAATCAAAATTTTTGAAACTTATTAGAGGATTTTTATGAAGTTACTATTAATGTGAGATTATGTTATACGAAGCATGACGAATGTTGAGGAAAATGTGACTCCTGGTAAGTGAAAGACTACTGCTCACAATATGTTAAAGACTAGTTCCTAGTAGTAGATTACTAATCAAAAGCTTGATTCCTAGTAGTGAGACTACTGACTAATATCATCTTTGATGCTAAGGGAAGTGGATATTATCATTGAAACTTAATTTACTTGATGAGATCCATAATGTTGCTTCGATGTGTACTATTGGGCCCTCAAAATTCTGCAGATTTGTGATAGTTTATCGATGAAAAGAAAATAAGTTAAAGAGGTTCTATAAGAAATTGTGCAATTTGTCTCGAGACTAGAGCAGGGGCTAAATCCTTTTTTACTTGAGGTGGATGGGGTGAGCCCACAGGAGGGGGGTTACCAATGGAGGTAACCCATCTTTTATGATTGGAGATCCCATAAAGAAGGTTCAATGGGTATGAACAATTTGTAGAGTAGACCTGGCAATTTTCTACCCGTACCCGTTCAAAAACCCTGGGTACGGGTACCTATATAGAGTACCCGTGCAATTTTGACCCGTACCCGAACCGATCCGTTGTTTTCTGGTCTGTCCGGGTCGATTTTTGGGTACCCATGAATATCCGTTTTCCTGGGATATATATAAAAGAAAAAATCAATGCCCTAAACCTAAACCCTTTTCGGCTCATTTCTCTCCTCTCATCTCCATCAGAGACTTAAGAGTTCTCTTACGCTGCCGCACAAACCTGGTGCTTTCAGCTTTGTCTCTCTACCGCCGGTGACCAAATCCGGCAGATCGTGACACCGTCGATCAAGGGTCGTACCTCCACCTCCACCGCCGGCTCCTCTACGCTCCTGTAACTCCACCGCCGGCATTCGTGAATCGTGACGACACCGTCAGTCACTCAGTCGTCCTTTTTATTTCTCTACCGCCGGCTTAACCGTGACAACACCGTCAGATTGTCTCTCGGTAACGCCCCCAGAATTCTGGAGCTCCGCCGCCCCGAACTCCCGGGTCGTTAACCTACCGGATCACATCACACCTGTCAAACCTATTCACTAATGCATATTTCAAATCATCTAATTTAACATCAACTCAATTTCTTCAAATTACTAGATCACCAACTGCTTAGCTTAAACCATTACAGCTTAGGTTCTTCGCAATTCAAATTTCCTAAGAATGAATTTACAGTACTGACCCACGCTGGGGTCTCCCTACACAGTAGTGGTGGGCTCACCGGAACCTCACGCAGACTCTAACCCATTCCCGAACCTGCTACAGCTTATCGTCACCTGCAGAAGGGAATCAAACGGAGAGTGAGCTTTTGAGAGTTCAGTAAGGTCATACAAGGACTACAAAAGATATTATAACACGACTCTAAAAAATCCAACCGACGATGATTTTCAAGACACTTCGAACGATCAAAATTCAATAATTACCCAAACTGAGCAAAGTTCATCAAAAATAGATACCAAAATACATATTAACAATCAGAACATATCCAAACTGATTAATAAAAGATCCTTTTCAAGTCTGCATTTCCAAGTACCACGAAAATTTCCCTTGCTCAAGGGATTTCAATCCGAGCAGAAATTGATTTCAAAAATACAACAAGATTTCCCGAGGGATTTTAACCTAAGCAAAAATCAAATCAGATAATACGATAAAGGCTTGTCAGGGGATTTCAACCCAAGTACAATTCCTTCTAGCTAAGTACAATGAATGTTTGTCAAGGGCTTTCAACCCAAGTACAAATCATTCTAGCTAAAGAAAATAAAAAATCAAATGTTGATCCTGGGCGATTGCAATGCCATTATGGCAAGCTCATATAGTGTACTCATGCATGATGTACTAAATAATTACTAGTCCACTTGGGTACTAGCCTGCGTTTCATGCAGGATTCAACCAGCCTTATACTGCCTCCCCACTAAACAGGTATCCAGGTCAACACACAAATTAGCAATATCAATGAGCGTTAGCATAAGCTCATATCCCCGAAATCAATTCGGTTTCTCATAACAATAATCATACTGACATAAGTCAGCATTCGGGATTTTCAGAAGAAATCAGATTTTTCAGAAGAAATCATAATTTCAGAAGAAAAAATCACAAATAAACAACAAAAACGATTACGAACAGATATCAGATTTAGACATAACAATTCAGAAGCAATCAGATTTTCAGAAGAAAATCACAGATAAACAACTAAACGACTGTGAATAATTATCGAATATAATCATAACAATTCAGAAGAATGGATACAGACAATTATCAAATTTGCTCAGCCCGCAATAACATGCGAGCATCACAAGATTTTCAAATAATCGATTCAGGTTCAACATTAGGATTTTCTGGGCAAGAACATGCTGATATCAATACATAGAGTTCGGCATTAGCCGTAAATATATCAAAGGAGTACTTATGAGTACGAGTAATCAAATAAGGGTTCGGACAAAGTCCTTACCCAGGGTTCAGATAGAATCCCTTACCTGAATCCGCAGCTAAATTATCCTAACCGGAAGTCTTTAGCTTTAACCTAAACGAAATGATCAAACCATTAGAATACAGCCTACAGAACAAAAGTATAACTTAATATGAACTCACACATGCTCCCAAAATGAACCTCCCTTCACCGGGTATGTAAAATTACTGAAACGCCCCTAGGGTGTAAAATTACCAAAATGCCTCTCTCGGACTTAAATAACCCAAACGGTCTACCCATAAGTAGAATCACTAAAATAAACTTCTCATATGTAAATTTATGCAAAAATACCTTTCTTAGGTCAACTTATCAAAATACCCCCTTCGGGGTGGTAAATTACCAAAACACCCCTGGGGGTTTCCGGCACCAGAAAAATCTCAAAATATCTTAAACCGCTATTTTAAGCATCCCGATGTTATTTCTGGCCTAAAAAGTATTTTATAAAATTTTCATCCGAAAATCCCGAACCGGTGTCTGGACCGAGCGCTAAAATGTCCGTTTCACGAAAAATACCTATCGGACTCAGAATGGCCCGAACTTTTAGATACTGAATCATATCTGTAAAATAAGGCTTCCATAAAATTTTTAGGTTAAAATAACTTGGTTTGATATGCTAAATAAATCGATAAATTCTTCAATCAGTACCCTAATTTAGGGCCCTTTGCGGACTCCAAAAATTCCCAAAATTTTCCAGAGGGTAGATCTCGTAAACAAATTGGGTGTTACTATTTTTAGTTTTGTCTAATTTTGGCTCTAACTATTTATTAAAATTCAATTAAAAACTGCCTAAATGAATTTTACCTTTAGCGACAATAACACACACTATTCAAATCAAAAACACACTATTGCACCCTGAAACACACACTTCATCTTCCTTGTTCGAACACACACACAACTCACTGATGGTCTTCGAAATTCACTGAAACCCACCATTAAAACACACACAAACACTTGCAACACTTTCATATTCTCACAAATCACACACCTATATACACTCAATACCCAAAATCTCACACCCCCGTACACCCACTCTCAACACTCAAGAACACACACTTCAACCACCCTGAAACTCACGAATTCCACTCATTATCTTCCTAACACACACAAAATTCAAAGCTCATTAACATGACTACCCGTATTCATGTATAATTTCCCACCCGAAATTCTCACGCAACATAAACACACACCCAATAACCGTAGGCACACTCGGCACTCACGGTGACACACGCATGGTCACACACCTGAATTCACACACACACAATGAAATTTCATACACATGAGGGATAGGGATTACCCTTAAAAAAATCTCTCAGTTTCTCTCTAGCTCTGTCCGAGCTCCCTCTCTTTCTTCTTCCCTCTCTGTTTTCCTTATGTTCTTCTTCACTGTTCATTCCTTTTCTTCTTCTGTTTCTTTTGTTCCTTTTCCGAAAGGGAAAGGTTCCCCTTTTTGCTTTTTGTTCTCTCTTTTTTTTTCATTTCTTTCTTCCTTGCTTTACCCGAAATCATTATCCAAATCCAATATTTAATAGTTTTAGTTAGCTGAGTCATTAACCAAGGAGGAGGTGTCAACATCTTGTAGCTAATTTTCAAATTTTACAAACTAGCCCCTCTAATTTTTCAAAATTTACAAAAATACCCCCAAAGTTTCAAAAATTATATTTTTGCCCCAAAATTCTTTTAAGTTCCTATGCACTACTAATACTCGAGCATTATTTAAATTTAACACCCGTTTATTTTTTGGAGCCCAGATCGTATTTTTAACCGCCTCCTGAAGTTCGAGATATTACACTCTCCACCGCCGGCGACCAGTTTTCAGACATAGGTCATGTGCCTCTAGTCTTCAGCCTTCACTCTTCAAGCTCTTTCATTCTTCAAGGCTTCAAGCTCGTCAATCTTCAGTCTTCAGGCTCTTGCTGGCGACACGGAACATATTAAGACCCGCGGATAATACCCTACCCGTAAGGGTAGAGTACGGACCCAGTGAAAAGTTACCCAAAAAAAATCGGGTAATTTTTACCCGATCCGATTTTATCCTTACCCGTACCCATCCGGTTTACCCGATTGCCAGGTCTACTGTAGAGCGTGACTTGTGATAAAAGTAACACATTTTGTTAATATGAGAGTGTCTCCTCCTTATCCATGTGGTGCTTGTATTACTTAGTGTGACGCTCAGGAAAGGGTTTCCCCTAAATGAGCTCGAGGCGAATATTTTTGCGAGATACATGTCACACATACCCTTGGAGGACTCACCTAAGTAAGAGTGGTCGTGAGGCCGCAACTGTGGGAACTATGGGTCATCCCTAAATACTCTCATGAGAATCAAGATAAGAGCGCATGACCATTAATTCATTGCGTGTATGACAACTTAAGTTTGGTGAAGGGACATAATTCAAGGCATGGTCCATTAGGGCTCTCTCATATGGAAGTTGTCAACGCTAAGTGTTGGTTCAAATCCTGAAAGCACCAACACCTATTGCACAATACAAGTTGCCCAGCTTATTTATGTATTTTTTATTTTTATTACTTTACGAATTTATAATGTTTGAGAACCATGACTTTATTTTGCAATTGATATGT
Organism: Escallonia herrerae; assembly: GCA_033070095.1. NCBI lineage: Eukaryota > Viridiplantae > Streptophyta > Magnoliopsida > Escalloniales > Escalloniaceae > Escallonia > Escallonia herrerae. The sequence continues at coordinate 269,371 of JAVXUP010000314.1, forward strand.
TTTTAAATGCTTTAAATTTTGTTGGAATATTGAGACTTTATAAACATTTCATCAACGGCCTTTTAAGTATTTCAAATCATCATTTTATTTTATCAAAATAGTGAGAGATTGTTAGAATATTTTTATAAAATAAAATGTACCTTATAGCATTATAATTGTATTGCAAGTTATGGCTACATGGTATTCACTTGCATGTAAATTATGAAATGAGTTACAAATGCAATAATGAGTAATATTAATTCATATTAATTTGTGGTGTGTATAATATACTTTATTATTTGGTATTATTAAGAATTGTTTTGATTATTTCATAAATTACAAAGCTTTTAAGCTTACTTATGTGGTCAGTAAATACATAATGATTGACCATGTATATAAGGCTATAGAGTGTGATATGTGTGTATGATGTAGAAATATACTCGAAGTTATTATGCTTCCAAACTTTATTGTTGCCAATATTTTTGCTGTAAAAAATATAAATCAAAACCTAAATCTTTCGACACTATTTACGTTACACCCTCCTTCATCTCTGAGCTATTGAATGCACCAAGTTTATTTCACTTCCGATCGTTGCAGTTATCGTTGTCACCATTTCTACCGTCTCCACATAACCGGCTACCTCCACGCTACCACCACTGCGTACTACTTGCGACAATTGTTAGACATGTACCTTCTCACGAATTGGTGAAAAACTTTAAACCCAAAGGAAGACTAATGGAACCTCGCTAGTCTACCTCCACGCTACCGCCATTTCTTTTTTGTCTCTTCCGAACAGCTGTGACGGCCGAATAATCATCTCAAATAAATGAATTGCCATTAATTCCTGGTAGATGATCATATGAAGCCAACACATAATTAAAGAGCTTTTCAACAGCGCTGGTGATTTTCATTGTTTCATCCACACCTTCATCGACTTTGCTATTGCAATTCCACATGTCAAGGGAATCATATTCAGGTTTGAGGAAAATTGCTTTTTCCTATTTTTCTTGTTCTGTTTTATATGTTATTTCCTTCGTAGATGGTACGTAGTACGGTTGTGGACAAAATACCTTCATCGACTTTGCTATTGCAATTCCACATGTTAAGTGTTTTTAAAAAGTTAGTAGTCCAAAATGAAGCCTTTTTAGCTTATGTAGAGCTTTAAAGAAGTTGATTTGACTTTTAAAATACCTATCGGATTTACAAAAGTCGGGCCAATGATCATACTAAAGAATTAGTAAGTAGAGTATAATTTTCGTATTTTACATTTTTTAGATTTTATATTGTTATTTTAAAGTACTTTTGAGATTTTAATAATCAAAATTAAGGCCTAATGTGTAAGTATATTGATTAGGTAGAGTTTTAGAAGGTTTATAATTAGTTTTATAAAGTTTAAAAATATTGCATAAAGTATATCTATGAATTTTTTAATAATAAATTAAAGTAAAGAGTTAAATAGAGTAGAAAAAGAAAAAAATATCAAAACAAATAGGATTCTTGAATCTTGGACTCTAAATAAAGAGAGACCAACTAAGTTAGGGGACTACCACATGCAAAGTTGAAGTAAGTAAAATTTTATAAGGTGTATAATTAGTTTCTTAGTTTTATAAAGTTTAAAAATATTACATTAATTATTCCTACAAATTTTTAATAATAAATATAGTAAAGAGTTAAATAGAAAAGTTGGGCCAATAATCATACTAAAGAATTAGTAAGTAGGGTATGATTTTCGTATTTTACATTTTTGAGATTTTATATTATTATTTTAAAGTGCTTTTGAGGTTTTAATAATCAAAATTAAGGCATAATGTATAATTATATTGATTAGGTAGAGTTTTAGAAGGTGTATAATTAATTTTTTAGTTTTATAAAGTTTTAAAATATTGCATAAATTATACCTACGAATTTTTTAATAATAAATTATAGTAGAGAGTTAAATAGAGTAAAAAATAAAAGAATACCAAAATAAATAGGATTCTTGAATTTTATATATCTAATTCAAAAGAGTTGGACTTTAAACAAAGAGACCAACTAAATTAGGAAATTATCATATGCAAAGTTGAAACTTTTGTGTCAGAAGGAGAAGACTCTTAAAAAGTCATACTTGTCGCAAATATAGAGTTTTAAAAATCTTACATGTCGCAATTTTAAGTAAATGTTTTAGCTTTATATATATATATATATATATAGGGAGCTGATCCATTGATAGCGCTAGCAAAATAGAGTATTTGCTAGCGCGATCTGGGCCGTCCATCCTGAAAGATGGACGGTCCAGATCGCGCCTTTTTCGAAAACTGTCAGTCGTCCGCGACACTATGTCACGGACGGATTTTTTTACCTTTTTGCCCCTCCACCCATCCGCTACATAGTATCGCGGACGACTGACAGGCCCTGACGCATGTCAAAAAAAAGTAGTCCGCGTCACAATATCGCGGACGACATTTTTTACCTTTTTGCCCCTCCATGCCGTCCGCGACATAGTATCGCGGACGAATGACAGGCCCACACATGTGTGGTATGACTTTTCTGTGTCATTAATGTGTCCGCAAGGGAGGGAAAAAGAGAAGACTAGTCCGCTACATAATGTAGCGGACTAGTCTTCTCTTTTTCCCTCCCTTCTCTCATTCTAACTTCTTCTTTTTCTCTCTCTTCTTACTTTGATCCTGATGAACAAATCTTCATGAAGTTCGTTGGCAACAGATTGCCATTGGTAAAAAAGACTCCAAAACGAGCACACTCAATTAGCACATCCACCTGCAGGCTGGAACCATTCATGAAATTGGCTGGCAACAGATTGCCATTTTGTTCTAGGGTCTTCAACCTCCTCCATTTCTATCACCCTTTATCAAAAACGAAAAGATTTAAAAAAAAACTTAATTTCTCAAACCCATGACAACCAGATCAAAGCACATCATAACTATTTGAAGCGGCAAGATAGAAAGAGAAGGAAGAGTTTTCAAATGGTTGTGGCCTCGATCGCCACTCGCACGCTCACAAGGGAGAGAGAGAAGATGAGAGATGAGGGGGAAAGATCGTTGTGTCCTTGATCGCCGGACACGGGAGGTGCTGTCCAACTACCCCGAAGGAACCACTGTCTTGAAGGAGCTCATCCAGAAGAGAGAAGATGAGAGATGAGGGGGAAAGAGAAAATAAAAGTTGGTTGTCTTTTTTCCAGAGCTCTGACAACACAGATGTCTCTTTTCGAGAAAGTAAAATAGTCCGCTACATAATGTAGCGGACGGTATTTTTGTGGTAAAAACGTCCGCTACATTATGTAGCGGACGAACTTAAAAAAAAACGTAAAAGAAGATTTGGACCGTCCGCGATACAATGTAGCGGACGGGTGGAGGGGCAAAAAGGTAAAAAAATCCGTCCGCGACATAGTGTCGCGGACGACTGACAGTTTTCGAAAAGGCGCGATCTGGACCGTCCATCTTTCAGGATGGACGGCCCAGATCGCGCTAGCAAATACTCCATTTTGCTAGCGCTATCAACGGATCAGCTCCCATATATATATATATATATATATATATATATATATATATATATATATATATATATATATATATATATATATATATATATATATATATATATATATATATTACAAAAGTACTTAACTTGGATGGGGTTCTTATTTCTTAATAAGTTGATTATCATATTACTAAGCCTTATATAATTGAAAAATAAATTCTAAACGTTCTAAAACTTTAACTAATTCATGAACTAACTTATTAGAACTTAATTTTGACTATTGTATCCTTAAAACCACTCTCTACTATGAATAAAAAAATTTATATATCTTAAAAACGAAAATAATATACTAGATTTAGAAGAGAAAAAAAAAGAATGATGCTATATTTGAGAATACTATCTGGGATTGGGTTCTTATTTCTTGATAAGTTATTTCCATATTATCAAGCCTTATATAACTGAAAAACTAACTCTAAACGTTTTAAAATTCTAACTGATTCATGAACTAACATAATATGACTTAATTTTGACTATTATACCATTAAAATCACTCTAACTGTGAATATAAAAATTCATATATCTTAGAAACGAAAATAATATACTAGATTTAAAAGAGAAAAAAGGATGTTACTATTGAGAATATTATCTTGGATGAGATTCTTATTTCCTGATAAGTTAATTTCATATTACTAAACCTTATATAATTGAAAAACAAATTCTAAATGTTCTAAAACTCTAACTGATTCATGAACTAACTTATTATGGCTTAATTTAATTATTGTATCTTTAAAATCATTCTCTACTATGAATATAAAAATTCATATATCTTAAAAACGAAAATAACATACTAGATTTAGAATAGAAAAAGAAAGAATGATGCGAGAATATTATCTTGGATTGGTTTATTATTTTTTGATAAGTTATTTTTTTATATTACTAAGCCTTGTATAGTTGAAAAACTAACTTTAAATGTTTTAAAACTCTAACTGATTCATGAACAAACTTATTATGACTTAATTTTGACTTTTGTATCCTTAAAATCAAAAGCATTTGATTTTTCCATGTCAAATATCTTGAGTAGCTCTTTGGTGTATTTGGCTTGGTTGATAAAGATTTCATCCTTACTTTGTTTGATTTGCAATCCAAGGAAGAAGTTGAGTTCTCCCATCATGCTCATTTCAAACTCCTTACTCATACAAGAAGCAAATTCTTCGCACAAGGATCCATTAGTAGCACCAAATATGATATCATCAACATAAATTTGCACCAACAATAAGTCCTTGTCCTTAGATTTTATAAAGAGAGTGGTGTCAAGTTTTCCTCTTGAACAATCATTTTTTAAAACAAAACTACTTAACCTATCATACCAAGCTCTAGGAGCTTGTTTTAAACCATAAAGAGCTTTGATAAGTTTGAAAACATGGTTTGAAAATTTTTCATGTTCAAAATCGGAAGGTTGAGCCACATAAACCTCCTCCGAAATAAAACCATTTAGAAAAGCACTCTTGACATTTATTTGATAGAGTTTAAAATCTTTATAGCAAGCAAAAGCTAAAAGCATTCTAATAGATTCAAGTCTAGCTACCGGTGCATAAGTCTCGTCAAAATCAATTCCTTCTTCTTGGTTATAACCTTGGGCCACTAATCTAGCCTTGTTTCTAACCACGATTCCGGATTTGTCAAGTTTGTTTCTAAATACCCATTTTGTGCCTATAATCCTTTAGTTTTGAGGTTTAGGCACAAGGGTCTAAAATTGATTTCTTCAAATTGAACTAGCTCTTCTTGCATAACAAGCATCCAAGCAAGATTCATGATGTAGAGCTTTAAAAAAGTTCTTTGGTTCAATTTGGGAAAGAAAAGCTAAATTAACATGTTGTTGAAGAGAGCGTCGAGTTCTTACCCCACTCAAAGGATTACCTCATATTTGATCGCTTGGATGATCTTTTTTGTAAGTCCAATCTTTTGGTAATGCTTGAGAGTTGTCCAAGTTTGAAGTATCATTGATAGCTTCCTCGTTTCCCACTTGAGAGCTTGATTGTTTCTACCCTAGATCAATTTCTTTGGGGTTGTCTTGTAATGTATCATGTATGTCCAAAGTTCTCATGTCATTGTCCATATCATCTGCATTGATAATGTTAGTCCTCCGAAGAAAAGAATTAGTCTCATCAAAAGTGACATTTATGGATTGTTCTACAACCAAAGTACTTTTATTATAAACTCTATATGCGTACTATTATTAGAGTAACCAAGAAAAATTCCCTCATGTGTTTTAGAATCAAATTTGCTAAGGTGATCCTTAATATTTAAAGTAAAGCATTTGCAACCAAAGACTTTAAAAAAGCTCACCTTAGGTTTCTTATCATTAAAAAGCTGATAAGGCATTTTAAACAAAATTTTACACAAGATAACTTTATTGAGAACAAAACAAGCACAATTGACCGCTTCCGCCCAAAAGTATTTAGGTAAACCATATTCGTTAAGTATTGTTCTTGTCGCTTCTTGCAATGACCTATTCTTTCTTTCTGCAACACCATTTTGTTGAGGAGTTCTAGGAGCCAAAAAATTATGTGATATACCAAAATCATCACATAAAGCTCCTATTTTTTAATTTTCAAATTCTCTACCATGATCAATTCGAATGTAGGATATCTAAAACCCTTTTTGATTTTAAACATGTTTTGTAAATGAAGTGAACACATCTAGAGACTCATCTTTGGTGGCCAAAAAGAAAGTCCAAGTATAGCAAGAATAGTCATCAACAATAACAAAACAATATGATTTACCACCAAGACTCGTAGTAGGGATTGGTCCAAACAAATCCATATGAAGTAACTGCAAGGGTCTAGAAGTAGATACCATTTTCTTCGGTTTGCGAGAAACTTTCTTTTGCTTACCCATTTGACAAGCATCACATACTTTGTCTTTCTCAAACTTGATCTTCGGGAGTCCCCTCACAAGTTCTTTGCTCGAAATGTCTTTTAAATGCTCCATATGCATGTTGGTTAGCTAAGATGTCTCACTAATAGCACTAAGACACTTAACATCTTGGTTAGCTAAATCATTTAATTGTATGGAGTAAACATTGTCATAGCTACTTCTTACCAAAATAGTTTCATTATTCTTCAAGGATTGTATAGTACAATGAGAAGCCTCAAAGATTACTCTAAAACTTTTATCACTAATTTGACTAATACTTAGTAAATTATGCTTCAAACCTTCAACATATAACACATTCTCAATTGAATATGGTTCCTTACCGATAGTTCCTTTACCTTTGATTTTTCCTTGTGCATTGTCACCAAAGTTCACTTTTCCTCCTTCTTTAAGATCGATTGAGGTGAAAAGAGATATGTTGCCAGTCATATGTCTTGAGCATCCACTATCAAGAATCCACTTCTTGTTAGTAGATTTTGCTTTGAGACATACCTATAAACACAAATCAAGTAGTGACTTTTGGTAATCATATTTTCTTGGGTTATTGGGTGTTAGTCTTACATTTGTAATCTTGACCTTTCATAACCCACATCTTCTTTCTACCTCTAACATAAACAATTCTACAAGGATAATAATTAGTCGTATGCCCTTTCTTGTTGCACCAACCACAATGTGTAAATGGTGTGCAATAGTTCTTTGGTTGTTTTGAATGAATATTCAACCTAGCTTGTTGTTGAAAGATTTTAGGAGAAACGGCCAAGGGATTTAATCCAAGACAACCTTTGTTTCGGCCAAATCTTTGACGTCCAAGCATGACATCCAAATTGTTTTGACCATCAACAAATTTTTGAAGACATTTTTTCAAATTACAAATCTCAAGTTTTAAATCTTCATTTTGTTTTTCTAAAGTCAAAGTTTTGCAAGAGATTTGTTTTGAGCTATGAGTGTTAGCAACTAATTTAACCAAGTCATTATTCACATGTTTTACATATAAATTGTTGGAAATGCAATCATTCTTGGCATGCAACTCATTATTTTCCATTCTCAACTTCTCAATTTGCTTATTAGCCTCAAGGATTTTTGTAATAAAATAATATTTTTCATAAAATTTTTTTTGGATTCCTCATATAGGCTATCATAAGCATCTTCGAAGCTTTTACTATCACTATCACTACTGGAAGAAGAGCTTACCTCATCATTTGCCATGAAGCACACATTTGCTTGTTCATTCTTCTCATCATCTTCATCACTTGAATCGAAGTCACTCCATGTTGGAGTATGTTCGACATTCATTGCTTTTTCTTTGTTTTATTTCTTAGAAAGTTTTCTTCTTTTAACTCTTTCCCAAACATCTCTTATTTACTTCTTTTCCCTTTTGTATATAGGACAATCCATCTTCATGTGCCCCGGCTTGTGACATTTGTAACAAAGTTTCTCTTCATTGCTAGCATTTTGTTATCTTCTCCCACCATTCCTTCTATACCTTAAGAATTTTTTTAAGTTCTTTGCAACCATTGCAACATCTTCTTCATCAAATTCTTCTTCATCATCACTTGACTCAAGGTTTGAAGATAAAGCTTTAAGAACAATTGATGTAGGCTTCTTCTTGACATCTTCTTGATCAAAGGTCGTGAGTTGCATTTCGTACGTCATAAGTGAGCACATCAATTCATCAAGAGGAAAGATATTAAGATTCTTCGATTCTTGGATGGCGGTGATCTTTGCATCCCAAGCTCTTGGTAAGGACCTAATCACCTTTCTTACAAGATCATCATTAGTGAATTCCTTACTCAATTGCTTTAATGGGTTTACAATGTTAGTAAAATGAGTATTCATATCTGTAACGGATTCATTTGAAAGCATATGAAATAGCTCATAATCTCTAAACAATAAGTTCATCTTGGAATCTCTAAGAAGGGAAGTTCCTTCATGCATAACTTGTAGAGTATCACAAATACTCTTAGCAGAATTACACATAATGACTCTATTGAGTTCATTAGTGTCTAAAGCATAAACAAGACAATTTTTTTCTCTAGCATTCATACAAATCATCTTCTTATCATGATCACTATATTCCGATTTGGATTTAGGCTCTTCAACCTTGTCAACTACCTTTATCAAAATGAATGGGCCATTCTCAATAATATCTCACATCTCATAGTCTTGAGATTCGAAGACTTAGATTTTCATCTTAACTTTCAACACACTATAATTGGTCCCATTAAACAATGAAGGCCTAGTGGTAGAACTACCATCCATTCCCCTAACGTAAGCCATGATCGATTAACTCTCTTGGCGTTACCCAATATATCAAGAGTCGAGGCTCTGATACCACTTGAAACCAAAAAGATAACCCTAGAGGGGGTGAATAGGGTTTTAAGACTACTTTAAAAAATAACAAGTAATTATTACAAACTTAGAGAAGCTATGAATAACACTTGAGAAGCTACAAATAACAAACCTCAAACACAATATCTCAAGTAAGCAAACTAACCAATCTCAACACAAGTATAAAACGATAATGTAAAGATAGAAGGGTTTAGAGATACTTGACAAGGAAACTTAAATGGTTCGGCTTAAAATACCCTCAAGCCTACGTCAACCTCTTCAAGGAAGTCCCTTGAAAGGCCCTAGAATCCACAAGTATGATCTTTCTTACGGGTCAAGATCAAACCGTTTATAATCCCTTGATGCTATGCCCACATCAAGAACAAGCTTTGACAATCCCCAAGCTCCAAAGCTTGACAACCCTAAGCTTTGATACAAGAAACTTTAGATGAATAATTGTGTACAAATATTCACTCTTAAGAAGTAGATGTGTACAAGTTCAAGCTCTAGAATAAGAGAGATGAGTGTATGATGATTTTATGAAAGTGTAAATCTCTCAAATGTAAGTTCACAATAAATGCTCTCTTGAAATGGATGAGAAAACAATAAAAACCAAGAGAGATTGAACAATTACCTTTGATCTTTGAGAATATGAAAGATAAGAGAGCTTTAAATACAATTGGTGAATCAAAACTATGCCCAAGATGAGTATTTATAGGTGTGAGAATGAATATGACCGTTTGGAATTAGGTGGAGCATTACATGCGCCAAACGGTAAACGCAGTCGACTGTAATCCCAAAAGTAGCCGTTAGAAATTCAAATTTTCAACTTGCAGTCAACTGTAATAGGCTACTGGAAGTATTGCAGTCCAATGCAGTCGACTTCATTCTTGAAAATGCAGTTCCTTGTTTTCAAAGAATGAAAAACTTTTATGCATGTAATGGAAACCTATGGCAAGTTCTAGGTTTACAGTCATCGATACGATCAACTCTCTCTGAGTCTAGTTACAGAGAAGGAAATAAAAGCATTGTAAAACTCAATAGACGAATTCTTTCTTTGATGTGTTCCGTTGAGTGACTTTGAACGATTTGCTCGTCTAATTCTCTATTTGCATGAGTATGAGATTGTACATATTGCTACATCAACTTAATGCATGTCAGACAACATAATCATTAATGTTAGTTATCATCAAAATCAAATATAATCCTAAGTTAAATAACCTTAGGGTTAACACGACAGACTTTTAGCGACGAAAGAAATTCCATCGCTAAAACATCTTTCAGCACCGTCGATAAAAAATCATCGGTAAAATATTTTAACAACGGAATATTCCGTCGGTCAAAGTATTTGCCAATGGACTATTACAGATGAACTTTTACCGACAAATTATACCGTCGCTAAATATTTTATAGAATTTTATAATTTTTGATGATTTTTAAAAATCATATAAGCGACGAAATTATTTCGTTGGTGAAAGCAGGGCTTTATCGACGAACTATTACCGACGGCATAAGCCTGTCCCTAAAAGTCTTATCTAAAATCTCAGATCTCCTTTTTTCTTTTCTTTCTCTCATTTCTCTAACTCATCGGCGATCTTACTCCGGCGACCTTCACATCTACGGCAATCCACCCCCCGATGTCGCGCCACCTCTGCCAAATAGCCACCTCCGTCGCCACCTCCGGCTCTGTCATCCATGGCCAGTGCAAATTGAACCTGTATTTTTACCACTAATCGAGGAACATCGCCATCGCCACTGCCGTCGTCGGCTACACCATTGGTATGTCCACGAGTTTTAGAATTTACCTTATGCAAAAATTTTAGGTTTATGTGAAGTTTGTCTTACGATGTGAATTTTGTGCTTGTTTATGCTTGTTTAGTCTTATTCTATGAAGTTGAAATTGCAATGTGAATTAGATTCCCGATGGAGTTGATATTTGCTATGTTTTGCTATGTTTAGGTTTATGCTTGTTTAGACTTATTCTTGCCTTGCATTATCGACTTTTGTACTTTCAAATTGAGGCACTTGCGAAGTATGTTGCCGTTAATTGATCTTGAGCAACTCTGCTACTAGCTAGGATGTTAAATCGACAGTGTATATCTCAAAAAAAAGAGTTGTGCAGCCGGGGGAGGGACGTGATGTTCGTGTATGAGAGCCATCTGATATGTGCATGTTTATGTGCTTCTTGTTCAGTGATGTGTGTAGGTGTGTTTGTTACATAGGCAGCTATAGGGGTGTGGGATGTATGTTTGGGTTACTGGTGAGCCCGTGCAAAAAGGGTGAATTTTAAAGCTAGGGTTTAGTCCTCCCCCTTCCCCCTAGCTCAGTATCCTTTCTGGTTTAGTTTGTTGTATGTGGTTGGTTTAGTTTTTAGGAGCGGGTGTAATTTTAGGCTAGTATTTTGTCATCCCCAATCCCCCAACTTAGTGCCCGTGTTAGTTTGTTTGAGTTTGTTTGGTGGTGGCGGTGAGTTCCCGCTATCTCGTGTGACAGCGTGATTGGGTAAAGCAACCTCCTTTATTGGTATTAGGTGGGTGGTCATTTGATATGGTGGTGCTGCTTGCTGTGAGTGGTTGTGCGGTGGTGACGTGGGTGGATGGCACAGGGTTGGGGTGATGTGACAAGTTTGACAATGGTACATGGTGATTCCGTGCCCTCTGTCAATGGTGATTGGTTTTTCCGAGGGTATCTTATAGTGAAGGTCATAAGAGAATCCGGTTTCAGTGCTTAGCTTTTTTTCAACGTTTCAACCATTATGTTTTTTTATGCCTATAGGCTCAAGGTGTTAGGCTTTTACTTTTTTTGTTTATGTTTCTTTCTTTTTTGCTTTTTATTTTTGTACACTGTAATCAATCCTTGAGGCCAGGGAAGTTGACCTCATTTATGATCTTAAAGAGAATATTTATTATAATTTTCAACACAAAATTATACAACAAGGGAGCCAGAGAAATAAAGTTGACCTAATTTATAACCTCATATTTCTTTTTTTTTTTTGCTTTTTATTTTGGCACGCTGAATTTTTTTTATTAAACTACTTGTCATAAGCCAAACTCATAGTTAGGCCCATTAGCCAGGTGTGAAAGACTACATAAGACTATTGAAATCTAGTAAAGGCTCCGCCAAGCCTTACTATTATCCTTCACATAATATGGTACCACACGCTTTACACGTGTCCGAAGGTGTCAGACACGTGCCCGGAGGTACCGGTAAGTGTCAGACACGATACCGACACCCTATATGAGGCGTCGATGCTTTCTAGGATAATTGTGATTTAGTTGTAATTTTTAGACTTATTTATATCAATTTTTATTCTTTATATAATTTTGTTAACTGTGCATTGAGCATTTGAGAATTGAGATTATTGACTGTGCATTGAGAATTGAGATTTTTGACGGAGGATGGGACCCAATTGGATTGAGATATCAGTTAGGTAGCACGAACACGGACACCGCGTTCGATTGACACCGACACCGAAATGTCATATTTTTGGCCAGGAAACTTGTGGATACTTCTTCAAGAGGTGTCCAGCACCTCTTCAAGGGGTGACCGACACGGTGTCCGACAATTAAAAAATAAATCAATATCTTTAGACACTGCTGAGAGGTGTCGGACACTGTAGGTCGGTGTTGGACACCATACCGACACCACATATGAGGTGTCGGTGCTTTCTAGGATATCTGTGATTTAGTTGTAATTGTTAGACTACTTTATATTGATTTTCATTCTTTATATGATTTTGTTAATTGCGCATTGAGCATTTGAGAATTGAGAACTGAGATTGTTGACTTTGCATTGAGAATTTGAGAACTGAGAATGTTGACAGAGGATGAGACCCAATTGGATTGAGATATTTGTGATTTAGTTGAATAGTTGGTTGTTGAATTTAGGTTAATTAAGTTAAGGCGATATTTTTAGCACCCCCCAGAATTTCATAGTGGCTCCGCCACTGGCTATAATTAGTCCTAATTAGTCCCGATTAACCGTAATGGACCCAATTAACCCTAATTATTGATATTAGTTTTAATTAACCCTAAGAACCCAATGAACCCTAATTAGCTGTAATTAGCCAAAACTAGTCCTAATTAATACTAATCAGTCCAAATTAAATCCTAATTAGCCCTAATTACTCATATCTTAGTTAGGTTTTAGGGTTTAATTAATCTAATTACTCGCAGCGTCCGTTGGGCGAGGAGGAGATCTAGTGCATTGCTACGGGTGGTGTTTAGGATGATTAGGGATCAAGATCAGCAGGGCACTGCTGATAGACATGCCGAGCCGGCCCCGGATTAGCAGGATCCAGATCTGGGACTCGGTAACCCTTGATGAGCCCCTTCTCGTGCCCTCCTGACTTATACCTCCCTCCTGGCTTGTACTCTTCTCCCTTCCCCTACCGATCGTATCAGTTCCCGGCTTGTACATTTTATTTTTCATTATAATAAACATTTTTTAAAGTTATATAAAGGTTTTTTATGTCTGTTGTATGGTTAAATGATTGCTGATCAATCAACAATTATTTAACCCTAATGTGCATTTGGGGATTGTGCCTTGTTGTTGGGGCTTGATTTTTTTTATCACATGTTCAGGCATTAAAAAAATTTTAAAAAAAATTTAAAAATTAACTTTTAGCGACGGATTAATTCTGTCGCTAAAGAGTATACCTAAGTCTGAACCTTAACAACGGCATATTCTGTCGTTAAAAGGGACATTTAGCGACCCGTCGCTAAAAAGTTTATTCTGTCGCTAAATATTTACCGAATAAATATTTTTTTAAAAAAATTAAAAGAGGTAAAATACAATTAGCGACGGAATTTCTGTCGCTAATGTATAAAAAAACTGTCGCTGAAAGTCCAATAGTAGACGACGGATTTTTAAAATTCTGTTGCAAAACTTTTAACGACGGGCTTTTATATGAGGGACTTTTAGCGACGGTAATTCCGTCGTTAAAAGGTTTAGCGACGGAATGTAGGCCTTTGGCGACGGATTTTTCCGTCACCAAAGACCTTATTCCTTGTAGGGATTGAGATCTTTAGCGATGATTAGCGTTAATGATATTTTTAAAAATGTTTAGCGATAATTTTTATACCTATAGTTAGCGTCGATACTTTATTAGCAACTTTTAGTGACTATTAGTGAAGAGGGGTTTTTTGTAACATAAATTTTTCTAGTATATTAATTTATCATAAATAATTATTTTGGGCATTTTCGTAATAATAGAAAGTTTTAGGTGATGTTTGGAAATTATCTAAAGTTTAAGGGGATTTGGTAAATTGCCTGTCTAGGTTATATATAGCTTTGAGAGAGAGAGAGAGAGATAGCAACCGTCTCAAACCCTCCTTGTTCTCTTGCTTTCTAAATTGCAGCCGAGAGAGAGATATAGAAATAGTAAAAGGGAAAAAAACTCAATTTTTCTAGCAAGATTTCTGATAAGTTTTTAACTCTTTTTATCTAGTTTATTCATTATCTTAGGGGGATAAAAGGGTTGGGAATATGTTGGATAAATGTGTGTGTGTGTGTGTGTGTGTGTTGGGCGTGAGTTTTGTGAATGTAGCAAGAACATTCAAGCAGGTCACAGCCATGGTAGCTGACCATGTATCGTGTGGGTTTGAGAGAGAAAAAAAGCTACGGTTGCAAAGCAGCCATGGCTGCCGGGGAGGGGTTTTCTGTGGATTGTTGCAGCTGCAAAAAAAAAGACGATCTTAGGATCGTGCAAGGGCTATGATGGCAGCGATCATGGTGGGCCGTGGGTGGAAGAGGAAGAGAGAAACAGTTGACAATGGGTGTGTTGTGCGCGTATATATCTGTGTGTGTGTGTGTGTGTGTGTGTATCTGTGTCTGTGTCTCTGTGCGCGCGCGCGCGTTATATGTGTGTGAGTGTGATGAAAGAGAGGAGAGGAAAGAGAGAGAGAGAGAGAGAGGCAATGGATGGGTGTAAGAGGTGCAAGTTGGTTGTTTATTGCGTGTTGTGGAATATAGGTGTGTGTAATATTTATATATATGTGTGTGTGGTGGACTGAAAAAAAAAAGTGTGTGAGGGGAGGGAAGACTACCTTCAAGGCAATTTGTGTGTGTATGTTTATGCATGTGCAGGTGTATAAAATGTGTAAATTGTGTGCATGATCATGTGTGTGTAAGGCTGCCAAGGGGTAGCTGGGTGCAGTGTTATTAAAAGCGCGCCTAGGCGCAAGGCGCGCTCAGGCGCACAACCCGTGCCTCGCCTAGGCTAGGCGCAGCGCGTTCAAGGAGGCGCGTGCCTTGTGAGCCTAGGCGCCCAGGCGCTAGGCGCATGGCAGGGCGGGAGGCGCGACATTCTGCGTGCATCCCCAAATCCAAATCAATTTCACTGTTTGTCCTTGCTCCGGTGACCTCGTCACTCCTCGTCCTTTCTCCGGTGACCGGTGGCCGTCGTCGCTGCCATTGCTTGTCCCCGCCGTCGTCGCTGCCATTACTTGTCCCCTCGCTGCCTTCGCCGACTGCTAGTTGCTCCGCTGCCTCTGTCGATGCCGTGGCGCTGTTCTTGCCGCTGCTACTCCGCTGCTCCACGCCTCCACCCCACTGGCCTCTCTCTCTCTCCCTCCCTCCTTCACTCCGTTGTCAGACTGTCACTCCCTCACTTGCTCCCAGCCGTGAACACTAAGACAGTCTCTCACTTTGTATTGATTCCTATAGAAATTTTGGTTGTAGTGTTGTACTTGTACATACCTGCTTGCTTTTGTAGATAGCTGGAATTATACATTACTTACACGGTTACACTTGAATAATTATCCATGTACTTGTGTGTCTGATCCACGACAGTGCTATTTCTTGTTTTTAAGGTTAATATTGTTAAGCACAAATAGCTATTGTTAATTATTATGTTCTTAATTTTTTTAAATGTAATTTTATTGTTTTAATGCACTATTATTTAATTATTTATATTTATTTTAATTTTGCACCTCACTTAAAAAAGGCGCGCGCCTGCGCCTTGCGACTAGGCTCCAGGAACCTTTTGCGCCTTAGGTGCGCCTGCGCCTTAAATAACACTGGCTGGGTGCATTGCGTGCTTTTGTGTGTGGGGGTGTGTGTGTGTTTTAATACGTACAATGAGAGTGGAAAGTGTGTGCCATGAGTGAGTATCTGTGAGAGTTTGTGTGTAATGAAGGTGTGTTATGTGTGTGAGTGCAAGCTGCCGTGAGGTTGGGTGTAATGCTCAACTAGGTGTATTTTAGGTGAGCTTTGTGCATGAAAAAGGAAAAGGGGAAGGGAGAAGTAGCTGCATGTAGCTGTTGTGCTGTTCTGGGAGTGTTATGTTTGTATTTGTGTGGGTATGAGGGTAATGGATAGAAAAGGAAAGCCACAGGTTCAGCGAGTGCTTGAATTGTGTTTGTGAGTTTTGTGTGAAATTGTATGTATTGTGTTCTTGTGTCAGTGTGTGTGATTATAGTGTGTTTGCATGAGTTTTAGCGGTGTATAGTGTGCGTATATTGTATGCTTGTGTGTGCTATGCATAAGGAAAGAAGATGGGGAAGCAATATAGTGTGTGTGTGTGTGTGTGTGTGTGTGTGTGTGTGTGTGTGTGAATAGACGTGAGTGAGTGTGTGGTGTGTTCTGGGTAGTGGGCAGACGAGAAAGGGTGAAAGGGAGAAAGGAAGAAGAGGGAGAAGTGGATATTGGTCACAGCAGTTGGTAATACCTTGTGCAAGCAAAGGTGTACTACGGGTTAGCATTAGATACGTTGCGCATATTGGATAGTGTATAGTGATCGTTACCACGTGAAATTTTAAAGTATAATACCTTAGGTTATATTAGAAATTCTGGCAAAATCTTGTAATTTCTAAAATTGTGTATATTTTAATTGTAATTTTTTCTGTAAGTTCAGATTTGTAAGATTCTTTTAGAGTCTTTAAAACTCACGAAAAAGTTCTGTAAAAATTAGAGTGATATTTTTTTTATTATTAATAAGTCCCAATTTAAGTTTAATGATTTTTAGAGTTAATTTGATATCTTTACCGTATTGCATTGGTTTTAGCAAAATGAATAATTTAAAAATAGTTTAATACTTTTTAATTTCTGATTTCAAATTCTATACTTTTGATACATATTTTATAGATGTTAAAAAAATTGTGGAACTTTATTTTCAGCTAGAAGCAATAATGGCTATTTATGTGTTTTTATTGTATTTAAAGAAAATTATTTTAAATATATAAAAAATTAAAAATTCATATTTTTACTTATTATGTTGTTTTAATCTATAAAAGCATTTTTAAGGATTTATTATAAATTTTGGGGTATCTTAATGCGTTATAGAGTGTGCGGAGTTATCGTTATGTTGACCGTCCGAGTGATCCGATTCGTTTGGTTTATATCAAGAGTGTTTTGGGTTAGTTTTGGGTGTGTTATGATACATTAAGCGTCGGGGGTAATTTGATAATTTTAAACAAGTCTAGAGGTGTCTTGGTAAATTTTCTCACTCGGGAGAATTTAACACCTAGGTATGTTTGAGCGGCAATAAATAACATCTGTGTGGTTTGTTATTTAGGTTTTGATAGACAAGAGTTAAGACCGGCTTTTGAGCAAGTACCAAAACTAGTTGTCGAGTCAGGTAAGTACTCCTGCCATGTTCCTCTATATACTTTATTTGTAAAATATATAAACATATACTTGATTTAATCAATGAAAGTTTTTGAAATTCTTGTACTGCATATGTTTCATGTTAAATCATTTGACAAGAAATTGAGTTAAAAAAATGTCATGGACTATTATGTGAATAGTTGATTTACACTCGGTACATGTTGAATGAGATGGTGAAGTTGACTTGGTTGTTGTGCCCCATATCCAATGAAAAAAAGTTGGATTTCAGGCCCTGGTCAATGGAATTGTACGTTGATGTACAATATTGTTGCTTATGGTTCGCCCTTGCGCCCACAGACAGAGGCGGACCACCCCCATGACCGGGGGTGGCCATGGCAAACCCCCCCCCCCCCCCCCCCCCCAAAAAAAAAAAAACTTTTGTAGAGGTTCTTTTTTAATTTTTTAGATAATATATAAACATTTCTAAAATAACTACAAAAATGTCACCATAATGTAAATTAACTAATTAGGATTTTATTTTGTTACCTTTTTTACTCCTTGTGCCACCGACTGTCAAATTTTTGTCTTTCTTATTTTCTTGCTCCATTTTAATTCTTCCAAATTTCAAATTTTAAAACTTCAGATTACAAGAAAGAAAAAAAAAAGGACGATTAGTTCAAAGATAATTTTTTTAGTTCAAATTCTTATAATATATTAACTTATATGTTACTACTGTACTCCTACAATAGTCACATTGGTATTACATCTATATACTAAGAGTTAACCTTTTTTTAATGCAAGATTAGTAATTTGTTGCTGATTAACCTTACCAAGTTAAATATATCTATATGAATAGTAAAATTATATGATAAGTAGTCAAATTGATCAATCTATTTTGCATTTAACATATTTAATATTGATGCTAATTGTAATATTTTTTACTTTTCATGTTTTATGTGAACTAGAACTTTTTAAATTTTTTTATGTTAGTCATCAATTTTTTTCAATGACTTTTTGGCCCCCTCCGATTAGACTCTCTAGATCCGCCCCTGCCCACAGAATTATGTATTCTGGGTGTAGAAGGGATTTTGGACCTTAGTCAGGAGGGCTTGTATACAGCCCCAGCATACCTAAATTGTGTTATCTATTGTAGATGCAAATGAATTTTTTTTTTATGTTATACTTCAGTTTGAGAATTGTTTTCGCAAATGTATATATGTAAATACATAATGAAGAACATTTTTTGTGATAGCAATATTGATTATTGAGTTAAAAAAGAAAACCCATGGCATGATTTGGAAACCCTCAAAACTATTTTAAGAACATGGTTTGTGTACTTGTCAGACTTTCGCTCATTCTTTATTTTTCAGGTGATGACTTCAAGGAGGTAGATCCTTATGAGCAACACGAGAAAGGAATGCCGAAAGAGAACCATTATGATAATGAAGTGTTTATCAATTTGAGAATTTTAGTTTTATAGTTATTATTATAAATGAACTATTGTAGGGAGCGTACGTAGGTCTCCTCGAATTTCTTTGTAATTGTCAAGCACATGTGAGGGTTTTTAATTGGGTAATTGATGAATGTTTAAGAGAGACCTTTAATGGTCAATCAAACTATTTTTGGAAATTAGTAAGTTGGATTTAATCTTAAGTACAGGTTGCAGTAAGGCCTGGCAGAGCCCTGGGTGAATGTTTGAATGAGCTTGTGGCAGGTCACGTGCCTAGTTCATGGGCTCACCCGTGGATTTGGGTCATGAGAGAGAGATGATGGAGGGGATGGGAGTGCGGTTGTTTGGTATATGATATGTGAGTATTTAGGTTTAGGTTTGGTTTATATAGTTAGGGTTCCTTAGATAATGGGCTTTACAGATTAGGCTATTAGGGGTTGGATTTATGCACATGTAATCTCATGGGCTCTATGTTTATAAGTGGGATTGGGGTTTTGGACCAATTGACTTTAGGGCCACCAGATTTAAACATTAATTCTTTAGATATATAATACTTAATTTTTTATTCAGACGAGTTATTTGCGAATATGTTTATGAACAATTTGGAGTGTTCATGTTTGGCTCGTTTAATAAAGGAGCTCTAAAAACTTGTTCGTGTTCTGTTCATAAATTATGCGAACAAATGTAAGCGAGTTCTATTAAGAATGAAGCATGAGTCATTTTTGAAGGCCTCGATTCATTTACAGCCCTAACCACCGCATACCACTATTGCAATGACTATGTAATCTCCCATCACCACCGATCATAGGCGATGCCGGTATAGTGGTATGGAGGGCACTTGACACGAAAAATTATGGATGCAAAGGACTATTAGGCTCTAATTAGATCACGAAATGTACCTCAGAATTGAAGTTGAATTTGAAATTAGACACTACTAGAATGTAATTTTGTTGTTTAAATCATCTCCTGGATTTAATGTATGAATTCTTACAATAGAATTAGTTTTTACACTATGTTAGTGAATTCTCAATTAGTATGTCTTTAGGTGGAAATTATATTATAACTCCAAAAAAGACCAACACTAAATCCCACAGGTTACCACCTTCTACAACCTCCCTTAACCGCCACCCACTGCTCCACCACTGCTAACTGCCACTATCGAGCTCTTGATGCATGTTATTACCGACCCGCGACCTCTGTCGCTGGCCACTGCCTGCTGCTGCCAGCCATCGCCATAGGTCAATGTTGTTGCCCACATCAATGGCTGCCAACCACCGCTGCCTCGCCACCACCCTTTGTTGCGTCATCGTCAACTGCTCTCACGCTAGAGTTACAATTTAATTTAATAAAATAGCTTTTTACCAAAAAAAAAAAAATTGGAACAAAATTTTCACTCTCTGGACTTTGTGTATATATTTACTCATTGTTTTTCCCTTCACTCTCAAATAAAAATATATTTTTACATAAATGCCTACTCGTACCAAAACTTATTACTTTTACTGTACGACCTTTCACAAAAAATATCAAAGGTATATAAGAAAAGTAGAATAAGCAAACAATGAATAAATGAACAAAGGCCCCACCTTAGACGACGTCGTCTATGTGAACACAGACAAATGTTACTACCACTTTCTCAGTCGTTTCATCTACCGAGCTGAAAGCAAATACAAAACCTCACTTTTACGGACAAATCATAGTTATCAATATGTACCGGTATCGGACAATAAAGTTGGTATACGTACCATTTTTACCTTCTACTGGTATAGTATTCCTTACATTATGTACCAGTCAAAATACAGCTCTATACTAATTGTATTGTTCAATACAGGTGATACCAAATTAGAACTATGTACTAGCCGAGATATTGTGTTTTTGTTTGGGTTCCTTGAAAAAGGTAAAAGTGACAAACTTTCTAAGAAATTTTTTAAATTAACCATTTAATGACTAAATAGAAAAACACTCCAAGTACTATTATACCAATCACAGCCTTTTTACCTCTTGCTCATAATATTCAGTTAACTTTGATTTACTTTATATCTGGAAGGTTTGATCATATTCTTTCATGTATATGATGTGTTGCTTTATACACATGTGCGCGAACACAAACACGCGCACACACATAAACAGCTTATTCTTGAACCCAAAGACGTTATTATTGAACAAACAGTTTATTCATATACAAGAATTTACGAATGAGATCGTTAAAAAGGGGGATAATCTTAGAGAAAGTAATTCAATTAAATAAGCTATTTGTTTCTAATGTCACTTTATGGGGACAAAATCTTATCTGGAAACTAATAGTTTATTTAAAAGTAACGTAATTCAAGCTCTAAAGAACAAACAATTTATTGTAGAGAAGTTGTGAGTAAGAAAATATATGTATATATTGTTAGTTTACCAATAAGTGAATATTACAATTATATAGTATTTAATAAAAAATTTGAGACGGTACCGGTATCGGTATCGGTACTTATCATCTCATGAAAAAAAAAAGGATACGCACTCCGGTACCCACTAAACCCTAGCTCTCTAGACAATTTTGGCCAAATGCCGATACTGGCTAGAAGGACTTCCTGGTGGTTCTTGTCCACGGCACGAAGTCGTTGAAGGACCTCCCCACCAAGGTAAGGGTGGACTTACTCTCCCCGTTCCCTGTCAAAACCCTAGTCAGGTCTTTGTCGGTCAACAAAGCAGGCTACACCCTAATCAGAAACCCCGAGTTCATTTCCACCCACATCACTCGTTCCATTTCCACCGCTAACACAAATAGCGGCCATTACCTCCTTGCCACCCCGGATCCATTTTCCCTGATGAATCATGCTGCATATTTACCAACCAAACATCCGTTCAAGTTGGTAAAGTAGAAATTCCTTTTGTTACTCCGTCTAGTACTGTCGAATTTGTCGATTCGTATAATGGCTTGCTTTGTGTGACTGATTATGATCCCACCATGTTCGGCTGCACTATGTATTTGTGGAACCAGTCTGTTAGGAAGTACAAAATGCTCTGCGCTTGCCTTTCTAGCGGAAAGAAGGACTGGACGCGCACAGCGCCAGTGGTTGGATTTGGATATCTCGGAGGCAGTAATGACTGAGGGTGGTTTGAGTTGTGTACTATGTTGACAAGGTTTACAACTTTCTTGGTAAGGTTAAGCCTAAAGTGGAGGCTTATAGCTTGAGAATTCGTAGAGGAGGGTTAAGGCTAAGGTCCCTCGTCCCTCTAATAACAGGACGATGACCACTGTTGGTGAAGCTGTTGGAAAAAAAAAAAAAAAAGCTTAGATTTGCTATGTTAATTTCACATAACAATTGATCATAAAATATGACTAAAGCATATAATTGCCTAACCATGAAAATGACCAAAACTTATGACTAACTAAGTATATTAGACATGCAAAATAAGCATATTATAAGCATACAATTATTTGAATTATATATAAACAAATTGTCAAGTATTTTAACTAGCATGCAATTTGAAGATATGGAGAATTAAAGTAAATTAACGCTGGCCTGTGAGAGTCGCGATAAAATCATTGTCCTAAAAGTTTTATCGTCTCCCTACGCACGGGTTCCAACGATCGATAAATTCTCCAAGATAAAACGCAAGGCTCTCAATTTCTCCTTCTTTATGTGTGCATCCACAGGAAAATTATTGAACTGGCCCGATCAAGTTGCCAAAAAAACTAAAGTATATAGAATGTAGAGAGTATATAAAATATCAAGCATATGTCTTGATATATGTGTGTGTGTACTCCATGGTAAGAGTGGTCTCCTTTTGTAGTAGAAAAGACTAGGGGTTACACATATAATAAATAACAATGGTAAAAAATATTATGAATAAAATTATGATAAAGTTTAATACAATAGGTTACATTGACCAACATAAATATAGAAAATAAAGTAAGGTTTTAAAGCTTTACTAAAAGAATTTGTAAATAAAATAAAATAAATTCTAACAATCCCCCACAAAGGTTTAAAACCTTTAGGAAAAAAAATCAAAATAGTATTTTAAGAATGGGAAACTTTATATTGCGCAATAGGTGCAGGTGCCTTTCGGGCTTGAACTTTCACTTAGTGTCGACAATTTCCATTTGAGGGAGCCATAATGAACTACCCTTTGAATTAGGTCCCTTGATCAAATTTCAATCAGTCACACACGCAATATTGATATAGGGCTTGGTTACTAGTGGGTAGCGCTATTAAAGGCCATGCACTCTAATCTTGATTCTCATAAGAGTCTTTAGGGATCAGCCCAGTTCCCACAGTCGCGGCCTCATGACCACTCTCATTTAGGTGAGTCTTCCAAGGGTAAGTGTGATTGTACCTTGCAAAAATATCCGCGTCGGGCTCATTCAGGTTCCTTCCTTAACATCACACAAAATAGCACTATCACCATAGGGATGGGGAGGAGACGCTCTCCTGTAAAATTAGTGCTATCATTATGAGTCATGCTTTACGGGTTGTTCTTATCCATTAAACCTTCTTCATGGGATCTCCAATCATAAAGGTTGGATTACCCCTGCTAGTGACTCCTTGTGGGCTTAAGCCCCATTCCCTTCAATGATTCAAATATACCCTTCATGGGTAAACCTTTAGTTAAGTTATCAGCCAAATTCTTTTCAGATCTCACAAAATTAAGAGATATCATATTTTTATTTACTAAAGTTAAGTTATCAGCCAAATGCTTTTCAGATCTCACAAAATTAAGAGATATCATATTTTTATTTACTAATCCCCTGACAGACTTGTACCTTACTTGTATGTGTCTGTTCATGTAATACCCCCGATATTTTTAACGGTTTGATTTAAAAATTTTAGCAACAATTGTTTTTAGCGTCGATATTTTTATTTAAAAAAAAAGAACTTTTTGTGGCGGGGTTTATTTTAGTATTGATATACATTTTAGCTACGATATTTTTATGCTTAAAGTTGACGTGTATTCTAGCGAGGAACTAATTTTCTTAGCGTCAATATATTTTAGTGACAAATTTATTTTTAGTATCAGTGCACTATTATTAGCGACAATTTGTAAAACAAGATAGTGTAATAACATGTTAACAATTTTGTAGTGTATAAATTGTCATAAATGTTTAATATTGGACCATTTTGCGATAAAAGTTCGGGTAAGAAAAGTTTGGCGACAAAATGAATGAGTAGGGGTTTTTTTGTGACTTTCCAACTTAAGGTTTTATATATATATATATATATATATATATATATATATATATATATATATATATATATATATACATCTTTTATACAACAGCTGTCTCCTCCATTTGTCCCTCTGGTGTGTCACCTTCGATAGAGAGAATTAGAGAGATTTTGGTTACTTTAAAACAGAGAAATAGAGAGACAGATTTGCAGAGAATAAAAGAAAGAAAAGAGAAGGAGAAAGAGGAAAAGAGAACTGCCGGCAGGGAATTCTGGCGAATTTTCCGGTATGTTTCTTTACCTTTATTGCTATTTATCCATGGTTTACGGATCTAAGGAAGAAAAAGTGAAAATCGGCAGTGGGTTGACATTAGTCTCTTATAGAAGTTCATGGGTGGTTTGAGTGATTTCATGTGAACTGAGTGTGTAAATATGTGTGTTATATATGTTAGTGTAATGGAAAGGAGAGAAGATGGGCTGCCATAGTTAAAATTTACAGTGCTTTGTGAGGGTCAAGGGATGGGTTCAAGACTGCCATGACCATTTTCTTTTGTGTGTGAATTTAGTGGATGTTCATGGGTGCGAATAAGTGTATATTGTGTACAAAGAGCATGTGTAAACCGTGTGTGTGTCTCCATAAGTATGCTGGGAGTGCATATGTTGTGTACGCGGCATGCATGGTGGGGGCTGTCGTGATGACAGCTGGGTGTTGTTGTGGGTTTTGTACGCCTGATGTGAGTGTATGCGGTGCACTTTGGAGCAATGTGAGGTGTTGTATAACATGTGTGAGTGCTGAATGGGGATTGAGAACTAAGGTGTGTGGATGGAATGAAATAGTGGATGTGCAAATGTGGAGTGTGCATGTGAAAAAGCTGTGTACGTGAGTGGAGTGAAAAGTGAAGGGGAGAGTAGCAGTAGTCTGTTGTGTAGTGTTGGACTTGCATATGTTGTTGTGAAGAAAGTGAGTGTATGATTGGTGTACATTTGTATGTGTAATGTGTGTGTTTGTGTGATAGTGTGTGTAAAGGGGAAGAGGAGGGACAGCCGTGATGAGTGTGTGAGTGTTCTGGGTTTGGACAGCAGAGAAGAAGAAGGAGGAGGAGGTTCAACGGTGGTGGGTCTCACCTACAAATGTGGTACACTGTGCATGAATAGTTGTACCACCCAGCTGTTGGGTATTGCACGCTTGTCTAAAAATTCTGAAAATTTACAGGATTGTTTTTAGTACAATATTATAATTTTTGTGAAATTTTCATATTTTTCTGATATTGTATGTATTTATTATATTTTCTCTAATTTCAGAAATATAAAAATCTTTTAGAGCCTTTAAACACGTGAAAATATTTTGGAAAAATTAGAGAAATGTTGCTATAGTATAAGAAAAACTCAGTAAAAGTTTGATATTTTTTGGAGTTGATTTATTATCATTTTTGGTTTTGCATGGATTTTAGCAAAATGAAAAATATAGAAATAGTTTTAATGCCTTTTAAATCCTAATTTTTATTCCTAAAATTTTTATACATATTATGAGTCCTTATTTCCGGCTAGAAGCAATTATGGTAATTTATGGATTTTAGTGTATTAAAGGAAATTATTTTTAATTTGAAAATAATCAAAATATTCAAAAATAATATTTTCATCCCATATGCTCTATTAAGCTATAAATAATGCTTAATGAATGATAAGAATATTTTTGAGATATTTCGAAGCCTCATGGAGTGTGACGAGTGTCGAGTTAGGTTGGCCGTATATGGGACCCGCTTATAATTTCGTCGTTTCGGGTACAGAAATGAGTACGATGTGGGTAGTTATATTAGGTTTATAATATATTAGTTTGGATAGTGTTCTGATTAATAATTTGCCCGACCTAGGTTAATTCAAAGAATTTTGGATCGAGACCATTGAGCAGTGCATAGCTTGGACTGAGGTAAGAAATTTTTATCCGAAACCCAATTCATGAATTTGTCATCGTATATATCTTTCAAAATTGCTATCGAATTTCTTCGAACTCTATTATATTTGTTATGAGAATGCGCTATTTGCCTTTAATACCCTTTTCTTGAGCCTTAAGCGTTTATTGGAAATCATACTCGATGCTCTATGTTTATTTCTCGTTGTGTATCGATTTAATCATTGTATTATCATTTGTTGTCATTCTGCATATTGACGTGAGAATTTGCATCAAAGTGTTTGGCAGGAGTTGGTGTATATGTAGGAGGATATTGCTGTGGGCTAGTACCTTAACGGACTAGCCAGTGTATTGGTGTGGGCAAATACCTTGATGTACTAGCCATTGTATTGGTGTAGGCTAATACCTTGACAGACTAGCTAGTGTATTGGTGTGGGCTAGTACCTTGACAGACTAACCGTTGTATTGGTGTGGGCTAATGCCTTAACGGACTAGCCGGTGTATTGGTGTGGGCTAGTGCCTTGATGGACTAGATTGGTGTGGGCTAGTGCCTTGATGGACTAGTCGCTGGAAGGTGTTAATGAGCATCGCCTTTGTGGCTTTGCTAAGTGATTACCCTGCATTGCCTGTGTGGCTTTGCAATTGCTCATGTTATTGTATTCGTGATCATTTGTATTGTATCTGAAAATCGTATTGATGTCTGATCGAACTAGTTATGATTCTTTTTTTGAAAATCCTGATGAATTGCATCTGTAATTGTTTCGTAGTTTCTTCGTTTGAGCGACCTTACTGAGCTTTCAAAAGTTCACTCCCCTTTGATTTCCTTTCCGCAGGTAATAATCGACAATAGACCGCACTGAGTATGGATTAGAGCCAAGCAAG
Source organism: Escallonia herrerae (assembly GCA_033070095.1). NCBI lineage: Eukaryota > Viridiplantae > Streptophyta > Magnoliopsida > Escalloniales > Escalloniaceae > Escallonia > Escallonia herrerae. The sequence continues at coordinate 296,027 of JAVXUP010000314.1, forward strand.
GCAAAGATGATTCTAAGTTTTAGTTTTGGTCATTACAACCCCTGTGTGGGTGAATATTATTATTTTAAAATTTTCGGACTTGGTTTTGATGTTTTATTTATGACAGCTTATGAGGCGTATGATTAAAATTATGGATTAGTTGCTCTGACAAATTTGTATTTTTTGGTTGAGTTGAGGTATTATTATTTTAGTGAATTGATCGAGCGAGTGTCTAACATTCAGGAAATTCAGGGATGTTACAGTTCATCTTTTTGTTCGTGTGGGACTGTTTATTAAGATCTATAACAGCTTTGCAATCGCAATGCACAGATAAAGATGGTCAATCGCAATGCACAGATAAAGATGGTAAAGGCTTATTCACTAAATGTCTAGCAAAAGATTTCTTAACCATTCAGCCTCTGTACAGGCCGTATCTAAAGCGATCAGCTCAGACTCCATAGTACTTCTAGAAATGATTGTTTGCTTCTTAGATATCCAAGATATAGATCCTCCTCCTAATGTAAAAACATAACCACTAGTAGATTTGATCTCTAAACTATCGGTTATCCAATTAGCATCACTATACCCTTCCACCACATTTGGGAACCCCTGATAGTACAATGAATACTCTAATGTCCCTTTAAGATACTGAAGTACTCTCTCTAAAGCATTCCAATGCTCCTTGTTAGGATTTTGGGTATATCGACTAAGTCTCCTAACAGCATATGCTATATCAGGCCTAGTCCTATTAGTGAAGTATAGTAGGGATTCTATGATTTGAGAGTACTTCAATTGTGATATCGGTTCTCCCAAGTTCTTCTTTTAAGCTATTCTCGAATCATATGGAGTTTATACATGATAAGTATCGTAATATCCAAATTTCTTCAACATATTTTCTATGGGACTAGATTGAGACAATATGATCCTTTCATGAGTTTTTTCTAATGTCATTCCCAAAACTATATGAGCTTCTCCCAAATCTTTCATATCAAAGTTCTTAGATAAATAGGTCTTCACATTCTTAACAACATCTAGATTAGTCCCAAAGATCAGATATCATCCACATATAAGTAAAGTATGACATGTTCACTATTATCCTCTTTATAATACAAACATTTATCATGATCATTAATCTTAAACCCATAACCTACGATAATTTCATTAAACTTTTCATGCCATTGCTTAGGAGCTAGCTTAAGACCATAGAGCGATTTCACTAACTTGCACACTTTATTTTCCTGTCATTTGACCTTATAACCTTCAGGTTGCTCCATATAAATTTCTTCATCTAAGTCTCCATTTAGGAAAGCAGTCTTAACATCCATTTGATGTATCACAAGGTTGTGTATAGATGCTAGCGCCAATAGGGTTCTAATGGTGGTTATTCTAGCTATGGGGGAATATGTATCAAAGTAATCTATCCTTTGTTTTTGTGTGAACCCCTTAGCTACTAGCCTAGCTTTGTATTTTTCTATGCTCCCATCAGGTTTTAGCTTCATTTTAAACATCCATTTACAACATATGGGTTTGCATCCAGGAGGTAGATCAGATAACACCCAAGTATTATTTTGAATGATTGACTGATACTCATCATTGATTAATTCCTTCCAACATGGCGAATCTATGGATGACATAGCTTCTTGGTAAGTCTTGGGTTCTCCCTCAGCTAAATAGGTAAAAATTCCTTCTCCAAAGTTCTTTTTTGTCCTAGTTCTTTTACTTCTCCTAGGTTCAATAAGAGACTCGAGATCAACTTCTCTGATTGTGCTACTAGGAAATGCCTTATCACTTACTTGGATTATAGAGCTAGAGAGTTGATTAGAAAACCTAGTCTTAAAAGGAAATATATCTTCAAAATATGTAGCATCTCTAATTTCTATGATAGTGTTATTTGAGATTTCACTAATTTTAGAATTAACAACTAAAAATTTATTTTCGCTACTATTTTGAGCATATCCTATAAATATGGCATCTATTGTTTTGGGCCCAATTTTTTTTCTCTTAGGGTCGAGTATAGCTACCTTAGCTAAACACCCCCACACTTTTAAGATATCTAGCCTTAGAGATCTATTTTGCCAACACTCATATGGAGTCTTGTCATGATCCTTAACGATCACTCTATTTAGTATAAAACAAGATGACAAGACGGCTTCCCCAGAAGTTCTCGAGTGCACCAGAATTTAACAACATTGCATTAACCAAGTCTAACAATGTTCGGTTTTTCCTCTCGGCTACACCATTTGATTGGGGTGAATTTCTAGTTGGTTTTTAACTTCATTCTTATATATCTTAAACTTACTAAACACTTCATCCTTGGTCTTGATTAGATAAACGTGATAATATTTTGAAAAGTCATCTATAAAAGTCAAAAAATATTTATTACCTGTCCTAGTAGGAGTTCGGTTTGAGTCACTTACATCACTATGTATAAGTTCTAAAAGACGTGTTTTTTCTATGGACAGGTTTGTGAGGTGTTTTAGGTTGCTTTGCTTTTACACAAATTTTACACTTACGTCTAGTATCTACATTTGCTTTTGGAATCAAGCTTAAATCCATCAACCTCTTAACCTTCTTATAGTATACATTTTCTAATCTTTCATGCCATTTCTCACTAGATTTAACATTTAAAACTAAAGGAGAACTTTCATTTGAATTAATCAAGATGCTTAGTTTAAACAATCCATCACAAACATAACCTTTTTCTAACAAATACATTATTCCTAATTATTACAACCTTGTTAGACTCCATTACAACCTTGTATCCTTGTCGGACTAAGGATGATCCACTAATCAAATATCTTCTGACTTTCGGAACATGCCGCACTTCGTTAAGCGTTAGCATCTTCCTCGATGTCATCTTTAAATCAACTCTTCAAATTCTTAAGACTTGTTCGGTTGTTTCATTTCCTAGTGTCACGCTTCCTCCACTTGAGTTCTGATAAGTTTTAAATAGTCCACGATCAAAGCAAACATGTACAATAGCACCCGAATCTAACCACCAATCATTACTTTGATAACTATAATTCACTAAACAAATCAAACCTAATAGGAGGTTCATCATCTAGCAACATGTTGACTTGATCTCCTTGGTTTCAACCATTTGGCTTGTACTCCTCAACCCTTTTGTAAAAGCAATCTCGAGCTATATGATTGGTCCTTCCACACACGTAACATGGTCTCTTCTTACCTTTGCCCTTAGCATCCTTTGCATTCTTGTGAATTGGAAGGTTTGTGGGTTGGTTATTGTTGTTTTGAGAAAAGCGATTGGCTAGGAAGTTGTTATGGCGGGAGTTTCTTCTATGGAAATTATTGTTGCCTTGGGTGTTCCACCTATTATTTTTTCCAAATTTATTCCCTCTAGGTCTAAGGTGGTGTGGTGTGTTTGAAGTTATATTATTTTCCAACAAATTAGCTTGATTCGACGTTACTTCCTTATGTTTGATACTTCCCCTATGCTTTTCTTCTATCCTTAGGGAATTGAAGGCTTGGGTCAAAGTCAAGATTCTTTGTTTATATTTAAGACCTTTAGCAAAGTCGGACCAAGAGGGAGGAAGCTTGTCTATAAGGCAAGACACTTTATAAACTTCGCTAAACTTAGAGGCATTCTCCTCAACGGCCCTTATATGTTCTTGAAACTCATGAATTTGAAGATAGAAAAGGAGCCAATAAAAGTGATTAAATTGTGTATTGAAAAGTCAAAACAGTTTTTTTAATAATATGTGAACATTAATGTGAACCGTATTTAACAGTAGCAAACCGTACGTGAATAGTAATGAACAGTATAAAATAGTACCGTAAACAGTAATACTAAGTTAATAAATCTTAGCCTAAAATTACAAATGTTCACTTCTAAACACAACCAATTTGAACTACACATTTGTAAACTCAATTTATCAAACATATACAAATCAAAGCTAAAATAAAGCCTTCAGAATGTTTGAAAAAAGCTTAGGTTTGTTACATTAATTTCACATAACAATTGATCATAAAATATGACTAAAGCATATAATTGCCTAATCATGAAAATAACCAAAACTTATGACAAACTAAGTATATTAGACATGCAAAATAAGCATACATACAATTATTTGAATATATAAACAAATTATCAAGTATTTTAATTAGCATGCAATTTGAAGATATAGAGAATTAAAGTAAATTAACGCTGGCCTGTGAGAGTCGAAATAAAATCGGTCCTAAAGGCTTTATCGTCTCTCTACGCACAGGTTCCAACGATCGATAAATCCTCCAACATAAAACGCAAGGCTCGCAACGTCGCCTTCTCTATGTGTGCGGTCACAGGAAGACTGTTGAACTAACCCGATCAAGTTACCCAAAAATCAAAGTATATAGAATATAGAGAGTATATAAAATATCAAGCATATGTCTTGATATGTGTGTGTACTCCATGGTAAGAGTGGTCTTTTTTTATAGTAGAAGAAGATTAGGGGTTACACACATAATAAATAACAATGGTCAAAAACATTATGAATAAAATTATGACAAAGTTTAATACAATAGGTTACATTGACCAACATAAATATAGAAAATAAAGTAAGATTTTAAAATTTTACTAAAAGAATTTATAAATAAAATAAAACAAATTCTAACGGAAGCTTGGTTGGCGGCTAAAGAGTTTGGGGTCCCTATGAATCTGTCATGAGATTTGATCTCAATGTGGAATCGTTCCAGCTGGTTAAGCTTCCCCCTGATTGCAGAGATGGACTTGGGCAAGATGCTGTTCTTAGACTTGAGGAGTTCAATAGGTCACTTCTTTTTGTCTCTTTGCGCCAAGTAGAGATTATGGAGTGAGTATGCGGTTTTTACTCTGGGTTATGCGGGAAGATGGTGCGGCTGTGTCTTGGACTAAACAATTTAAAGTTGTCTTCTGTGAGAGGATCCGTTGGCCGTTAGGATTCAAGAAGAGTGGGAAGCTTATACTTCAAGGGTTGACAGGACACCTGAGCTTAAGAAACTGGTCATGGTGAATCTTAAGAAACTGAAGTTTAATGATCTTGGAGATGATGGGCCTTACACAGTAGATGCTGCTTACATGGAAAGTCTCGTCCAACTAGATGAAGGAAATGCTCAATTGAGGCGATCGGAGAAATCTCGTCATGTTCATTTACTTAGTAACAAATGGTAAGTAGGTACTCGTTTCGACGTGGATATAGCTAAGACTTGCACACATGGATAATTGTTGTGCAATATAAGTTATAGTTTTGGTTGAGCGTCAATCATTTTTAGGTTGTGAGAAATACTTTATTTTATCTCGTCCACTCTCGTGTCTAGGGTCACACTCCTAGAATGATTAGTAAAGCGCCTGGACTTTCTCATGGTATTTTAATATAAAAGTTCACAGCTTCATAATTGAGGCATACTGTGTATGTAGTAGCTATGAAGAATGTTCATATGCAAACATCATAATGTGAAGCTGGTAATTTTATGGTGCTGTATTTAAAAAGGATTGCCCATTTTGCAATTTCATTTACACCATTAATTCTTTTTACTAGTGTTGGGATGTCAATGTGAAGCTTGTAAGTAAGCTGATTTGAATGTTGCTGAAATTATGCTTCTCATGAATGTGTTTGTGTGTGTGTTTTCCCCTTGCAAAACTGATGCGCTACTGACCCCAATGGCCAATACCCACCCCGCCTCTTTTTTCGGCCTTACCCTTACGGAATCGAAGTTAGAGTTTATTCCTTATCATATGGTGTGGGCATATGCCATTGCCCAATGCTCGCTAATCATGCTTTGCTTAATTATGGTTTGCAGTCTCCAGACTGTCCTGCTCCCTGTGATAAAATTACCATTCCATTCGCAAATGCCTGCTTAATCTTGTTAAAACTTCGACCGAATGCTAATGTGTTGAGAATGCTCATTTCACTTTTATATAATGGTCCTTGCTCCTCTATACTCTTTCTTAATGGGATGACACGTTCTTTAAGTAGACTTGATTGCATAAACACATATTTGGCACTACGTACATATATTAGGCACTATACATGATCATTTCAGGATAAAAACATCCATAAAGATGGATTTGTTTTGGTGTGTATGGGTGAGGGTTGGTTGAAGGGGCATGGAGAATGGGATTGTATTACTGCATCTTAATGTCTTTGATGTACCATTACTTCATTTGACCAGCATTTTCATGTCTAAGTACCAAAGAGTCATCGAAATGTGGGCTGGACGGATGGTGGACTCACTGATCACCAACAATCCTCTGCATGAATGTAGTTGCTTAACTTTTTCTTGGATGTAACAAGAAACTGTAAAGTTCTGTTATGTATGTTCATTTTAAAGTGGCTCCAAAAAGAAGATGTTCATTCTAAAGATGTTACTCCGTATTGGTCAAGGTTTCCACAGTATTCACACATAGACACAGCTAGGGTTACAATAAAACTTGAGATATAGCTCAATGGTTCCTATACTATGGCTGTTTAGTCGTTCTATTCGATTTAGTCCTTAAGCTGATGTTCAAGCAACTATGACCCTTGTAGTTTGCAACATTAGCTATAGATCAGTGCCTTCCTCTAATTATATGTTTCATCTCTCAAGTTATTGGGACCTTCACAGGAGCAATGTTGATTCTTGCTTTATCTGTTTTCCTCCATTCTTAACCAAACATTTTTCAAAGAGGTTGAGTTCCTGTACCAAAAGTTCGAGTGCTGTGGCCTAATTAACGTCTATGTTAGTATTGTTCACGGAGATGCTGGGAAAACATCGGAATATAATGGAAAGAATAATAACGAGAACTGTAATATAAAAAAATAAATGCAAAAATATCTAGACACAATATTCAACATAGTTTGGTTATAACGTGTTTACCGCCACCGAATATGAAAACTTTTTTCTATTATGCAAATATCGAGACAGGTACAGTAGAACGCTCAAGATTCTAATATCAAAATTCGAGACCTCTATCCAACTAGATGCTCTTTGTATACCCCACTTGTATTTCCCTTCAATCAAGAAGAAGATTACTAAAGTTGTCTCCTAAAAAGTGAGATTTCTTCAAGTTGATGCATTTGGTAACGACAAGAATGTGATCACTTTCACATGAGCTTAATGTGATGTCGCGACTCCTGAAAAGGGTAAACAAGGAAGTCAAAGAAATCCATCGAAGCCAATATCTCATTTCAAAACATTGTATAATCTCCATAAGAACTCGTGTTTATGTTCCCGCCAATTGACATGTTTTGTTTATACAGGATTTTATTTTCAGTAGCGAAGGCAAAGATCAGGCCTTGGCATTTGCATCTCAAAGCCTTTAGGGCACTGATTAGGCTCATATGCTTTTTCTTATTATCCTCAAGATCCTTTTACTTTACAAGCTTTGTCAGTGCTGAAAATACTATAGTGAGCAAAACAGCATCATTTGGAACATATTGTCCTTTATATTAATTCCGATCGTTTACTTGCACAGATAACAGAACTGGAGGAGATTAACGCAGTCATTGCACCAATCATGTCTAATACATGTCTAACCAGCGCATATTTTCACTTATGTTGGATATTAGTAAGAAGCAAAAAACTGCATTCTGAAGCACCTCGACTTGTCGTCTTTGCTCGCAAAGCTAGATCAGTAATATCTATGTCATGAAATCATGGACTAGAAGCTTTTAGATCTAATTATGTAAATATAGACAATGTTTAACTTCCATTACTGCTATCTGTCTGTAAGGTATTATAGTACATCTTTTGTATAGTTGGGACGACTTGTTAAATATAATATACTAGTTTTGACCCGTGCGTTGTATACGGGAGCATATTATAACTACTAAAAATTTTATTCAGATACCGTACTAACTTTGAGTTTCAAAATTTCAAGAATTGGTACTGAGCAATACAATTGGTAATAACAGACGTACATAAACTGATTCTCACATTATTGTCGATCATTGTTTCCTAAGAAATAAGATATGGCTTAAAATTGTTGTAATGGTCTCTGAATATTAGTTTTATATTTGAAATTGTCACTTAATTTTACTCATTCGCAGATGTTATAGGAAAATAAGTCCATAAATAGACTTGTCACTAAATTTGGAACTTTCAATTGACAACTTAATTAAAAAGATGGAGTTAGTGATAGTAAAAAGAGGCAACTATTTTTGCATCAAGGAAATATGAAGCATTCAAGAAATAGGCAACTATTTCATGTTCGAATCATGAAATAAAGTTAGTTGTTTAATAATGCATAAAACATGACTGAACTACATTATTTTCAATTAATAGCGGTTAAAATTTGCCTTTAAGCATTCTCGTCTCTTCCTAAACAAAAAGCAAAGCAAACTGTCTGCTGATTAGAGTAGAGAGAAAAAAGTTATTAAGAGGATAAAAAGAATATTTAAGTATACATATACATCTAATTATATAAAATATTTATCTAACGTTTTCTTATGCTTATTCACATCATTTTGACACTTATAGAGTCGTACTTCATCATTAATGTAAATGGAATACAAAAATATAATAAAGCTTGTAAAATAGAATTCGCAATGATGATAAATAGAATAACCATATAACTATAGGAGGAATTGCTTCTATTTCTGTAGAACATGTTCTTACCAATTCACGTTGTATGCAACCAAAGACGTTAGAAACATATCATTAAAAAAGATAAAAGAAATATGAATCATGAATTAAAAAGTGTCACAATTCAGATACTAATAGTTATTATTAGGCTACGAGTATTTATTCTAAAGTTAGAGTACATTAGAACCTAAACAATAAAAACCTCTTCATAAACAGTAGCTTGGAAGGAGAGGATGGTTACATGAAGATGTGTGAGACAGATAAAGAATTGTGTACATGAAAAAGAGTATGAGAAACTTTGGAGGTCTTTGTAAATCTTATCGATAAATGACTTGTACTTAAAAAATAAATTTCCAAAAACAAACTAAAACTAATCAGATAGGAGGCAAAAAGGAATTTTTTTTTTCAGGATCCAATACTTTTCATGTTAAAAACACATGGGGTTAAAATTTCTGGTTTTATAAATTCTTGAATTGTTCATGCTATAGATATGAGATAATAGACATAACTTAAAAATGTTTTTGGAGACTTAAAAATGAAAAGTATAAAGTGCGATGATATTAGTTTAGTGACAGAAAGATTGTTTTAGTGTGAAATCTTCCTTTTTAGAAATAATAACTCTCCGTCTTTAAATATTTTAGGAACGTTATAAAAGGAAAGTGATACATTTAATTAGAAATTGGTTTAATGTTTGAAAGAAAAGTTTTATTTCACATGGTAAGAAGAGAGAATGTCTACGTAGGTAGGCAGTGACATGACCATTTTCTCTCAGTTTCGACTTTAATATATATAATTAGATTTCTCCTTTCAACAAAATAAAAAATAAAAAATCTTGGCAAATGTTGCTGTTGCATCATGCCTATGCTTAACGAATGCGACAGTATGGAGTCATGGACTCAGAAAATCTAAAATGGGAGAAAATCTACAATGCGGCAATATGAGTGGCTATCCATTAAATTCTACAATGGGAGAAAATGTGAATCAAAGGAGCTACATTGTGAAAATCTTAGAGTCCAACAGAGTGGCAGAGCCAGAAATACTGAGCGGGATGGGCACTTGAAAATTTTCCTATGATTAAGAGATGGGGATGTTTTTAAACTCATACCCTAATATGTTTGTCCATACTTTGTCATCACCGAATGTTTATATGGTGCTGCTACAAAAAAAAATATATGATAACATTGTTGGCTACATTTTCTAATAGTTTAAACTTTTAGAGCAATCAATTACTTAAGCTGCTATGTCGTTGCAAGGTCATGGCTATTATTATTTTGCTTGCATATTTAATCTCTGCATAATAATAGTGCAATTTAAACTCTGTTTATTGTTGTAACTTAATGATGGAGCATTTTCGTCTATATCTCACTGATTTGTTTCACATGCTCGATCGAAAGTTTGCACGTGATGGCACGAGAGGACACAGTTATCCATAGCATCATAATTATACACATGATAACAAAACGGGTCTTTGCAAAGGGGGAGGTGGGCATGTGCCCAGTGGTGTAACGTGTTGCCTCCGCCCCTGTTCAACCCTAACCCCAAATATAAGAAACAAAGGAGGCTGTTTGAAACACCCCCCCCCCCCCCCCCCGAATGATCAAATTTTAAAAATGCTCAACAATGACCGGCCACCAACTAGAGAAACTGTCTTATGAGCGATTCATTTTCTTTGTCGAACATTTTGGAAGACTCTTTGAGTTGCAACAGGAGGAAGTGTCATCCTCAAAGATGTTCAGCACCACTTTTGTGGCCAGGGTAGCAGTTGAAAATTTGGAGGTATGATCTCAAGATGATGAAACTTTTTAACAAAATTAAATGGGTTATTCTGGATCTAAGGAAAATGAAACTTTTTTAAATGAATTTAAATGGGTATATTGACCATGAAATTTTTCTTGAAGTTATTTTTTTTTTGTAACAAATATGTGACAGACAACATAAAGTATAAAAAAACTTATTTTATCCACAATCACACTGACAAAACGTGAAGTAACGTATTGTTGAACGCTGTCTCATGAAATTAAAAGAAATTAAGAAGATTTTACCAATCTAGCGCCTGATTTGTCGTTTATAGTATTATTTTTATTTTTTTAATACTCAAACTTATGAATTCTACAAAATATTTTACCAATTTTTATTTTGATTAATCCGGAACAGGGTATCGAAAGTACACACAAACCCAGGCACACAACAAGTAGTCGGCGGACTTAAGAAAGATGAAGCGGATTAACGGCACCATATCCACAACAACCCTCTTGCTTAACCTTTACCATCTCTTCAACTTCGTCCCCGAGCCTAACCCAGGTTCCAACCCTAACTCCAACAGTCCAACTAAGCCGCCTCACCTGCCCCAAAACAGCCACCTCACCCTCTCAAAATGTAGAAATCCATCATTTGATCTCTTCGGGTGTCTTTGGCAGTTTGGCTTCTATTGACGGGTGGTCCGGGTTTTTCTTAAAGTTTCTTGGTTACCCATTAGGTAAATTTTTTTTCGTTCTGTTGGCCTATTGATTCTCTTATGCTTCTTTTTCCTTGATCCTTACGAGAATTTGGTGTGGGTATGTTGATTTTGTCATCTTAGGGTTTCTTTTTAGGTGGGGTATCTTCCCTTCTTGATTGAAAGGAAAATTGAGTCCTTTGTGTTCGGTATGGATGTGTTTTCTTGTTTACATAGATGGATTGGGGAACCTTTTGGTACATCTATATGTTCATCGTTTCTTTCTTTTTTTTTTCTTCGGCGGGTATGTGTTGTGTTGTATGTTTGCTGCGAGTGCTGTGTGGGAGGGGGGAGGGGGGGGGGGGTGTTTGGCATTTTGGTGGTTGATTACATTATGCATAAAGGTTCAGTTCAGAAGTAGTGCTTCTTGTTCGTTCTTGTACATTTTGGGGGTGTGCTCCACAACCAACTGTAGTGTATCGAGCTCAAGACACCACTGCCATGGCTATGCAATTTGGATTTCTAGGTCAATTATAGAAGAAGAATTGGAAAATTGAGCAATTGAGAAAGAGGAAGAAGTCAGAAATGAGAAAGATGAGAGAGAAACTTCATTAGAGAGAAAAATTGTTTGTTCATTCAAATCATACCTGCTGAATTTGTTCTCCTCTTCCCCCTTTTAAGGGTGGTTACAACTGAATTTCAAATCCAAAGACAAAAGGAAAAATGCGGCAATTTCAAATACAGGAAATGGTCACTAAAACTAATCCCCCAAACTCTTATAAACATGTACTCCAAACGATGTTGTTCCCTTATGTGAATAAGCTCAAACGGTGCCGTTCTCTTAAATGATGCAACAGTCTCACACGGCATCGTTCCCAGTGGCGCCAAATGTCTTCTTCTTGAATTTGATCTTCAGTGGAACTCGAGCTGGAGGTAGCTGTTCTGGCTGCTGAGCTGGAGCTTCTCCGTTTCCCGTTTCCTCTTGAAGCACACCTGCTGCATCCCCTTCTCGGTTCCTTCTGGAGTTACAGTCGGGGCTGTCACACCAACTTGGTCCAGTGTGCTAGCGTGCTTTGCCCCCTTTCATGCAAGTATGAGTTGTCTGAGGCTCTGAGCTGCTTGTTTCGATCTAAGCTGTCTATTGATTCAATTGTTTCCACACGCACACACAGAATGGCTCTCTATTTTTGGAACATTGGACTTAATTACCTTTTCCAGTAATTGGCTTGTCTTGTCACACTTCTGAGCTATATAGGTCACCCACTATGCGACTTCTTTGATGTAATTGCTTATTTAGTTGTTCTGGTTACAGACTCGGCCATTATTGACATTGCAGAGCCGCACTAGGCTTTGGCTCAGCCTTTCTTATCACAATGGAAAGTTTTGGAGGTTTTGGGTTTGGTGGAATGAGCAGAACTGCAAGGAAGAAGAGGAGCAATATGTCTCGGCGTCCTCGGAATGACTCTCAGTCTTTTCCTGACAATGGTGATACCTCACAGCTATCATCGAAGCACTCTTCTTACACTCTGAGCAAAGCATCAAGTAATGAGACTACTGGTCATGGTATTATTTCTCAGGGGAAACAACTTAATTTGAACCAGTGCAGTTCGAGGGCATCATATACCAACTTTGGTGAAGCTGAAACTATCCTGAAGACTAGTGACGGAGATGGAAGGTTTGGAGAAATTCGTGTTAAAGGAATTAACGAGCTTAAGGATGGTGACATGGATTTCAAAAGGACTAGTGGAGGTGTACTCGTCTCAATTGATCGGAAAAGCACAAGCAAAATGAAGGAATCTTTTGAATTGCAATCGAGAAACAAAGATCCCCAAATTAGTGGAAGGGTAAGTGCTAGTCACAGTTCCGGGCAGCCGGATGGAAATGGCAGTGGCAATAAATTCAGAAAAGTAAAGCTTAAGGTTGGCGGTGTCACACGTACAATACATGCCAAGTCCGCATCAGATAATGCCTCCACTATTGAATCTTCTAAGTCTTCTCACTCTTTAGACGCCCCTCGTTCACGGCAGAGGCTCATTCTTCAGGTAAACCTTTGTTGTGTGGAATATTTGGTGCATCTTATTACTGGTGACATTATAGTTCTTTACTTGAAATTAAGTAGTTCTGCAGTGGACTAAGTTCAGATTTGTTATGGCTACAATATCTGGTGAGGAGGATTATGTGAACTTTTCATTACTGTAACTTGCACTGATAAATTCAATAACATCTCAAGTGAAACACAACTCATTTAGTGCATGGGTGCTAGAATGTGTTTCAGGTAGGAAGAGCAGCTAGAGTAATTTGACTAAAAATTTCTTGAAGATTAAGTGGGTTCAGTTACTCCAAATGTATAGCACCAAACAGAAAAAGTTCACTTCAAATGTCTAAACTTTCTTTGTTTTCTCTTACTGAGAGCGTTTGGTGTGGTACTCTTCTTAGAATCCTGCCAAATCAAAGTTTTTGATGGACGATGACTCACTCCGTCCCGTAAGTGAGTGTTTGGCTACTTTGTGCAGGACAATTTGGACGAGGATCATTCGCCTTCAGAGAAACACAGTGTCGGCAATATTAATTTTAGAAGTGGGAAGTTACCCAAGCAATCTGACAAGCATGAGACAGTTCGTAAGAGTAAGCGTGTGCCTAAGAGACGGTTTTTGGATGAAGCACTTAGTGATGGTGATGAAGAGATCCGTTATCTTGAAAAGCTTAGAACCTCTAAAGTTGCTGCAAATTATATTGCTGACTGCAGAGATGAATATGAGGTGGGAATCAAGAAGCAACTGAAGATTTCTAATACAGCGAGTAGACAAACAAATAGCTGGGGCAAAGTAGAGGCAGGAGAGTTTGGCTCGGGCAAAGAAAGTAAGAAACACAGATCAGGAAGAATATATGAAGATACTGATTTTTTAGAAGAGGAAGAACTGGTGTCTGACAGTGAGCCTGGAAGTAAGAGGAAGAAGCAGAAAAAAGAGTTTGTTGATTCATTGGAAGATTCTAAGGGAGAAATGACAGTCACTACACGCCAGCGGGCCCTTAATACTGGCAAAGACGTCTCGTCCTCTGGTGCGAGTTTAATTGAGTTCCCAAATGGCCTACCTCCTGCCCCTCCTAGAAGTGAGCATTCTTCATTTTTCATAAATTCTTCTGATGATAGTTGCATTTTTAGATCCAAAGTACATAATCTTTGTTGGTTTTTGGATGACAGAGCAAAAGGATAAGCTTTCTGAAGTCGAACAGCAACTAAAAAAGGCTGAGGCTGCTCAAAGACGTAGGATGCAAGTGGAGGCGGCGGCTCGAGAGACCGAAGTATGCCCCTATCTTTTTTATTATCTTCCTTGTAGTTATGCGGTGTGATAAAGAGCTTAGCTTTCTAAGGTAAGCATTTGTAGGCTGAGGCAATTAGGAAAATCCTGGGCCAAGATTCGAGCAGGAAGAAGCGGGAGGAGAAAATGAAGAAGCAACAAGAAGTACGAGTACAGGTAACCAACAGGAACCACTTAGAGATTTAAAAAGCCTGTACGTGGCATCTGGTGATGATGGTTTTGATTATATTCTCTTATATGATACAGGAAAGAAGTGCTAATTCAATAACACTTGGATCAAACACTGTAAGATGGGTAATGGGTCCCACTGGTACCGTTGTGACATTCGCCGCTGATATGAACCTGCCACCTATTTTTGAACCCAAGCCTTGCAGGTATGAATCCACTGTCTATATGCACCAGTTCGCTGTTATTTTGGAATTATTGGGGGTTCGTTGAGTCCTTCGTTAGGAAGTCCTTACAAATGCCTGTTGTAGATAAGCAAAAACAAGAGAAAACCACTTTTGTCTATTTCCCTCTTCTGGAAACGGCTAATGGAATCATTTGGTTGTGGTTTTGGTGGTAACATTCTATGAAGTACATATCCAGCAAACCTTGTCTTTCGCCTTTTGTAGTAGTAATATAATATAATAATAATTGTAGTACTTTGGCTTGCTAATCTGATACGGCAACTCCTTTTGTCGATAATGTTGGTGCTTGGATTTGATTTTCAGTTATCCTCCTCCTCGTGAGAAATGCGCCGTTCCATCTTGTACGAATGCATACAAATACAGGGATTCCAAGTTGAAACTTCCCCTGTGCAGCCTTCAATGCTACAAAGCAATACATGAAAACATTCAGCCACTGCCTGCTTGCTGAGCAGTAGCGCTTGCCCATACAGTTATCTGGCGCACCTGCGTGATTATGTGATTGGAGCTGACTCGGGTCATCTTATCTCACACGTATCTGGAGCAGCGGTCCGACTTTAGTATGCTTCCTAGCTTGTGTAATGGTAGATAATAAATCTATGTAACTACTTAATTATTGATTTTAATCTTCATTGGAGAGCCTGACTAATAAGAAATTATCTTTAAAATCATGCTAGAAATATAAAAGATTATCTTACATATCCTCACCCACCTGATCACTAATCATCACCCCTCTCCTCCCTCTTCCGGTGATGTCAAAACCTCCATCAATGGCCATTTTGTACTTACCATTTGGTGGGACTTTTTCAGAACGCCGGAGACTGAATGGTCTGATCAACATGAACCTTCACGGTATGGTACTCTCCACACACTAACTTATGCGTCACTTTACTTCTGTATATTGAAGCCATGCAATCGAGCACTACAGCGGAACTTAGCCGGTATCCAACTGAGAAATCATATGCTAAAATCACATAAAACACCTTCCTTTTTAACTTTATTCTTCATCACTTCGGGGACCACCCAAGTCACCATCGCCAGACATCTAACTCATTGTCAGGTTATTATGGGACGGAGCAAGATCGCTCCCCAACGGCGTTCATGTAGGTTGACATTAGGTCGGAGGAATTCTTGCGAACTTGCCACTATACAGTTGAAAGTCTGTTTCAGGTTTATATTTAGATGATCAAATTTGAATCAATCAGATTAGTGGATGTTTGGCCAACATACATAACTCATTAAATCAATATTTATAAGTTAAAAAACTAATTAAATTATAATTTAAGAAAACAAATGTTATGAAATATAATTTAATCATTTTTTATATTCAATTCGACCAAGTAAAGTACAAGAATATCTCTATAATTTCAAGTACTTTAGCGCATTTTATTCAAATACTAAAATTTTTTTCCTTTGGCTACACTGAAGTAACGTATGAAATTATTTATTTTTCAATTTTTTTTTAGTTTTAGAAACTGAAAAAAAATATTGATGTTTGGTTCACAGTTTTCGTTTTTTTTTTTCCTTTAGTTTTATAAACTGTATTTCTATGTTGGGCTGCTTTTGAAATTTTCATTTTGGAATTTTTAGTTTTTAGTTTTTTATTTCAGATCTCACTTTCAAACTTCACTAGAAGCAATTTGGAACCCTTTTTTTATTTTTTTTATTTTATCACTCCCACCAACTATCCCCAATTCCCAACCACCACCACACGACAAAGCTATCGCCGTCGACTGCCATCGACAATTCTGAAATTGAGACGAGGCCGCCACCCCACCACCGTCGTCACTCATATACCTGCCCCGCCGTCGCTATCGCACCGACAAATCTATGCCATCATCCCAGATTTGCTCCAACCAAGGCCACTATGCATCGTGACTCAACTCACTTGCCCAACAATCGTCACCACGCCAGAAACTGCCCACCGATGCAACCCCACCATCACAAATTTGCTTCATCCACCGTTGCAATATCTGCTCCACCTATCGTCACTACCGTTGCCCCACCATTGCCACTCAGATCGGATACTATAGCCATAGAAAACGAAGAAGAAGCAGGGCATCGTCACAAACGCCACTGACTCCAAGGCAGTGATGAACGCCCACACCACCAAGCCCATGTCAAAAAGTCTAGCTTCGTCCACGATCGAGAAAAGTGACTAGATTTAAATAAAGTTTAATTGTTGATAGTGGGGTGTGATTTGATAAGAAGGGTGGTGGTGGTGTTGATTGGCGGTGGTACGACTTGATGGTGGTGTTGACTAGCGGTGGTGCAAAATTGGTGGTGTATGTGTTTTTTCTCAAAAAAAAAAACACCACTAGTTATGGTTTTTATATTTTTTAAAAAATCAAAACTATAACTTTGTCAAACAGACCTTAAAAGTGCTATCAGTACTTTTATCCAACCATAATCCATAACTCATAGGTATTTTGTAAAACATAACTTATAGCTGATTTGAAAAGTTGATTTAGATTTAATTTAAAATTTTCTTTTGTGAATTAATTCCAAGCTGGATCTCATTTGTGTTCATAATCCCCATAAAATCCCAGATCTCCTTTAGTGTGCCTTTCATTTGATACGTCTCCCATAAGTAAATTACTTGTTCAAAACATTTTTTTAGCAAGATACTATAGGCAGATTTCACCCAAAACCGGACTCACTTCTCATTGAACCGAACAATAAAAAATTACAGAGAAGAGCTTAGCAATGTTAAATACAGAGTCCCAAATAGGCTATGCATCAACAATCACAAGTTCAGGATCAAAACAAGGAAAATTGCGTAAAATATCCTTGTAGTTCGGGGTTGTTGCAAAAAAAACCCTCGAGTTACAAAAATTGCAAAAGAACACCTAGGATTGTAAAAGTGTTGCACCGTAAAAAATTTGTAACAGAATGGTGAAAAAGGGTAAATTGCCCTTCTATATAAATGAGAATGGCACCCTTTCTTCTCCAGAATGGCCAGTTTTTATCTTCCTTCTTCACGAGATTGCTTAGTGGATCGATGGCGGGCTCGCGGCAGCGCAAGTGGGAATCGCAGATTGCGATGCAAGTGGCGGAGCAAATGATGGCACTGGCGGAGTAAACAATGGGTCACGAGTATCTTGTTTACCCTAATTGCACAATCTTAGTCTAGGGTTTCAATCGCAGATTGCGATTTGAAACCCTAGATTTGAGATTGTGCGATTAGGGTTCGAATTGTTGTGGCCGCAGCGGGATTAGGGTTCGATTTAAGTTTTGCGGTTCAATGACGATTCGATCTAAGTTTGGGGGTTCGATTAGGGTTTGAGTTGTTGTGCGATTGGTTTGGGTTTAATGGCTATAGCAGCGATTAGGGTTCGATTGATTTGGTTTGGGTTTGATGGTTCGATCGACGATTGGTTTGGGTTCGATTTAAGTTTGGGGGTTCAGCGGGATTAGGGTTCAATTGGTTTGGTTTGGGTTTGATGGTTCGATCAGCCGCTAGGCGCACAAGACTAAGGTGGTGGCAACGGCGCCGGCGCCCGTTGTGGGTGGCGCAGGTGGTAGATGGGTGGTGGTTCAGCTCCTCCTCCCCTCCTCTCCCCTTCCCTAGTCCCTTGCTTTTCCCCCTTCCCTTCTCCTACCTTTCCCCGTTGTTTTCTTGCGCCGGCCCTAATTAGGGCTTGACTGCAAAAGAGGTATTCAGGGACAAAAACGGGTTTTCAACAATTATTTAGTAGTGGCACTTGCTCTCCAGGCGCGTTTATCACAAATGCGGTTAAAACAGACGGTTGTAACACTTTTACAATCCTAAGTGTTCTTTTGCAATTTTTGTAACTCGAGGGGTTTTTTTGTAATAATCCCAAACCATAGGGGTATTTTACCCAATTTTTCCTCAAAACAACTACAATGTCACATCAGAGTACTCAATCAAATCTGCCACCACCAAATTGGAATTAGCACTTGCCATGGGTGAAATAGGCTTCGATGTGGTAGGCCGAGGAATCCATTTATCCCTCCTACCTTTTGGAAAACAGTTCGCGTCGTCCTTATTTAGCCACAATCCAAGATCAAAAAGCTTTCAGGCTGGTACGTTTATACTTTTCATTTTGTATATTTATATTGTGTTTTTATTTTTAATATTTTTGTATCCAATCACAGATTATAATTGTGTACTTTTATAATTTTTACTATTTTTTTATATCTACCTTTTTCAGTTATTTTTGTATGTTTACCGTTTTCATTACTGCTACCACCATTTTTTCGGTATTACCCTTATTGCTTCTTTGCTGGATCTTTCTCTTTCTTTTATGATCGTATTCCCAAATCAAGAATGCCAACCGAAACCAAATCAATGGGGTTCTTTTTTCCGGCAGGACTCCCAAATCATAGGGGATGATTCCCAAATCATAGAGGATTACCTTCCTCTCATAGTTATAATAACGTGAGAATCCTGAACTCAAGCTCAGTTTGTGATGAAGTTGATTCCGGGCATGTTTTTCTAGAAGATCTCGTTCCCTTGGCAGTGGAGAAGATTGAAGCCCTCTTAATTGAAGGATTAAGAATTCAGTTTGGCATGGCAGATGAAGAAGGGCTTTCAAGCATTAGGCTGCAGCCTATTGAGAAAGCCTCTTTAAGCAAGGCGGATGCCCTTGACGAGTGCGTTTCAGGTGCATGACTCTTGAGACCTATGGATCTTCCTCTAAATCCACACTTCCATTACCTCCAACCTCCGGGCAGTGGAGTCCAACTTAGCCGAACACACTTTTGCATGTCTCAAGTGGGTCTGTGCACTAGCGTCTCTTGCTTCTGTGCCTTGGTACATCAAGAGTTTGTGTTGGTATGGCCGTATGGGCAGTTTGAAGGGATAGGGTGAGAGGGAGTTGAAGATTCAGGCAATGGATCTGAAAATTAGAAAGAAACTGGGGGTGACTTTCTCTGTATCGATGAAGAGAGAGACGGTGAACAACGCCTTTCCTCTGTAACAATGAGGGAAAGGGTAAACAATGGCATAGGGTGGATTTCTCTGACATGGATTCATCTGTGTCTGAAAAAGGGGAAAATTTTTTCCCCTTTTTTGGCACTTTTGAATTTTGTATCCAAAATGAATATCTAAAATGATAAAAATACATAAAAAGAGCATTTTTTTTCCATCATTACAAAATTAGAGTACAAAAAAAGATAAACATACGCCCCCGTTCATGTCTCTGTAGCTTATTCCCCTTTTTTCTTTCAATAAACATAACTTCTCTCATAGGGAACCACATAGAAAACCTGGTTGGATGTACCAACGGAGTGGTTTAATCAGCTCTCTCCACATAAATGTTGACCTTTGTTAATTTTCAGGATTAATAAAATCTTTCTTACTGTTGAAATTTTTTTTTTAAACTTTTCTTGGTTAATCAATGGATTTCAGTTCATTTTTCTTCTGTCCTCATCAAAATCTAACTACTGTCATACTCATATCGTCACAAAACGATATTGAAAGGTTGAAACAATTCATAAATGTACATAAATGATAGGATATGAGCATAGCACCAAACTTAAGCATGGGCAAGTACATAACTTTTTTCTATTGATAAGCAGCTAAACTATTTAATTTGTGGAATATCGATTTATCACAGGCTGATGTGCTTTTTCTATAGCGCATATTGTCACTCAAAGATTAATATTTGGTAGTTAATGCATGCTTGGTGACAAATGAGAGACAAAAAGGCATAGCGTGTGAAAATTGTTTGGTCCATATAAAGACTGAATCTTGGAAGAACGCTGCCTTAAGATTTCAATCTTCAGTTATAACAAAAATTTTAGGAGGGTTCTTCGATTCTGGTAACTTTTGTGCTTCTATTGAGTCCAGCTCAATTAAGAGTCCTTTTAGAATTGATTCTTAAAAGTAAATTCTAATTAAATCAGAATTAGTTTCTAAAATGAACTTTAATCCATTTTAAACATAATATAATATATTAAAAGTTATTGAATTTGTTTGAATAAAAAGGGATTAGATTAGAGTAGGTTTGCTACAGCAAAATTACCATATAGTGCATTTAAAGTAAAGTTAAGCATTTAATGTTGTTTATATGTATGAATATTTTGGTAAATCTCTTAATCAAACTTGATTTAATTCAAGAAAAATGAGGATTATGAATTTAATCAGTTTTCTATTTTTGCCAAACACTTCAAAATTAGTTTATTCGGAATATAATCAGATTTGATCAATCTCGAATCAATCCCAACTAAATCGCAAAGATTGAATTTAGTTTTATCCGTTAATCTTTTAGGCCACACGTAATAATCCGTTTAAACATGTTCCGAAAAAAGCCAAAAAAAATAATAAAATTACTGCATACAAGTCGCATTTTTATCAAGGAGCATAATTGATCTCGTCAGGCTGTTGTAAGCCTAGGAGCACATTTTCTCCAGAGACATCCGAACTGAGTCTGAACACAGAAGTGTGTGCTGGCAATGGCGAGCAAGCACGGCCGCGATCAAGCCCCGGTATCTCTTACTCCTTCCTCACCCTCACTTCGCGTTTACTCTTCGTCGCAGTCACTTCTATTATGAACAGGTTTATTGAATTTAACACGCAATTCGTTACCGACTAGCTGAATTAGGGTTTTTCCCCCCTTTTTGGAGAGCAGTCTGCTCAAGACTCTCAATTGATTTTTCTTGATTACTCAAAAGTAACACGACACCGGACTTGTAAATTTCCGCTTGAGGTTTGTTTTAGTTGCGTCTCGATGAAAGTCAAAGAAGACGGTGCTTATTGTATTTCGCGTGGAGCGTTGTTTGTTACGCACTCAGTTCCATTGGATTTTCGCCTTTGACTCTTTGCAAAACCCTAGGTTAGATTTTACCACATGTGGATTTTGATTTGAACTCAAGACGAAATCATTGATTAAACTAGTACTGTTTGGCAAGTCAAGATAGGATAACAACGAGCATAGTTAATGTTTACATTTAGTAAACTATCCTATTGAATGCCCAAAAAGTCAAAGAGGGAGAAGTTAATAGGTTAGATTTTAGGCTGCACGAATTATGCTTTGGATTCTATTGTGTTGGATTATGTCCATGAACCGTGTTCTTAGGCTACAGTTTGCAAAATGTTGAAGTTGACTGGAAATACGATGAGTACTATTGCTTGGCCTGATTGTTCCGTTTCTGTACCGGCTTTCTTTGCAACCAGGATTTCGAGGGGTTTTTGAATAACTTGCAGGATTGGGAGCTGTCGCTCAAGGACAAAGACAAAAAACTCAAACCACAGTCCGTTGGGAAGGACAAGTTGGTATGCTATTGACCTTTATGTAGATTTCTGTAAATGGGAAACATATGTTGTTATATACATAGACAAGGACGACCCCCCCCCCCCCCGCGTCCCCCCGGGCTGGTTCCCCCTCCTCTATATGAAAAGGAAAACAAAATATCTTCCAACACCTCCTAATGCAGTTTCATCAACATTGCTCGTATTTGGGTACGTAAAAAGCAACAGCCGAAATTATTATATTTTGAGCATTTACATAAGTATGTGCAAGTGTTTATCTGTCTGTCAGAGTATGATGCAGGGTTGTAACCCCCTGATATTTGTTCTCAATTGCCTTTGTGTTCATGTGCTATACGTTTTCTGAGACTTCATCGTGTACAGCTTGGGAATACTTTCTACGTGCTAATAGTGTTGTTTTGCAGCATATTTTTATCATCTTTACTAACAAATGTTGCCAGTGGTATTTGATGTCATATAGAACTTTGTTTTTCAGAACTCTTCGGCACAGAGATTTAGTGTGATAAATGCCAGTCAGCTTTCTACAGGTCCTGGAGCTAATGGGAAACACGGAAGTGAAATTTTAAAGGTAAGCTATTGTATGAAAGTGTCAAACTAGATATGAATCGAAAGCCTCAGATTATAAATTTAATTATATGTTCAGCGGTATTGATATAGCAAAATTTGTTACATGTAATATGCGGGTGCGTGTACTCATGCTCATGACTCTGCATGTGCAATCATGTTTTTTACCTGTGCTGTTATGATGTTAGATATTAGGGATGCTGACCCCTATAACTTATCATCTTTTCCAGAATATTGGAATAGCCAGGGAGGATAGAAAATCAACGGCAGCAACGCCCTCAGTTGACAATTCGAGCACTGCCGGGCGATATGATTTCTTAAGAAACTACGAATCAATTAATCAACTACCAAGTGGCTTCAAATCAGAAGAGAGTTCCATTGATGCTAATTCAGAGAAAGAGTTGGTATGTTTATACATGATAAAGAAAAGTATGATTTCTGTGCTTGCTGATAATGTTCCCAACTAGGTCATTATTGATGTTAATCATGTATTCCTTATCCATTTACAGGGCAATGAGTACTTTAAGCAGAAGAAGTTCAAAGAAGCAATTGACTGCTATTCTAGGAGCATTGCATTATCACCAACTGTAGTAGCTTATGCAAATAGAGCCATGGCTTACATTAGAATTAAGAGGCAAGATCTTCTTCTTCTTCTTCTCTGTCTGCTATCCATAATGTCAATAAAAGCTGAAACCAATTAGGAAAAAGCAAATAATTGAGTCACCATAAGAGGGGATATGTGTTAAAAAAGTGTCGTCCTTCAGCCAATTGTCAACATTGCTAAAAGTCACTTCTTTTTTTCACGAGTAAGTGGCAAAAGAACGAGTTCAAAGCGTGTTCACCTATCTAAGAACTCGGGATTGGTCCATGAAAGAATGCAGGAACTGCAAAAGGCAATGGCCCTGGTTTGATACAGAGAACAAGTTCGTCAATCCTGGGAGCTAATACCATCTCGAAACATGACCCATCCCTCAATCGAGTTGTGAAGCATGAGGTATTTTTTAGGGTCCCAAACGAGTCTCCTTATATTGGCCCCTTATTTCGTGCGACCTGTATTGTGGTTACGAAACATAATATACGAAGCCAACCACACTGAATTGGGCACTGGCAAATGTCCAGAGTTAATAGTAACATGGGTAGTGAAACTGAAGCAGGCTAACAGAAGATTAAAGGGCATAGAAGGTGTTGATGGGCACCCACAAGAGACAAAGACAGTTTCATAATTACTGGTAGTGTATTTTGATCGAGTCCCACATTTCTTACCGAGATTGCTTCATGAGCTGCTGTGCTGTTGAGTGCAAATGTAGAATACATATATGTGTCTCAGATCAGGTCAAGAATGAGAAATTTTGATCTCAACATGGTACATCAAAAGCCATGGCGCAGCAAGTGGGCTGTTTAACACATCTTTATCTTAGATTAAGTTTCGCTGATTATCAGGCATCCAAGAAGTCCTGACTACTTTAGGCCATAAGAAAATGGAGGGGACATATTGATCAGCTCTGTAAGCAAATCACTTCTCTATAACCAATGTGCATAATTATCAATTGACAGGAGTACATTGATAAAAGATTTAATCCGAAGGGTTAAAAGGTTCTATACTAAGAATTATAGACACCTCTTATGGGTTGAGGTATTGTGTCCAATATTTACCTACTCTGACAGTTACTGACTCTGACACTTTACCGACACCTCTAGACACGTGTTGGACACCTTTGGTGGTGTCTGATTTTTTTATTTTTATTAAATTATTGGACACCATGTCGGAAACTCCTTGAGGAATTTTTGGACACAATGGGGCTGAAATGTAATATGTGAAACTTACTTCGGGGGTTGCCATAGATTATTAGGGATAGTTGGGTCTCATTTTAGGATCCAAAACACCCCTAAATGATCATATATCCTTCTCGGTGCTGCCTAACAGAGAGGGAGATGGACCTAAGGATCACTATGGAGGACTGACACCGGATTCTAGCCGGAGACACTATTTGTTCTTCTTTTTCATTCTCGTCTCTTTTTCATTTGAATGGACTGCTGCTTCGCTTTCTTTCTTCTTCTTTACCCCCTTCTTCCCTATTGTTTCCTTTCTCTCCATATTCTTTCTTTTGTGACTAAGAAGAAAGACAAGAACTTTCGTTTCAACCAACTTCTTCAATTGATTTAAATTGCTTCTTACTTTGTTTCAGAAATGGGTCTAAGTGATGCTAGAAGTGCATAAACCTTTGTGGAGATTCGTTACAAGGTGTAGCAAGGGTGCACGAGGTGGAGGAAACTTGACTTGGGAGGGCAATTTAAGGTGTGTGGAATGTGCTTGAAACTTAGTAAACCCCTAAATAGAGAATATTGAGATAGAAAAATTCAGTCGTTGTCCGCCGTTCGGGGATGTCTAAAATTTGGTTTTTTGGAAACCGCAGTGCCTGGTGTCCTGGTTGGTGTCGGAAGCGGTGTCCTAGTCCGTGCTACCTAGGTTCTACACTTCACTCGAGATCAAATTCTTGATGCCATTTTATCAAGCGATGGGCTAGGTCAAAGTGTTGGTTGGTTTGGCACTCAATATTTTGGAGGTACTCTTATGATTGGGTAGTAGCTATGAAGCACCGGTGCAGCAGTTTGGGTGAAGCACCAGCTCCGGGTGCGTGTCGGTGCGGCATGGGTGCGCACTGGGTGCGTGTCCAAAATTATTTATTTATTTATTTTTAATTAAATTTTTGGATCTTGGGTGTGGCTAGGATACGGCAAGGATATGCACCTGGGGTTTTTCTTGCAAAAAGGAGAAATAGAAGAAGAAGGAGAAGAAAAGGGGGAGAAGGAGAGGAAGGAACTACTTACGTCAGAGAGCGTCAGTAGTGGCGATGGTCTTCTGTCAGTATTGGCAACTGGCGATGTCCGGCAGTGTCTGGCCCTTAGTTGCACAAAGCGGGGGCGGGGGCGGGGGCGGGGAGCGTAAGCACTGAGAAGAATTTGAGGTTGGGAGCGGCTTGAATAAATAAATTCGTAAAGAGTATTATCATTTGTTTAGTATAGTTTACATAGCCAAAAACAACAAACAAGGAGGCTTTAAGGACTTGATGGAGGAGAGAAACAAGGAATTGAGTTGAAAAGGGTTTGATTTTTAGGTATTCTCTCACTTGTTCCATGCATCTCTATCTAGCTAACATGATCGAGTTCCCAAATTAGCTTGGGACGAGATCCCATGGAGCTCCTAACTTAGGATCGCAAAAGCGAGTTTTCGAGAGAGAAACGTCACCTTATTAGGAGTTTCCTGCAGCTAAGGTCTGGCCGTAGCGGCGACAGCTTCTCGTTGCAGAGCTATCGTGTATTTGTTAATTTTGTCGATGTTATCAATTTGAGATTTTGTTTAGGGTGACAGCTGGGTGACCTCTGTATCTAACTTTCTGTTTATTATGTTTAGGTGCCAACTTTTATTAACAATCTTTTAAACTAGCCCCAATACTTTCAAGAAGTAATAGAACTTGTGAACTTTACTATCATATTTGGCTATGCACTTTTAATATTTCTATAGCAGCCCACCAAATTAAAAAAACTATCTTCTTGTTTCTTTGAGATACTGTTATCTTTGTTACAAATAGTATATATGTTTAAAAAAAAAAATTGCCATATCCCCGCTGCACCTATATCCTAAATCCTAAAATATTCAAAAATGCCGTATCCCCGTATCCTCACCCGTGTTTGTGCTTCATAGGGTAGTAGAGGTACCTTAGGCATTAGTGAATTGCTTGAGTAAAACTTGAAGGGTAGTAGTTTATTTTCACTATGTTGGTTGTGTGCTTTTTATGTGAGTCTTATTTATCATATGAAGCCTATCATGTAAAAGATCTTGATTTTGTACTTTCATCAGATTTGTGGAAGCTGAGGATGACTGTACGGAAGCTTTAAATTTAGATGATCGTTACATTAAAGCATACTCGCGTCGGTCAACAGCTAGAAAGGAACTTGGCAAACTTAAAGAATCCATCGAGGGTATGTCAATGCATATCCATACTCTTCTATTATACAGCTCTGAGTATCAAGTGGATCACCTCTGATCATTTTATGTTATTCTAATTTTCTGCTATGTTCAGATGCTGAGTTTGCCTTGAGGTTGGAGCCTCAAAACCAGGAGGTGAAGAAGCAGTATGCAGACGTGAAATTGTTGTATGAAAAGGTACATGCCCTTGTATCTCATAATGTAGTTCGTAGAAGCTAGAATACTCTTAGTTGGGGGGAAATAAATGGCAATGCAAGTTTCATTTCTTGAGATTTTATTTTACCTACTTATAGATGAACATACTGTTAAGCAAGCATGACTTGCTGCAGAATATGCTGCAGTATGCCCCATAAAAGTCTCAACATCAGCTAAATGGACACATAGAACAAACATTTTACTTGATCATCTTTGGATTCTGCTAGATTCTAAATAGAGTGGAGGGGGAAGGGAAGGGGGGAGAACAAAATCTATGCTCCATCTGGGAGCTGAATGTGTAGCTTCCTTTAGAGTTCACAGAATATGTATTTTAGAGCTGCTTATATGTGCTTTATGTTACTGATTTTGCTCCTCATATGAATGATATATTAAGTACTCATTGCAACCAATCTTTCCAGGAGATTCTTAAAAAGGCATCTGGAGCATTAAGAGGCTCTGTCCAAGGAACGCAAAATGAGAGAAAGTCAGAAGTACGACATAATGGACATGTTCAGGAAATACCACCTGTCTCAAGCAGCTCTGAGAGGCCAAGAGCAGCTACAATTCAAGAAGATCGTACCAAGGTAAATCTGGTAGCATTTATCTAAAATTCTAATTTTCTTTGTGGATGATCCTGCGGATTTGGTTGATGGGGAACACTTAGAGTGAAAAGAGAAAAGGTGAATAACTTCCTTCACGATAACACCTTAGTCAAATTCCCATAATGACTAGAAGGTAGCTTCTATAACAGTTAAGGTAGATGAGGAGGGTTAGACGCGTTTTACGCCAATTTGCATATATTCAATATAAGGCTTAACACTGCTGTTCATCTAAGATTTTGGAATAACTTGACTTCAGTGATTTATTGGAGAACAGATTGTTTCTGTTTGTAAATTTGCATACGGTTTTCTTATCATTGTTAGGAATCTCAAATTACCTTAAGTACATAGGAGACAGTAAGCATGAAAGTCATTCTCCTTTACATTTTGGAATCCATTTTTCTGTATAACTAATTCAGTTTTCTTCTTTATTTCTCTTTTTCTGAATATTTCTCTTCCATGAGACTCCTCCTGTGAAACATTTGACAAGCAACTCCAGGTTCAGCCTGCTGTGGTGGATTATAACTGGGTTGGGCGTTAATTGGCTACTAACTGTTAACATTACTGCCCAATAATATTACGGGCTTATGCCGTTGGCTCATACTTGGTTAGGTACAAGCACTCAAGACTGATCGACAATATTCGCACTATGGCTGATATTATACGTGCCCAAATATAACTAGTTACATTTCATCATCATAATCATCATCTCTTTGTGGGTGTCTGTATGTGTGTGTGAATTGCATATATGTGGATGTGGTGACACTGCCACTCTTGTGTGACGTTGCTTGGGTGACCTACAGTGGCTGCACAACCACAGCTGACCTCAGGGAATATTTCAGCTGCCGTACGTCTACCTCCTGGCGCCCTGCAGTGTTTCTTATGTCTTTCAACCGCGACTTTCCTGCAAGACTTCAGTCGCCTCCACCAATATCCTTGTGACACGCGGCGGCTCCAGTGATATTCCTCCAAGGGGCATTGTTCGTAGAAGGTGGTTCTGCCAACGGTTCCGTAACCTGTGATGTTTGCGACAAGATATAGGTGCTTTTAATCGTTTTATTGGACAAACAACAAACCTAATAGGTTACTTATGTGAATTGGCCTTATGATGATGGGCAACGCAATGAAAAGTTCAAATTGCACCTATTCTCTCTTTACTAACCAGGGATCCATTTCCCCTGAAATAACATAAAGAGTCAACTCTTTCTGTTTTGTGGCAGAATTTTGGAACCGTGTACCAAGTGTGGACCTCCAAATCCACTTCTACGATACAAATGTCCAGTTGTATGCGTGTTAGTTTTATGATTCAAGTAATTTGATTTCTATGAGTTTTTCCTAGCAAATTGTTCTTGACATGACTGGAGGATTTAAGATGAATTCCCATTGCTAATCCTAGAAAATTACCTATGCCGGAATTTTCCTTGTCTATCCGCATGAGGCATATGCTTAGTATATACAGTAGTTTTGTGGAATTTTTACGTACAGGGGATGTAAAATGTTGTCTAGGTAACAAACTAGATATGCTAACATTTTGACATGACAAAACATGACGTTTCCGCACTGAAAATGATACTATGATACATTTTTTATGTCAGCCATGCTCCCGTTTTAGCTAAGAATCTCAATGTGCTATTTCCCTCCTGTTCTGCTAAATTTTTTGTTTTTTGTACTATGATGGACCTTACCCACTTTTCTCGTAACACTGTCCCAGTCACCCAATCATTCCCAGAGGAATGACAAAGCTGGCAAGGAAGAACTGAAGGCATCGGTGCAGGAACTTGCTGCTCGGGCAGCTTCTCTTGCTACAGCTGAAGCTGCTAAAAATATCACACCACCAAATTCAGCTTATCAGTTTGAGGTTTCTTGGCGGGGACTCTCTGGTGATCGTGCGCTGCAGGCTCGCTTGTTGAAGGTATGTATAAATGGTCTCACTGTCATGTGTTATTAATAGTGCTAGTGACTGAGGCCCTATCTTTTTAGACTTGCATCTACATCCACCGTTCATTTATGTAACTGTCCCTTCGTTTGATGGACCTCTATTTAGTCACTAGCATGAATATTTTTTGTAGGCCCGGTTGGCTTTTCCTAAAATCGGGGGTTAGGGGGATAGTGGTGAGCACATGCACGCGGCAAACTTTGCTGTGTGTTTTGTCATTTTCTGCTCCTGACTTATTTAAGAAAATATATGATCCTCTGCAACTGATTCTAGATTAGATCAGAATCAGATCCTGGTTTGTACAGGTTTGGAGGATGCATTTTTGTATGTTCTTGATCTACTCTTCCAAATGGTTAAGGAACTGGTGGACTAATTAGAACGGAAAAACAGGATGAATCTGGTAAAGCAGATAGATCTATGATGTATTCTATTCCCTAATGAATGTATAGATGAAAGGAAGGGAATGACCTGCAAGTTGGACATAGAAAAGGCAGATGATCATGTCAGTCGAGCTTTTTTTATGTGCTTGGGGAGAATTTGGCTCCTATTGCCACGCTTTGTTTCTCAATTATGATAATGGTGTACTTGAAGACTTTGTTCCTCATTCTAGAATGTCGAGACAAGGGGGTTCCACCCTTTTTATATCTTTTCGTCATGTAGGATTGAGCAGGATAATGGACAAGGCGGTGTAAGC
Organism: Escallonia herrerae; assembly: GCA_033070095.1. NCBI lineage: Eukaryota > Viridiplantae > Streptophyta > Magnoliopsida > Escalloniales > Escalloniaceae > Escallonia > Escallonia herrerae. The sequence goes on from JAVXUP010000314.1 coordinate 325,915, forward strand.
TGGTGGCTTAGTTGGTTTTGTGTCACAATGTTCTCTTACTTTCATCTTGCACATCCTATTTGCTTATTGACAATGTTTTCCCGGTCCTTGCGGTGTGTGCTTCTTGTCTTGAAACAAGTTCAGGTCTTAAAACCAACATGTGAAATGTTGATGCTTTTCCATTTTCTATGTCAACGATTCCGGTTGTCAAGACAATCAAAATGTCGTTTTTTCTTGACTTTACCCATCTCAAGGCCGGAAATTAGGTTTAGGAATTGAGAGATTAAGAAGATTGGAGTGTTTTAGGTTTAGCTTATGGGCTCTATGTTATTTTTTTTATTTGACATATTTGGTTTTGCATCTGGGCATGAAATGCAAGAAAATTATTTGCAATCCTATTAATATCAGTTGGAGCACTCTAAATGGTTCTATCTAGCTACTATATATCGAGTCTCCCAATGCTGCTGACTTCTAGAAGTGATTGTTAGAAGTGGAACAACTTATTTGGAAAAGTTTGAGGGACGGGAAAGTTGAGAGCATTCTTCTTGTTTAAGTTTCTTTTTCTTTTGTGTCAAGGAGGAGTTTCAAGGATTATCTGATGTGTCTTATAATATTTTAGATGATTTGATTTGAGCATAGTTTCATCTTTGGAACTGCGTTTGTGGTTTGGTCAGGGCAATTCCTTGGTGCTTTGGATTCTCTTGTATCCTTTATCAAAAAGTAAAAGTTCTGGGTTGGTTGCCTTGTGTCAAAGGATTGGGATATTTTCGATCATATGTAAGCTGGATCATAGTGAAGCGTGGTGGTGCATGTGAGATTTGGAAGAGTTTTGGGTTGGATGACGAAGGAGGTGAATATTTCTCATTTTTATGATTTCGGAAATTGGCCTGAAGCAGAATTTCTTCCTCGTACGTCTATCATTGTGGGGTATTGGAGCCAATTGAGATTTCGACTTGATGCTGGATTACATTAGAAAAGTATTCTTTTTTCTATGTTCTTATTCAATTTCCTTGGCCATAGACAGAGATTCGAGGGTGGGAAACTATTGTGGCATTTTCTGGTGGCTACTTAGCCTGGAAACCTATTCAGGGGGCAATAGATTTATTGTCTGATGGTGGAGACCTGTTAGAGAGGGCATTTTCACCCCAGTTGGGAAAGTTTCCTTGAAGGAAGCATGGAGATCCAATGCCCCGTATAAGGTTGCAATTTACGTCGGTCAGCTGCCTAAGAAGGTGGTAATTTTTCTTTCCTTTTCTGATAACAAAATTAAATTAAGAAAACCCCCGGAGGCAATCTTTATACGCATAAAATCCACCAATAAGTGATCTAACGCCCAAAAACCAGAAAATTTGTCTACGCTGCAAGTCGAACTATAACAGGCCGTTCTTTTCCTTGTATAATTGTTATTAGAGCTTTCAAGCATTATAGTCTCTGCAAGCCTGCGTGGCAACACCATTTCACCTTGATGTAATATGTATGTAGTTCCTTGTGATCTGCTTTTGCTTTGTCTCCTTTTGTTTTTGGGGCATATTCTGCTCCTGAATACTGATTTTTGCTTTTTGCATTACTAGGTTACATCACCAGTTGCCTTACCACAAATTTTTAAAAATGCGTTGTGTGCTCTATTACTAGTTGACATTATAAGGTGCATAGCCACGTTTTTCAGGTAAGTAAAGACGTGTGTTCCATTTCTCAAAGCGGAATGTATTGTTTTTAGCCGAATTATATGATAATATATGTTCATCTTTCTGCAGTGACGACATGGACCTGGCTGTCAAATATCTCGAAAATTTGACCAAGGTCTCAAGATTTGATATGATAATCATGTGCCTTCCATCTACAGACAAGACTGGTACGTAGACGCATATTAGAATTTGCATCCTACCTTATCAAGTTTAACGGAAATTAGATCAAAGTATGTACTAATTCTTAGACGTAATAGAAGTTTTATGAGGGCACTATCTAAAATGTATCCCAAAGTTTTGATTTGTACCGGTCATCCTAGCTTGCATCTATACCCATATTATTATCACTTTATTGGGGGGTTCACTTTGCTGAATTTTTCAACATACTTTGAAGGGAGAAAATTCAACTGCGCTCATATGCAAAATATCCCCTATTTTCAATACATTGAAACTGATGCAAAGGCCAATTGACTCCTTATGAACTTAGTGAATGGGCCTTCTTCTTTACTTTCTGGAGTCGGGTATTATAGAGTTTGTTTATCTTGCACGAATTGCATCATGTGTAGTAGACAATTTGACGAACTTGAATTCCCTTGAAACAGATCTCTGCAAAATATGGAATGACGTATTCTTAAACAAGGAGGTCCCGAGAGAGTTTGCAGATATCCTTGGTAAATTAGGCCCAAGATACTGCCTCAAACAGTGAAGGCTTGCTTTTGGACCCTCGAGTCTTATTAGGTGTATAGTAGTTAATGTAATTGTTGATATATATATATATATATATATATATATATATATATATATATATATATATATATCTCGCTTGTTACCTTGAGTTCCTCTACAAGGTATAAATCGTGTTTTTGATGTGGGCTCCAACAATATTGTCTAAAAATCACGAGTGAACGAGCCTTAACTTTATGCTTTGAAATTGGACTCTTTTTCCCCCGGTAGAAGTGAGGAGAACAGGGAGAGAGCTTGAGGAGGCATTATGATTCTATTTTCTTGACCATGTCGTTAATGGTTGGGGGGGGGGGGGGGGATCCTTTGTTTGGATGGTCCAATGCAGACACAGATGCACATGGGAGCAGAAAGTAGAAATTTTCAGGGGGAACCATTGTGGACGATGTATCTAACGTTGGGGGACCACGACCCATAATAATAGAGCAGGGGTCCATTTCCCTTGCAACAGTAATCATGGTATTTCTTTACTTCTTGCCTCCATAATTTTGTCTCGCAGTTCAATCATTATTATTATTATGGTGGGAGTCCATGAGACATTGGAACCACGGTCATTGGTCATTCAAATTCAGGCCTGTTCATTTATTATTTTTCTTTTCAATTTTTATAATGATAACTAAAGTCAAACAATTTTTTTTTTAAGCCAGATAATATGCAAATGTCAAAATATCTATAAGGTGTTTTAACCTTCTTTCGACCGTTTTTTACCTATTGTCTAATTAAAAAAAGTTGTCTGCATTATATAAGTATGTAATCATATTTCTTAACTTGATATGAAAATAATAAAAGTAAAAGCAGTAAATTAAAACGGGCCATAACATTTATTCATCCTCATCATCAATCTTCTTTTCCCTCTTGTCGCTTGAGCTTGACTTAGTCATTCTTATCTCAATAGTCCAAACTACGGTGTATGCGAGAATCGATCTTGAGTGTGTGGTATGTCGTTGTAGCTTTCCGGTTGCTGGGCTAGCTAATTTGAAATGTTTGAGCACAGGTAATGATGACGACCAGCTGGAGTGGCGAATGGTTACAAATTGGACATTCTGATCGCTCAGCAGTCAGCAACAGTAGCGGAGGCAGCGGGGGGGCACGTGCCCACCTGCTGCCTTCTTCTCTCCCATTTAGGGTACACCATAAATGGTGCCCTTGCCGCTGACATGGATGAAACCGCCAAATCTGAAATGAAGGTGGAAGAAGGAAGCAGAGGAGGCACAATAAATGTGGATATGGTAGTCGATGGTGATACCACCAATCATTACAGTGAAGCCGTCTTAGTTCATCAGAATGGTGGAAAGTGGCTGCCTTGCCTTCTATTCTGTGTGATTACGAAAAGAGAATTTCCTTTCTTGTCTAATCCATAAAGGTGAAGGGAGGACGGGGAGAGAGAGGGTGGGAAAACAAGGGGCGGCTGATGGTTTAAGGTGGTAGGTAAGGTTCTTTTAGGGATGGATTTTGATTCATGCATTAATTAAATTAACGGTCAAGATTGTTTGAAAGAGTTTCATTTTTTTTAATTATGACACAAATATATGATGTTACCGTAAATGAACACAAAAAAAGGAACATTATATTATACTTGAAAAATGTCCATGTGATGTTTGCTTAAGCGGCTAAAAAAAACGATACTTTTATAAATTACACTTTAATTCGGGGTTCACATGAAAGACACATAAAAAGAATGACACTCACTTAAATGTCCTAGACGGCCTTTTATACTATAGTTTGTTATAGTGAACACAACTCCAATCTTTTTCTCTTTGATCGTCCCAATCTTTGTTCTCTTATTCTTAATATAACTGTCTTGTTAGGAGGTGTTGGGTTTTTTGTATTGTAAATGTAAATAACTTATTGCGGAGTATAAGATTATCAATTTATTTCTTTGTTCTTTCATACCTACGGACGTATCATGTGTTTGACAAAATGTAGGATACAAAAATTAGGAAATCTATTTTAATCTAGTAAAATGCAGTTATTTCTAATTTGAAATTAAATTGGCACGCACAAATCTTTGGGTTATAACTTGCCCTTGAATTTACCAGGGATCGGAAGCGAATGTACGAATTTGTTACTTATAAAATTGTGGACGATTCACTCATGCCCTTTTGACCTACCGTTGTGAATGTCAATGCATAGGCCAAAGTACTTGCTTGTGGGTGGTGGTGCCCCGATTCTCAAGCGAGTCCATGGCAAATCAGAATTCAAAATTTTCAAAGCTTTCCCCAAAAGGGAACAATTAAGAAACAAGAAAGTGTTTGCCATTGGTTGGGTTATGTTTTTTTAGTCTTCCAAGTTTCTGACACAAAGACTATAAGCAAAGTCCATTTCTGCACTGAAACCACTGACACTCACGTGATCATACAACCCCCCCCCCCCCCCCCCCCCCCCCCACATACTCCTCCGCCATATTCGTTCAGTTTGTCTCAAACCAAGCGCCCATCTCTTCCACACCCTATGCATTTTCTTCTTAGCTGGGATTCTTCCAAATTTCCTCATAAACCCTTTGCAAGGGGTTCAATCCCCACCGCGGATCTGCCTCTTCAGGGCTAGGTACGCATTTTTCTTCTCTGCTTTCTACTTTTTCCACCAATGGGTGTTCTGGGTCTGCTCTATTGTTCGTTTTTTTGTTGTCGAATTTTGTTTTCGTTGTTTTACAGTTTTTATTTTCTTGTGGTTTCTTAATCGTTTGTTTTGAACACTTACTCTTCTCACTATTCTGTGCAAGTTGGTTATGCCGGGTTACGATGCTATTTGTAGGGTTTAATGAGCTTGATTTTACCATGAAGTTGTTCTAAATTTGTTCCTGGGGTTTGATTGCTGTTTAGTTTGTTTTCTTGTATCCTGTTTGTCCCTCTCGGTGAACTGCATTGGGTTACGAGGTTATGCACAAAAACATGTGTTCCTCTACTGTAGGTGTAACCTTGTTCTGAATTTATTGGGTACTTCTCTTTGGACTTAATGAAGCATTAATTTGTTATTACAAAGTTTCCTTTGTTATCTAAATAATTGTAGGATGGGTTATATCTCGCGGAAGATATTCCCAGCATGTGGGAACCTCTGTGTATGCTGCCCTGCTCTCAGGTCGCGATCTCGACAACCGGTCAAGCGCTACAAGAAGCTGCTCACTGGAATCTTTCCCAAATCACCCGTGAGTAGACTCATATTGATTCTTTCCCTGCTTGAGCTAAAAGTTGCTTCAAAAATATTCTCTACGTAAAATTAACGGTTGATTGTGTTGTCAGTTTAAAACGCTCTCAAAGTTCATAAAACTGCATATGTCAAAGACTGATCTTCTAACATTGTGTTCAGTATGTTTGATTCATCAGAATTTGTTACCCTTTTTATTTTTTATTTTTTTGGGTCAAACATGATTTATTTGGACAGCACCAATGTGAATAGGGCGATTGCATATTCTTTTGGGGAATGGACGAGTCCACCTTCAAACCTTGTTTACGGTAATCAAGCTCCAAAAGAGTAATCTAACTCTGTTTTTGGAGTTTGTATTGATACAAAATAGTGAACCCAAAGCTCTGTCCGTGTGACAAGTTTCAGTGATATCCAGATTATCACGAGAAAGCCAGGGACTCTTTCACTTCTTGCTTCGTTGTGTAATTTCAGTTAAGTTCTATATGTACTGTTCCTAAGCTATTACGCTTTTTTGCTATGCAGGATGGCCCTCCAAACGAACGAAATATTGTGAAGTTATGTGAATATGCTGTCAAAAACCCCTTTCGGATCCCTAAAGTACTTCACTATACTCTGACAGCTACTGAGAAGTGACATTTGGCTTCTTGAATGTGCACCGACAACATTATTTTCTTTGTTCATATACATTAGGTTGCTAAATATCTTGAAGAAAGGTGCTACAAAGAACTGCGGTGCGATCACGTCAAATTAGTCAACATTGTCTCGGAGGTGTATAATAAGTTGCTTTGCATATGTAAAGAGCAAGTGTAAGTTGTTGCTGCGTTGCTTTGTGATTTTACTAGCACGCATTAAATTTAAAGTAACTTGCATGCATTTTGATGCTCACCGCTGAAGTGAAGTTTGTTATTTATTACTTCCTTTAGCTAAATATCTTAGCATGAATCTAGACAAGTCTGCTCTGTTGTTCTTTTTCTTTTGGATGGTAATTTTATGTTTCTTAATGAATGGGTGGCCGAATGTAATTTTTTACTTAAGGATAGAAGCTTGATGGTTCCTGGCACGTAGGTGTGTACTATACAGTTTAAAGGTACTTAGGGAAAAAAGTTGACGTTGAAGCACTTGATGATTGAAATGTAGATAATACTTCTCTATCCTCTTTCCTCTAATCAAGTGGCAGGAGTGTTATATATAACTGGTCGTTCTAAGAGTAATAACAATTAGCAAAAATTAATTTGCAGGTCATGTTTTGCTGCCAGTCTGCTGAATGTGATTAATGAACTTCTAGATAGTTCCAAGCGAGATGTCATCCAGATAACTGGATGCCAAACCCTTACCAGGTTCATTTATAGCCAGGTGAATATTATGCTTTCTCTTTATTTTGGATGAATTATCTAAATTTGTTTTACTGTTTCAGGATGGGTGATACTTGTCAATGGTATGCTGAATGACATTGTGATTGTGTCTAAGAAGTGATCGACACTATGTATCTCTGTCTATTAAAGCATGTACAAGTATCTCACTTCTGCAACATCCTATTTCATAAAATAAGCAAATATATTACGTCGAGAATATGTCAAACACCTAAAGTTTCCATATTGTGAATATTTTGATGTTGAATTATATGTATGTAATCTGGAACTTACAAACAAAAGTAATATTTCCTCATGCTTTGTCATAGAAGTCAAAGATCAAGTTACACGAGGCCTTGTTTAGGAATATTTCTTCCCATTGACATCCCAAGGTGTCAATAACATAAATTGGGTAATTGCACTACCGCTTAGCCCTAAGAAAAAGGAAGAAGGCAAAGATAACCTCAAATAACTGGTGTCACATCCAAATAGTACAACAATATCAGATACTCTCTTCCTAATTTACATAATTCTTCTGAATTAGGTAATATAAGATGAGAAGTAGATATTTTCTCATTTGCTTTATTTATCATATCAAACGGGCTTGTTGTGTGTAAAAGGAAAAATTGCAATCTTTTTGTATCTTGTCCAAAATCATCTTCCAACTCATTTCTCTCCTCATAAGGTTAATAATATCAAACTTATATGACATAAGCACTTGAGGCTAAAGTCATAGCTTGTTACTAACTTTTATTAGAAATTCTCTTTTCTTTAATAAGATGAATATCATTAGACGGTGTTTGTCATATGTAACTTATAGCCTATTGAATTTTATGAGGAAAGAACAAAATTCTGTGCTATTCATGTTTTGGTGGATTGTGGATCCAATTCTAAAGTTTTGCAATGCTCATAGAAGGGGCTTTTCCTTGCATGGAAATGATATGCGCTCCTATGTTTGTTCTATAAGGGTAGGATCATTTATAATGTGCTCTCATTTTACGTGATGCATGTACAGGTAGATAAGAAATACTCGTATGATATTGCAAACTTAGTTCACAAAGTATGTAAAATAGCTCGCGGGAACGAGGAACATCAAAATAATCGCTTGACGGCATCAAGCTTGCAGTGCCTTTCTGCCATGGTAATTTGTTAGAAACCCAATCTGCTATATGTCTTGTGTTTTCTTGATTGCTTACATTTTTTCTCTTTGCTTTCACTTTTGGTTACGATACTTCAACTGGATAGGTGTTTTCCCCTGCAGATGTGGTTCATGGCAGAGTTTTCACTTATCTTTGATGGTTTTGATGAGGTTGGTCTTGTATTAGTTACATTTTGTTGAAGCTATTCTAAGATATACCGCTACTTTTGGTTTTCTAGAGATGGTAACTGTTCTTTTCAGTTTCCGTGTTATAGTGCAGAAAGATAACCATTTTGACTCACTTCGGATACCCGTGTAATTATGTCCGGACTGTAGAATTCTTGTACCTTTAACAATTCCTAAGAAATGATGTTGAGCTTCTTTGGGTGAATGTCCTCGCGTAAACTAGGAAAGTCATTTTTGGATCACACTCATCCATCCCTGCTCTTTCGAGTTCGGAGCAATGTTTAAGGTTGGTTGCTTTGGTCTCGTATAGTAAGGGGTTGCTGTTTATATAATGATGACATGCACTTTCAAGCTGACCACAGGACTAATGTTGACAAAATTTGATCAAGCAAAGCAATCTGGTGATAATAAGGGGTAATACCGCTGGCGAGATGTTAGTTTTTGAGAATGTATCTTCTTCACTCTCTTAGTTTTGATTTTTCTTCTGATATGTAAACTTGTAGAACAAAGCTTGAACAAGTTGAATTTCTTGTTGTTTAAGGCCCTCACTAATCATGATTAGCCCTCCTACCGTGGAGAGGTGTGATTGTTGAGTCATGTAGTGCTCTTTTTCTGAATTTCATTGTCAATGTCCTGCATCATTTCAATGTTTTTTTAATTTCAAAAGTAGTACTGCGGATCCCCTTATTAGCAAATTGTGTTTGAAAATTGCTTTTTTTGTCATCTTTCATTTTTCGTCTCCAAATTGCAGATTGTACATGTCACCTTAGATCACTATGAGCCTGATGCACATGTCGCAGAAGATGATGAAAGAGGGGAAGCACATCATAATTGGGTCGATGAAGTAGTCAGATGTGAAGGGAGGGGTGACACTTATGTTGGTAGTGAAATCAGTGGTAGCTCCATGATCATCAGACAGCGTCCAGAAAAGAAAGATCCTTCTCTTCTAATAAGGTTATGATTATTCAAAATAAAAAGATGGAAGACTTGTAATGCCACATTTTTTCAGCTCTGTTTTTACTTTTTGGGTATTGATATATTATGTAATTATTCATTTCATCCACCGCAGAGAAGAAGTTGAGAACCCAAAAGTGTGGGCTCAGATATGTATCCAAAGGATGGTTGAACTTTCCGAGGAGAATCCGACAATGCGCCCGGTATTGGATCCGATGTTTGCCTATTTCGACACCAAGCGCCACTGGGTTTCACGGAATGGGTTAGCCATGACAGTTCTATCTGACATGACCTATTTTTTAGAGAGTTCAGGTATTGATTTGTACTAGTCTTTTGTTAACGAATATGTTATAGAATTCGGCAAATTCATAATGCAACCTCTTTTGGAGTTTTCTGGTCTTTCTTTTTCTCTCGCACTCGTCAGCAGTGTCCAATTATATGCCTTTGTTTTGCATTGCACTGCTTATGCTGGATTTTCTACAAAAATAAGGAATTAAACGTTGCAATTGAAGAAAAAGAATGTGTTTATATCCTTTATTTGCGTATGTTTTTTGGCCTTGCTGGCTTCTTATTCTGTAGATGTCAGTACAAATACTTGGAAATTGTGGTTTCTGAGCTTACACGTGCAGATGGTTACATCCTGTACAGAATTTATGCATGTAGAGGCTTGTGAAATTGGTTTCAGACACATTAGTATCTTTTCCGACTTAGCTAGACTAATGAGCCACCCACATCTTTTTGGTTTATTACCTAAACATATTCGCTAAATGTGGATGCTTACAAGTGAAAATGTGAAATTACTCCCAGTGACCTACACTAATGCATTTTCTTACGATTTTAGGGAATCAGCAATTGATGTTAACTGCTATTGTTCGTCATTTGGATCACAAGAATGTGTCACATGATCCCGAAATCAAAACTCATATCATCCAAACTGCCTGTGCTTTGGCTCGGCAAATTAGATCCAGAGTCGTACTTTCAGATATTGGATTTGTCAGTGACCTCTGCAAACTTTTAAGGAAAAGCCTTCAGGCTACAGCATCAGCTGCTGGGGAGCAAGTATTAAACTCGAATATCACCCTCCAAAATGCTGTGGAGGATTGCTTACTAGAAAGTGCCAGAGGGGTAAGTGCAATCACAAAAGTTTGAACTTTGTTTCTCTTCATTGGCCTCCAACTTACTTCACTTTTGGATGTTGCTAGATTGCTGACGCACGACTGCTGTTTGATATGATGGCAAGGACATTAGAGTTCTTGCCATCTGAGAAGGTTGCTGCTAAGGCTACCATTGGTTCATTGATCATTCTTGCTCACATGATCTCAGTAGCATCTGTCTCATCACATTCACAGCAGGTGAGAATGAAATTTCAATTGTCACATTCATATGAATTTGGAGTCAATATTTGATGGAAGGTTTCTTCAAAATGGTGTTGGTAAGACTTCATTTGACGTTTTTGTGTAGGTATTTCCCGAGGCTCTTCTTGTCCAACTTTTGAAAGTAATGTTGCACCCCGACGTTGAAGTGCGTGTCGGTGCTCACCAAATATTTTCTGCACTTCTCATCCCGAGCTCCAACCATCCGAGGCACAATGCTTCCGACCATACAATGAGATGGCATTCTAACACTGCATGCACATTTGCCTCGATTTCAGCTCTACTTGAGAAGCTTCGGAGCGAAAAAGATGGAACTAAAGTAGAAAAGCATGGAAATTATGTTCAAGATGATCTTAGGGAAAGGGATAACACAGAAGAAGAATGGAAGCAGGGGTGGATCCGCAAGCATTCCCCTAATTTTCTCAAAATAAGTTCTTTCATTGACAAGACAGCTGGGTCAACTAACTTGGCCGAGGCAGTAAGAAATTTGTCATCTGATGGAATACTATATGCATATATATGTTAGTGATTTTAGTTTTGAGAACGATCTACCTCTAAGTTTCTTTTCTTGACACAGGAACCATCTATTATGAAGTTCAGTGAGGATCAGATATCCCAGTTATTGTCTGCCTTTTGGAGACAAGCCAATCTGCCGGATAATCTACCTTTGAATATTGAAGCTATAGCTCATTCCTTCTGCTTGACCCTTATTTCATCACGGCTAAGGGTGAAACACTTTTTCTACCTTTATGTTATGTCATTTCCTATATTTACAATTTGTGGAAGGATCATGCTGATTTGGAGTTAGATTCGAGTACGTTTTTTTAACTGTTTTGCTTATTGCTGTGATGTAATTAAAGGGCATAAATGACCCAACACATGAAATATGATGAACTGTGGCAATGATTTTGTTTTTACAGGTGCCCTGATTTCGTAAGTGTTTGTGGATTATACTTTTCAAATGTTTTTATATTATAGGCGCTTAGCGAACTTTATGCATGTCTAGTTGAACACACATGCATGTTTTACAAATGCATACAAATATCTTGCCGTGCTCTATCATGACAGGCTCAAACTTTGTAATGTTGCAGAATCGAAATGAAAGCCTTGTGATACGCTTCTTTCAGCTTCCCCTTTCACTAAGGAAGACGTCCTTGGGCCCCACCCATGGTATTTGATCTTTTATTTTCTTGAACAGACCTTTGAATGTGGAGAATAATGATATTTTGTAATTGACATGTTTGTACCTTCTTTAAGGATCCTTGTCTGCCGCATACCAGAGATCACTTCTTGTATTAGCAACTGCAATGTTGATGTTTGCATCAAAGATGTATCAGAATCCTGATTTGAGTGGTCTACTCAAGTCATTACTTGAATATGATGTGAGTTTCTATTCACTTTGACTTTTAGTTTCTCCGTTAACTAAAAAGTAGTAAATTAGTTGCTGTGTTACTTTTTTTAAGGATTTGACTGTGTAGCTCTTTGGAATGGATGAGAGTTTGTTCATCATTATTCAATCAGTCAAATGCACAAATCAGCATTTAGATGTAAAATATCAAATGACGGACTTGTGCCATGTCTCCTCTAGCTAATAGGTTTTGGTTTTCTTCGGCCTCATCTTTTTCTTCTATATATTCATTAAGCTCTTGACAGGCAGTCCCATTTTTTTAGTGGTAGGATGAGGAGTGCGTTGATCACGAAGTGAGTTAAAACTTTTGCTTCAGTATGCGACTTTACACCTTGAAACCGTATACAAATCGTGTATATTATACCAAGTATGTGAAATCAAAGTGAAACTTAGTTTAATCATAAACTAACTTGTACAATTTCAGGTCGATCCCTATGTAGCTATCAGCGATGACCTTCAAGTGTATGTGAAGCCTCAGGCAGATGTGAGGGAATATGGTTCTGTAAGTGATAATCAAGCAGCTACTTCACTACTCATTGAGTTACAGAAGAAAACAGATGAATCTGACAAGATTTTGCTGGATCTCTTAGTTCAGAATCTATCCAGCATCACCAAGGTGTGGATTATAGATGGTACATCTAAGCTTCGTTTCTGATATCTGCCTCCTTCAACCTCCTGTTTGTACCTATCTTTCACTGCTAACATGTTCTTGTTCTTTTGAAGTCGGAGGCTGATGACCTTGTTAAGCAGCTATCTGAAGCTTTCACACCTGATCCTGTTGATGCACTCGTATTTGGTCCACAATCGATGCTTGACTTGGACATTCAGGCTGATGCCCGCTCCAATGAATCTCTTTCGTTTGATACGGTGCGCTCTTACTTTTTGATTTGTTGTAGTTCTATATTTCTCAAGAATGTTGTTACGTTTCAATAAATCTGATATGACTGTTGCTGGTTCCTGTGTCATGTAGTACGTTTTATCTTAATGATTTTCTTGGCTTAAAGTGTTGGCAATAAGAGACCAACCCGAATGACCTGCTCTTATAATAAATGTTTCAGTTTAAATTTCAAACCATGATCTTGTAACAGAAACTGTGGTAGTGAATGCCGCTTATGGTGCAGGATTATCCTATTAATTCATTCGTTGAGGATGATGTGACCAGCGAACCCTCTGTTGCTGACTTCTCTCACTTCATCCCCAGAATGCCTCCAACCCCTTCAATGTCTCACATGATGAGCATTGGACAGCTTCTTGAATCGGTACTCTCTCTCTCTCTCTCCCCTCTCCCCCCCTCCCTCCCTCGAAGATAGCACTCACATTCTTAACTACAGAGGAGTGAGTTTGTTTCCCGCTACGCTTCGTATGCATAGATCGAGAGTGTAACTGTTTTACTTCTTTTGACCTCAGGCGAGCTTGAATTTCTTTACATTGGCGATAAATTTGTTTTATGTGACCTTTCCGTTGCAAGGATTTTTTTTAAGAAAAAAGAGGGTTGAGTCTGTTTTTGACCCTTAGTTGCAGGATCTACATATACTACTGAGTACTGACGCTCCAGCCTCTGAACCTCCCTCCCACCACAAAATCTTGTATGCTGGACGTAATCCCCTTCTTGTAACCTGAATCCACTCTTTAGCAATGACCATTTTGTTTTTGATTATTTATGTAATTTTTACGACAACAGTCAAATAATAGTCTTTAGTATTGTTCGTTAAGTGTTTGCTTATTATCAAATTAAAAATGCTCTATAACGGCCTAATTTAAGATCTAAAGTATATCTAGTATCCACCAAATATACTAGAACGGTGGTCTTTGGCAGAATCAGAACTTCATTCTTATAATCACAACTTATCAAGAAATACGTAGAGACCAACTGCTGAGCGTATTGTTCCATTTAGATGGGATCTTTTTTAAGGGAAACCGAATTTGTTGATCCAGTGACGCAGTTTCCATTTATTATACGTATAAAGGACATGAGTACTGTTAATGGAGTGAAATGACTAAAATACCATTAATGAGTTGATCCCTACAACGTCCTGCCTATCTGTTTCAACATGATGGTTGTGCATTTAGGCACTCGAGGTAGCTGGTCAAGTGGCTGGAACATCTGTCTCAACTTCACCCCTTCCGTTCGGCACCATAGCTGGCCAATGTGAAGCTCTTGGCTCAGACACGAGGAAAAAGCTCTCCTGTTGGCTGGCCCGTGAAAATCATTACTCAAAAGCAGCAGACATTCCGCGTCCAGGATTTCATATGGATGGGCAGTTACCAATTACAAAGGTGAGCTTAAGGGTCCATATTTTGTTTTCTTATCAATTGCGGGTACATCATCAGTTTCACTGAACTTAAATAATGATGCTTGATATCCAGAAGCCCTAAATCTCATAGTTAGTCTGTTGTAATGTTTGCCTGCTAACTCCTGTTGCGATTTCTTGGTTTAGTGTACCATTTTTCACGTCCAAACTTATAACTCGTGTTTATGTAGATATCTGGTGGAGTTGACCAATGGTTGGCTATCAAGCTGCCTCCTGCCAGCCCTTTCGACAACTTCCTTAGAGCTGCTCACAAGGGTGACGGTGAAAAGTTAGGAAAATAATCTAAAACCTTCAATGACGGTTTCTGTAAATTAGGCAGCTGATTGGAATGCCAGGACTTCAAGCTATTTGTAGAATCGTATGCACTTGTTTCTATTCAAGTACTATTAACTCCATTGTTGTGCGGTGCTGCTTTGTTTGGAAACTTTTGTGTCTGTCCGCCCGTGTAATCACCTCAGGCAGAAGTCTCTGTATTATATGCATCTTGGTCGCCTATGCATGTCCGTTCAATCAAATATGTCCGCATAAATTTTAGTAACAAAAATGTGAAACTGATGGAAACCTTTTTCTCTTGCATCTGTTAAGTTAAAGTGACTATTCGTTTCTTTTGGGAAAAGCAATGCAGAGTTGGCTAGGATTTGTTCCATTATGTATTGCATGTCCTATTATACTTCAGGAGGAAGATTATCCCTTTATCTCATCTGAGAGAGTTCCTGGTTTAAGGAAGGATGTTGTCTGGCTTCATTGGCGGGTTTATTTGGTCGTGCAGGAGATTATTTCACTCTGAAAACATCATCTAGCTTCCTGGAGGGCTTTTAGACCGTGATGGAGACCTCCAGGGGTCTGAAACGCGAGGTCTGAAAAGGTGCTTAATGGTTCTTCTGGCTTTGTTGGCGGGCTCTTGGATCACGTGCCCGGAGATTTTTTTGCTTCGGGTTGGTGATAATTAGCAACTATCTTTTAACGGAGGAAGTTGCAGCCATAGGGCCTCTGCACAGAATTGGTGGCGAGCTGGCGGAGTACAGAACAGAGGATTCATAATATACCACTGGAGGGGATGGAATGCAGAATCTTCATTTGGTCACTAGAAGCTCATGGTGCTGTCGCTCAACAACTACGTAATTGACCAAGAATCTAACATGTTAGGAAGTTTTTATGTTACAATATCTAACATGTTTTATTTTGCTCGGAAGGCAACAAATATGTGCAAGAGGCAAGCTCTTTTTGGCGAATAAAAAGGAATTGAGCTTTTTCCAAGACTCGTAACGTTTTGTCGCTAATACATATTGTAGTTAGAGGCTGCAGACTCTTCTCCTCTGGAAACTAACAACTGCTAAATATGTCGAGTGATGTTTTTAACGACAATTCTTGGTAGATGTACGAGCGCATGGTCCTGTCCCACGATGCCTGATCCTTTCATGTTCCTGGTCGAGCCATATTCTCCAGTCACCAAACAGCAAGGTGAGTCCAGAGTCCTAACAGAACCCTTTTTTTTTTTTCCTTTTAGAGTTACGCCTGGCTTGTTGCCAAGCACTTAAGCTTGCCAGGTTGCACACAGCCACCTTAAAAACACAAACAAAACAGAGAGAGAGAAAGAGAGAAACTCGAGAACACAAAGTATGCCAAGAGTAAGCCTCACAAGTTCGCGTCATTCTTCCCCAAGACACGGGAAAGATCAGACGTAGGAACACTTGGCCCAAGAGATACCCGTAATGATATTCAACTTGATGTGAAAACCTTGAACCATTTTTATTTCTGCTATAGTGCCCGCTTCCATATATTGTTACTGAATCTGATTCTCTTGTTTGTTTCTGTGTCTTCTTTGTGCTGGTTCAAAGCGAGTAACCAATGGCTCTGCTCCCTCCGTCATCATTGTCTGATGCTCTACTTAGCCAACACCATAATATACAGCTCTCCTTTTGTTATAGCGAGACCAACTTAGTGATAAATTGGTTAGCTAAATATGCCAGTGTCGGTACTTACGTATCTGCTACGTCTGGCCACCTTCCACATTACATTACTCACCTTTTGATTTTTAATATGTATGGCGGAGTACTGTCAAGAGGTTCTTTTGCTCAAATATCTCTAGTATAATATAAATATCCTTAGTATTTGAACAAGAAAAAAAAGAAGAAAAAGAAAAACAGTTTAGTGCTGATGAAGAACAGCCATCATAAAAATTATTACCTCGCCCCGATCAAAGGAATTATTACCTCACATTCCAAATGGAAACAACAAAATATCTATATCTATATCTATACATATATAAAAACATGTATGGGCTTAAATGACTAATCTTTTTTTTTTCCTTAAATTACCCTTTTTTAATTGATATTTTCATAAAAGATTAAGGGTGAGTAAGAGTGTTTTTGACGTAAAACATTTCTTTTCCATTAAATACCCTTTCTGAATTAGAGTTTTATTTAAAAATGAGGGTATTTTGGACTTCTCATAGGATATCAAACATCTTTCCTTAAAATACTATTATTGGATTATATGTTTTTGTTAGAATTAAGGATTGTTTTGACTTTTGATTAAAAACTTTTCTTTTCATTAAATACCAATTTTTAATAAGTGTTTTAAAAAATAAGGGCCTTTTTTTTACTTTTCATGTAATATCAAGTCTCTTTTGTTAAATTATCTTTATTGGAATATATGCTTTTATCAAAGTAAAGTGATGTTTTGACTTAAACTACAATAGAGTAACTACACCTTCTCCGTCGTATTCGATTCAAGAAAATAATTTATAGAGAACATAGTTTCTAAAGCTTTTTTCAAAAAATATAATATACCTAAGTTAAATTCAATATTTTGTCAGAAATTCAATCCTTTTAATTTTGTATATCATATGTCTATATTGATACATATGCTACAGATTTAAATTATTGTGCATATATATAGATTTCAATATAGACATATTAGTACATTGAAACTGTCGTAAACCTAAAGTTTAATTCTAGATATTTAATATGGACATATTGATATAAGAAAAGTATCATAAAACTAGAGTTTTTAGATTTTCTAAATACATATGTAACCTTGACTGGGATTAAATGGCTAATTATTTTATTTATTTATTTATTCCTTAAGATGCCCTTTTTAAACAGAAATCTTCACTTGAAACATTTTTTCTCATCAAATACTTATTTTGAATTAGAGTGTTGTTAAAAAAATAAGAGTATATTTGAGTTCTCTTAGGACACCAAGCATCTTTCCTTAGAATATCCTTATAGGAATATATGCTTTAGTTAGACTTAAGGTTCTTTTGTCTTTTCGAAAAAAAAATTATGAAAACCTATATAACCATCCTTTAACTCCTGCGTGTTTTTTGACTACTGAAAAAATTTCTATCAAAACCTATTGCTTCCATTCACGTTAAAGCTAAACTACCTCAAGCTATTATATCTTCTCCATCAATTTCAATTAATGAAAATAACTTGTAGAGAACAATGTTTTCTATAGCCTTAAGAAATATAAACATAATCTACTTAAACTAGATTGAATATTTTATCAGAAACTTAATCCTTTTTAAATTTTGTATTTCAGATTTGTATATTGGTGTGTATGCTACAAATTTTAATTATTGTGAATGTATATATATTTCAATGTAAATATTTTCGTACATTGAAACTATCATAAAACTGAAGTTTAATTCTAGATTTTAATTACAGACATATTGGTGTAAGAAAACTATAGTAAAACTGGAGTTTCTTTATAAAATTTTAAATGCATAAGAATTGATTTTATCATACTATTTTGTTCCTAATTATAATTTGAGTTCGTAGCAAGTACATAATCCTATATTCGAATTAGAGTTATTGAAATACCCTTATTTCATGACAACATATTCTTTATATGGTTATTGTCTTTCTATGATGCATTGTATCCCGATGTATCATATACTTACATGATAACATATTTCATATGATTATTGTCTTCACATATTTCACTCTTATAAAGTGATAGGATTAGATGAACCCCAATTAATAAAGACTCCAAATTTTCTTTCGGCTCAAATGATTAATAACTTTTTTAACTTGAAAACTCTCAAGTTTTTATATGCAAGGGGTTAAATAACTAATTTTTTTTGAAATATTCTTTTTAAGTTAAAAAGTTCTCTAAATATTTTGAATTTTTAGAAGGTGAGACTAAATTACTACTGTTTTAACTAACTTTAAATATTTTGACGCTAAAGAGGTTCATTAATGTATCTTTTAGTGACAAAAGACTATTCATATGACCAAAATGGATAACGATCTCGCCCCAGCGTACAAAATAATCTCAAGCGATTAAAATGGCTACATACTTTTTCATTAAAAATACCCTTTTAGAAATAAAAAGTTTACTAAACTTAAGTGTATTTTTACTTTTAAGAAGGTGAGCCTAAACTACAATATTTTTGATTAATCATAAACACTTTACTACTAAAGAGGTTAAAAGTTCACTATGTATCTTTAAGTGACAAAAATGTGGGAGTGGATCTAGCTTAATCGTATAAATATGATAGTAAATTTCTGTTCATCTTAAAAAAGAAAACCTTATCAAATATAACCTTAAAACTTATCAACATCAAAATCGATAAAATGAGCACCTTAATTGTCCCTACTTCTTAGAGAACCGATCCTAAGTCTAGGTATTATCATGTTTTTTTTTATAAATTAAGGTGCATCAGCTATTACCTTTATAAACTTTTGCATATAATTACAAATTTAAATTTATTGACTATGATAAAGTCAGAATATCTACAATTTTGACTAGGTGGGTTCTTATAATTTTGGGACTTATGTCCTCAAGATTAGAGTGAACTACAGTCAATGATATTGAATTTTAAAAGGTAAAGCCATATTGATCTGTTAAAAATATATATATTTTTTCTTATGTTGATACAACTTTTTAAATGTTGATACTCCTTTCATTTTGTATCTAAAAGGCATATGCAATAAAATTTTATAAATCCTAATTTTTTAAATTAGGGTTTTAACCTAAATTCTCCCCCTCATCTCGTCACCGCACCTTCTTCGGCAAGCACTCAGCGTAAAAGTCGACAAACTGACTCAGCCTCACTAGCCACATCATCCAGCACCAGCGAACGTCAATGGTAGAAGGCTACTCTAGTGGCAGTTAATGGCGACAATTGTCATGGTGTTGCATAATAGTTTGATGCAAATAAGAAATTTTATACATCTTCTTCCAAATATTAAACCCCAAATTCAAATTTTCATTTCTGTTCATTTGGTTTGTTGCAAGTGAGTAGAATGAGAAAGTTGTGATAGTTGATTAGGGTGAGAAGGCTGAAGAAAAGTAAAAAAGTTAAAGAACATAATGATGGTGGAATATAAGTGTGGTTGTTGTTGTAGCCGGTTGGGGGGCAGGGGAGGAGGGGGAGGGGCGTGTGTGTGTGGGTATGTGTGCATATCGTCTATGTGTGTGTGGATGGGTGCACGCGTGTGTGTGGATGCATGTGTATGTTGTCTTTGTGTGTGTTAGAGTTCAAAAATCTAAATGGATGATGGTGGTGGTAGTGGGGCTGTATGGGTGAGATGAAGGAGTGATGAATGACATTTGAAGAATTACATTTCTAAGTAACGGACATTTTGATCTTTACATCCTTTCAGTATTTTCGTTCGGTTAACGGACATAAATGTTATTTGTTCTGACTAATGTGGGCATACTTATAATTTTATCTTAACCTCAAGGTCATTGATGTAATTAATCCTATAATTTTCTTAACTCTCAAAACCTTATGCCATAGGTAATATGTTTTTTTTTATTTTGATGATATAGGTCTTTATTTAATGAATGATCTGGGTTACAAATTATTCTTGATGAACTTTTGTTGAATTTGTATCTATATTAAAATTATAATGCGTATATATAAATATAGGGTGAAAAACATAGGTATGTAAACATTATTGAAATACTTAGTTCATTACCACTATCTGATATCAACTTCGTACATACATTTTATAGTATGAATTTCAGAAGGACACACACAGATACATATGTATACATACTTTTTAGACGAGTAGGTAAAGTATGTATTAAAAATAAAAATCTTAAGGCAAATATATGATAAATTACATCTACAACTACATTAATAGTCTTTTTTTACTACTACGATGAACAAGGTCATGCTAGATAAATATAAAAGAGAGATTTAAAGTACACTATCAAGAGAAACATAGACTACATTATAAATTATTTAATTGAAAAGTAAAAAAAAAGTATAATTAAGATTAAGCGTCGTTTTAGACAAATTGTACTCGAACTTTAGAACTTAAAAATAGAAAAATACTTGCTTTGTACTTTAGTCCTAAAATAAGAGATATATGAAACTTATACTCCCTTTGTCCCAAATTATTTGATCATATTTGACGCATGTTTGTTTAAAATATAAGTCTTCTTTTATGAGTTTCTCATTCTATCCCACAAGAGAGAGGCAGGACAATATTGATTCAGTAGACAAAAATGGGTTGGTGAATGACTAAATGTAGAGAGAGAAGTAGAATAAAAAAAATACCTACAATGGGTAAACATGTAAAAACAACTACAAAATCTTTTTTAATTTAAAAATTGATCAATTTTTTTAGGACAGTCCAAAAAAAATAATAATCATTTTTTAAGACTGGGGGAGTTATCAAAAACAAATAAATTGCAGGAGATATTTTGACCCCAATAATCATCGCTACAAGAAATGACCAAAACTGAGTAGAAAGAAACATGATAGGTAATAAATGATACTGAAAATCATAAGTGATAATATTTTAAACTTTAGTAGTGATGGTTGCAGGAAAAAAATACTAATACTCCAATATAAACATCTGACATTGATTATCTCTAAAAACTTTCTTCACTTTTATAGTTGTACAATCAAACTTGTTGTGTTTCGTGAAAGTTAGATATTTGTGGGAGATGTTTGAGACTAATTACAATGCCAGTATACCTTAGATAACAAGATATAATATGGAATAGTCAGAATTTTATTTAGCGGCAACTTGATGTGATGAAAAAAATAAGTATGATAAATAGTGAAAAATATTGGTGATAATTGACGTAAAAAATTAGGGTTTGAAAGTAAGACCATGTTTTGGGTAATGAACTTTTCATATTTTGAGTATTTGATTAGTAGTTAACAACTGATTTGTTATTATTGTTTAATTATAATATTCGTATTGGTTAATTTTAATTATTTGTTAATCAAGATTTAGAATATTTTTTATTTCAAATGACTATATATCGGGCAAAGCACGTGATCCTTACTAGTCTGATTAAAGATACAAGAAGAAACAAGTAAAACAAGGATACATGTTATATAGCCCCACACAGTATGGCAAACATTTCCCTACTCAGAGTTAATTAGATTGCCATGTGCGCGACGATGGAATAAAGTTGGAATACTTGGAGCGTCTATGTGTTAAAAGAGTCTAAAATTGTATAGAATTGGAT
Organism: Escallonia herrerae; assembly: GCA_033070095.1. Lineage (NCBI taxonomy): Eukaryota > Viridiplantae > Streptophyta > Magnoliopsida > Escalloniales > Escalloniaceae > Escallonia > Escallonia herrerae. Next base: position 347,630 of record JAVXUP010000314.1, read on the forward strand.
AGTGTTGCGACTCAAAACTTGATCGGGAATCCAGCCAGAGAGTAGACCTGCAAGAAGAACACGGAGTGACCGCCAGGTGAGTTTCGACCGACAGAGGAACTCTCCAATGCTTAAGTCAGAGCGCAGTTAACTGGATAGAACTCTAAAAAAATAATACAACACAGTGTATGTGTGCGAAGTTGTCCGCTTACCTGGGGTTTGTTCCCTTTAGGGTGTGTTTGGATATAGGATTTGAACTGGGAATTTTTCTTTGGTAGAGTATTTGTAAATCATTTGGACAAAATACTTGTTTGGATAGTTCAAAAGAGAATTTTCAAAATTTCAGAGTGATTTGAACTGTGGATTTGGGGTCCCCAAATTCACAGTTCAAATCACTAGTTTGAAGTAGTTATTTGTCGAATCCACTCCAATCAGTAATTTACAAATCCACAATAACTAGTTCCCTGTTTTTTAGGAATCTTGCCTCCCACCCTTTTTAACAACCTTTTACTTCCTTTAATCCAAATAAGATATTTCAAAATGATAGAATTCGTAAATCAGGGGATTTCAAAATGATGGCATTTAGAAATACCAAGTATTTCAAAATCCCATATCCAAACACACCCTTAGAGTGTGTTTGGATGAAGAATTTCAAATTACCTTGTATTTCAAAATACTTTCATTTTGAAATTCGTTGATTTACAAATTTATGGAATTGCAAATATTGTGTTTGAGTGATTTTGTAGAAGTATTTCATATGTGAATTTACATTTGAAAATTTGAACCGAGATAATTTAATAATGTATGTGTACAAACTAATGAGAGAGAGCATCTTCTTTGTTTATGGAAGAAATTACCTAAAATAATGGAGACTCTTTTTGTGGCAAGGATTTGACAAATAACTAGTCTGGACTAGTTATTTTTAGAGGGAATTTTAGCACATAAATCCCCTTTCCAAATCTCTCCAAGAAATCTCCAATTCAATTACCTCATCCAAACACACTCTGACATAGCTATAGGTAGAAGACTCCTAATAGGTATGTGAGTCATGACAACTGGGCCTTGGGCCAGATTAATTAGGACCGTGTTAGGATTTTTGAAGATCATGTCACAATCTTGTCCTAATTATATTAGGATCCTAGTTCTGCCAATATGGTCACCCCTAAGTTTGGGTTAACCAAGCTGACCATGAGTCAGCCCCGACCACGTGTCACCCTCTGACTGGGCGAGTATTTTTTAGCTATATCATAATGCCCCTGCTTTCTTCAGTGATCATGAAGCGTGCGAAAGCATAACTGTCTGTAGGAGTAGCTGAATCGATTAACACAAATAGCCAAAACTTCCTCAGAGCACAACAGGAATAGAGTTGGGCACTCTGCTCTGGCAAAGTGCTCGGCCAAGGTTCTGCTCGAGCAGACACCTTGGTTCCTTTGTGCTCTGTTCGAGCATAGTATAAACTAAGTTGGGCACTCTGCTCGGGCAAGGTTCTGCTCAAACAGAAACCTTGGTTCCCTTGTGCTCTGTCCGAGCACAATGGGGACAAAGTTGGGCACTCTGCCCGGACAAGGTTATGCTCAGGCAGACACTTTGGTTCCCTTGTGCTCTATCTGAGCACAATGGGGACGAAGTTGGGCACTTTGCTCTAGTAGAGTGCTCGGACAAGATTCTGCTGAGTAGACACCTTGGTTCATTTGTGTTTTGTTTGGGCATAATGGGGACGAAGTTAGGCACTCTACTCTAGCAAACACATTGGTTCCCTTGAGGGCTTCCCTGGTCCACACGTGTCACTAACAATAAATGTTCTTGGCGAAAAGTTTGAAATCATATGATCTAAGATTGGGACACCTAAGGGAAATGAACCGCCAAGCTTATCAAGGGGCATTAGCTAGAGAATCCTCTGTAAAAGAGCAAGTCCCCTTCATTTTCCACTTTGTTCAAAAGTCCAAGTGTTTTGCTCTGCATTAAGTAAGTTTTTCTTCCACTCTTCTCTTAGTCCAGCATTTTCATTTCACTAGCATCTAGTCTTGTGAGTTTTATATATGTCCGAGCCGTCTAATAGTGAAGGCCCTTCCGAAGAAGTCATCAAGAGTAGTTCTTTATCCACTGGGCGAGCCCCAACATCTCAAAGTGAGGCTGGTCCTTCTAACCCACAATCTTCTTAACCTTTACCTCATAGAAATGAGCTAGGCAAGTTGAAAAAAAAAAGTCGAGGATAAGAAGAACCCCAACCTTGGTTTATGGTCAATGATAAACGAAACAAGATGACCAACGCAGAGCTGGAGGCTCTTTTCAAAGTGTACCCTTTACTAGAGGGATGGATAGCTCGGGTCCCCGAGTTACAAGGACCTGCCAACTACGGGATTGATTAGGAGACGGGTATCTACAAGGAGCAAGTAAAATCAGGTTACAGACTCTTTTGTATCCATTGGCCCTAAAAGTGTTCGACCATTACAAGATGATGCCCGACCAGCTTGTGCCCAATGACTAGAGGAAGTTGGTAGGTCTCATCTACTTGATCGAGAGTTTTGGTTACAAAGTAGATCCCATAGAATTCTTGAAAGTCTTCTTAGAGCTCTGCTTTGTTAAGGGTGTAGCAAGCACCACCGGCTGGTACTATATTCATAGTAGGCAACAACTTCTCAAGGGCGGCCCCAAATCTAACAAGATCTGGCATTCTAGATACTTCTTTGTTATTCCCTAAGGCAAACAATCCCTGGGATTCGACAAGAAGTGGAATGCCTACTGCAAGGACCTTGAGGACAAATGCAAGCTTGTTCTCGACACCTTGACAAAGCACCTTCTTAGCCATATAATAAAGTTAGGAAGTGGTCTTTCCATTGACGTACCATTGAAAGAACAACAATTATAGTATGAGAAGATCATTCCTCTTAAATCGATACCAACGAACCTTCCAGTTGATCCCCCTTCCAGCTGCTACTAGCATGTCTTCCACTAGAACTACGCCATTAGGTAGACATTATGTAGGCCTTTGTATATAACATATGTGTTTTATCACTCCTTCTACTGTGATGTTAATATCTTTGTTCTTCTTGTGCAAAAATGGCCAGTGGCAATGGTAAGGCATCCAAGATAACGAGCTAAGCACTCATTCTTCTCGTCAACAACATTAAGCAAGCTCGTTGAGTTCTTCCTTCTCAAGTGACTGCTCACAAAATGTTTCTGGAAGAGATCCGAAAGTTAGGGGCAAAAGAGTGGATGGATCTCGATTGTAAAGACTTGAACCATGCGTGTGCGACCTTTCGTAGAGTAGTGGGAAAGGCTCCGTACATGACAACATCGGATACATGGAAAAGAAACATGTTTGTCCCAAACTGATAGACGTGTTCTATGGGATCATGCTTCCATTGTATCGATCATATTGAGGCATTCAGAAGTTGGGCGATAGCCTTGTTCATTTTATTGCCTCGGATAATGGATACCCAGAATCTTCCCTTAGGAGAGACTATCTTTAAGGATGAGGCTTGCAAATAACCTTAGCGGAGGCTCGTTCTTGTGAATGGTTCTCCGATGTTGTATGACGATGAAAAAGTCTTCGAGGGGGTTCAGGTTTAGTAATCTTCTCAGGGGATGAGTCTGTGCTATCTTTAACTGATGGATCTCGATGGTAGCATGATCCATTCCTTGTGATATGTTCTCCGCTTCTTTCTTTAGGTTGATAGATCGGATCAGCTTCTGACCTATACCGATGACTATAACTTGACCTTAAGTAAGTCAAAGATGACGGTCGTCGAGATTAAGATGAGACTGGTTGGTAGAGGTAGAGGCCACCGTTACGTCAAGAGTTTGTTACAGAGTTTTGTTACAAAGTGTTTACAACATCCTTCAATTCGTGAATTTCTCTCGTGAGGTTTGTGTGACGTGTCTTGGACAACTTGCTGTTGATATAGTAATGAAAGGTCTACGTTCTTCAGGGTTGGGGCCGGTGAATGATCCCTTTAGGATCCCTTGCTCGGCTCCAGAGTGACAGATGTTACATTCATGTAACCATCTTCATCAGAACCGGCCTGACGATGAGGAAGAATTGGTCTTCTTTCACGAGATTGATTTGGTCGATGAGAGTTTTTTTGATCGCGAGCGATGATCTAGCTCGGTCATAGTGACCACTTGGAGAATTTCTCGATGATGACTAGTTAGCCATGTTCCCCGTCGTGGTCCCACAAATAGCACCAATCTTTTACTACTCAAAACTTGATTGAGAACCACAGCCAGAGAATAGACCTGTAAAACAGAACACGACGTGACCACCGCATGGGGTTCCGGCAGAGGAACTTTCCGATGCTTAAGTTAAAGCGCAACTAACAAGGTAGAACTCTGAGAAAGCAATACAACACAGTGTATGTGCATGAAGTTGTCCACATACCTAAGATTAGTCCCCTTTATATAGTTATAGGTAAAAGATTCCTACTAGGTATATGACTCATGACAGCTGGACTTTAGGCTAGATTAATTAGGATGGCATTAGGATCCTGGGGATCATGTCACAATCCTGTCCTGATTATATTGGGATCCCTTTAGGATCCTAGTTCTAGCCCTTAATCCAGGGTTAACTAGGCTGACCATGAGTCAGCCCTGCCACGTGTCACCCTCCGACTCGGCGAGTATTTTCAGCTATAGCAGATAGTATATTCTAGAGTGTTTTAGAGATAAGTGAAAGGTAAGGAAACTTGTAGATAAAGCAAAAACGTTCTGAAATAATAATTTTAGCCGTAAAATTAAGCAATCTTGTCTGCTAATTGAGGCAGTGGTGGCCTATAAATGGTACAAGTTATTTGTGAAAGAGCATCTAAGTCATCTTCCCAAGTCTTTTACTCTCTATTTCTATATGGAGATGACGTTTGACCGTGTCGTTTGTGAGGGTAAGACCGAGAGGGAGACAAGTTTCCTATGGTAGTGTTTGTAACTATAAAAGCAAAGGGGCTTGGAAGTGACACAAGGCAGGGTGGCAATGGGCGTTAAAGTAGTGCTTGCAAAGAATTAGATAGACTAATGGGGACAAGGTTAACTTAGGCAGCAGACAGACTTCCCTGCCCAGGTGCTGCACGGATGGGGCTAAAGTAGTAACAAGTGATGCGTACCTTCTCGACATGGCGGTACAAGGAAAGTTTAATAATAAAAGAGATTGAGTGGGAAGCCAAAGGGAAATCGTACTTACTCAGAATGCCCGTCACTACAACCGCCAAATTAATTACGGACTAATAAGTAAAATCGAGCACTAATTGAACAATATACCAAGTCTTATTACCTAAATATATGCATATTTTTACATGGATAGCAACATCAAAGACAAAATACCCTTCTGTACCATTACCTAGAGCCTACAGGCAAAGTCGCTCAATGAAGACAGAAAAAGAAAAATACTATAACTCAAAAGCAACATACCGAAGCCAACACACATATTACATGCAATTATGGAAATATCCAGTAAGAACAAATGGTTCGTGTCATTAAGAAAATAGCCTTCCCTATGCTAATTGCTACTCTCATATGAATTCACCAAGGCAAGTATGCAAAGTCTATATATCACTCTTAGAGTCAGTGTCTATTAGTCCTACGTAACATTAACGTTAAGGTCTCATCCTCGTAAAGGACACCATGTAACTCTTACTCTAGAATCATTCTTCTAGATATACTACCTCAAATCTTTAAGGTACTTCTCCAAATGTACTCTTTACTACGTGTTTAATTATCTGAGGACAGACATCATCTCATGCTAGCTCTAGAACCTCACCAAGCATTAGCCCTAACAATCTCTCATCTTGCTTTCTCATCCTCAACCACTTGTCAATCCACTACTTTATATTATTATGTATCTTGTAATTGAATTATATGTATTCCTAGCCTATGAAATTAGCTGGTTTAGTTAGATGAATTAGGTTCTCAACTGACTTCATTCATACTATTGTTTACATTTGACTTATGAACAATACCTGATTTTATAGTCATTATTTGAGCCGACTGCAATTTTTAGATGTTCAAATTTTTATGAGAGATCTCACAATAACAAAGGAGACAAATTGTAACACCCCGAAAATTTTCTTTTTCTTATGTGAAATTATTTTTTTTAAGTAAATAAGTTTGTGGTCATTTTGATAATATTAAGAAAATGGTTTGGGATTGTTTCTGAAATTTTCAGTCGGATGAAAGTGGTTTCGTTCGAATCAAATGAAGGGAAATGATGTTTTGGAGTTTCTGAAGTTTTCGGTCGAATGAAAATAGTTTGACTGTGAATGAAAATTGATTTCGCTTTGAATGAAAAGATATTTGTGTGTAAAATAAGCTACTGAAGTTTTCGGTCAAATGCAAAAAAAACGTTTCTGAAGTTTTTAGTCGATAAACAGTGACTTTCAGTAGAATGAATAGTACTTTCAGTTGAATTAAAACTATTTTTGGTCGACTTAAAATTTTTTTTGGTAGAATTAAAAGTGTTTTCATTAAAAGTGTTTTCGGTCGAATTAAAGATATTTTCGGTCGAATTAAACTTGTATTGCTTTGAATGAATAGTGTAATTTTTTCACCTCAGTTGGATTCGGTCAACCGAAAACTATTTTCGGTTGAATGAAAACTTAAAAAAATTTCTCCCCTATACATAGTCATCTTATTTCCTTTCTAGCCCTTTTTTTGGGTTTTCTTCTTCTTCTTCTTCTTCTGCGCGCACGAGAGAGAGTGAAAGAGAGAGAAGAAGGCTTAGAAAATTTGGGAGTTCTAAAGTGGAGCTTAAGGAGTGTAATTCTCAAAAGCTTGGCTAAGGTAAGGGTTTAATCTTTGAAGTTCAAATCAGCAATGGACCAATTACTCATGCAAGTCTTTAGATTCTTTTGAAATCCGAACTTCTTCAAATGGAGATAAGTGATTCTTCCTCTCTTTTTTGTTTTGAACTTTGTTAATAATGACTTGTTGTCAATTCTATGATTTGTGAAAAATCAAATTTCGTCGAATTTGTTTGACCTCAGAATTTGACATTGATATTGCTCGTTTCAGTGATTTATTATTGTCATTATTTTGTAAACTCTACTTATTGTTCGAAAAATCCATAATTTGATAATGTTATTTTGAAACCTTTGAATATGGTTTGAAATGTCCGATATTTGATAACGGTTATTTTGAGATTTTGTTTTGGTGACTTTATGAGTCATGTCACAGTGTATGTGCCTTATTTCCGACTTACCCACGTGGATTGAAACGTGGGCTAGCTCGGGAGAGTTGAGCTAGAGATCGCGATCTTACTGTCTGAACCGGCCCCATATGTCAGGAATGACGTATGTGACCACTTTCTGAACCGGCCTCATATGTCAGGAATGACGTATGTGACCACTTTTTGAATGGCTCTCTAATGTCTATTTTCGTACTCAAATATATTTTGACATTTGATATTTGGTCTGACATCTCTACTGTCTATCTCCGTACTCAGATATAGTTTGACATTTGAAATTTGGTTTGATATCCGTTCCGTTGAGATTTTGTGTTTCCGAAATTTTGTTTCTCGCATATTTTTGCTTCCGTTTGATTGGTCCTTTGAGCGACCTTACTGGGCATTTGGCTCATTCCCTTATAGTTTTTTCCTTTCAGGTAATTAGTAGGTGGGATTTCGGATTCGAAGGGCTAGCTGTGTCACCAAGAGTTAGCTATCTTATTTCAAAGTTAGTATTGACATTTAAGTGTAACAACTAAGACAAGTTATTGTTACTTAGGTTTCGTTTGTTAGAGAAATTTTTGGATTGTATAAAAGCTTTGGGCCCTTATGTCAGGTATTGATGTATTTGGGAATTATTAGTATATGCTCTGATTGACCGTTTGGTAGATTTATTATAAAATTAAAAGTTTTTTGACTCCGTTTTTTTTTCTTCTGATATTTAAGGTTTTTTTTATCTCGTTTAGGAGACTTCTGATTACTTTAAATTTTCCTCTGAATTCCGATTATTCGACCGTTTATGCTTAGGTTATAAATAATTTTCGGGGCATAACACAAATATCATGAAGTGGAAGGAATAGTACATTTAGAACAAGAAAAACTCATACATATATAATTTTCGTGCATAATTTGTGATATTTCAATTCATCAATGACGTAATTCATGTTTTGAAAATTTAGGTGTCAGAAGAAAAAAAACCTAACAATGTGTTATCATGCTTTAATACTCTTTGTAGTTTTATTTTTCTAATTGCACGCGAAGAGAAAAGTCATATTAAGTTATCATTTCCTCCTGCGCTTCGCCTGATAGAGAATGATCAATAGAATAGTTAATGTATATTAGGTTTAACAAATGTTGTCCTCTACTAAGTACCTCTAATATCATCTCTAAAAATTGACATTGGCTACTCTAAAATGATTGTCCGTCGTACAAAAACATCTTCTACGAAAATGCTATTCAAACTTTTTTTTTCACATTTTTTACAAAAAACCGATATTCAAGCTTTTTTCTCCTTTTCCCAAATATATTCATGGAACGATATTTATCTATCACCATTACATATTACCCACTCCACTCAAGCTTGTATATGTGCACGTGAAAGAAAATACGAACAAGTATACATCCAAGGATCCAAAAGAATCCAAGTTATGCTCGAGCCAACACATAGAAGTTTGCATAATTTTGACGGAACTTTGCAAAAGAACTTCCAAGTATCCACTGCTCCAGTGCGTTCTTGCTTTTCCTCTTATGCAGAAGTTTTGATATTGAGACTCAAACTGAAACTGAAAACTACAACTGCAACTAAACATTTGTGTGTGTGTCCACTTTAAACATCGAATGTTGTAATTGAAGTCTTTTTAAGGCTTATCATTTTGATATACCCTTCCTCAGTTAAAGTTGCACAAGTCATGCCGGGAAGTTTAACGGCCCAATCTACTTTTCCAAAAAAGAAGAAGAAAAAATAACTACATTCTTTCTATGCGAGTTCTTGGCACTTGCTTCATCTTATGTTAAAGAACGACTAATATTTGGGAACAGACAATACCCATGCAAACACAAATTATAATTTCATGAATAATAAGGGTCGACTCCAAAAGGAGAGAAAAAGATAAAATTGCAGAGATGCTGAGAGAAAATCAGGAGAAATGTAGTTATAAATAGTTACTAATAGATGGAGAGAAAGGTGGACAGTCGGGCTACAAAGGAGAAGCTAGATTCAAATTTTTTATTCTTCAATAACCATTGTGAAATATTTAAAAGACGAGTAGAATAGTTTTAGAAGGTGGAATAAAGGGTATAGTTGGAAGCTCAAGCAATATAAAGGTGATCTCCCTTAAAAATAGAACATATATTTTGTAATCATCTCTCTTACTTTTTGTAGATTTCTAACCATAATGAGTTTTGTAAAATTATAAATGAAGCCCCATCAGGATGCTTGATTGAAAGATTTAGAAGATGCTTGCTTTGTAGGTCTGCTTTGAGATAGCCAGAGGGATTGCCTTAATAGTTGACCTATTTGGGCATATTTGGACCTATGTAATCTTCTTCCGTACGGTGGATCTTTTGAATAAGATTTTGTCTCGTAGAATCACGATTTTGAAAATCATTCTCATCGAGTCCATAAGAAGTGATTTGATACTCTTTTGTCCACCTAGTTGCACCCAAAAGTCAATTGTAAATGTTTTAAGCTACAATGTGTTAAAAATAGACATTTTTAAGCATTAAGTTGCCGTGATCAAGAGATTGTTTTGTTCTTGTGTTGTCTTTCAGTTTGAGTAAGGTAACTTTTGGTGTTGTTATTTGCACTTTTGCCTCTCAATCCAATCGAAAGAAACAAAGTAAGGAAACATATCTTTATACGTCTCCAAAATGGATGGAAAGTGGAAATTGTTACACAACCCAATGTGACAAGTTGTATATTACAAAAGAAACTTATGTACTTAGCTATGTATCAAAAGTTGGAGGGGTTTCGCGCTGGCTGTCAGCTTGTAAAATGCATTCTCGTGCCATTCCATACTTTTAATAGGCTCATATATGAAACCGACATTCACTATGATCGCTACAAATGTGAGCCCGTTCTCATGATCTATGTATGGGCCAAATATGCTTAACGCTAGTTGCTCCCATGGTCATGCAGATGAAAAGTGTTTTTGTAATTTAAAAATAACTACACTGGGTACTCCTATTTTGGATTTAATACACTCACTACCTTCTTATTTGATAAACTACACTGACACCCCTATCATTTGATGGTGTTAACTTATTTTGTTATCATGACTTAATTACCTTTATAGGAGTAGAAAACTTTCAAATTCTAACCTAAGTTTACCAACCTCCCATTACCAGCAACCCACCTCCCATCCTCATCCTCCCACTACCACCAACCTTACACCTGTCACCACTCACCCTCCCCACCCACCATTAATCTCCACTAGCCATCACTACCACCACCCTTCACACAAAAAATCCTCCACATATACACACCCGTCATGCTGCCACCCCTTCATTGCGCTTGCGCCCACACGTACACACACGCACAACCCCTCATACACCCACGATGCACATCCCTCCCATTCCTACCCCACCTCCCCCTACACCCCCCATCCACGACCCACACACCCTCTTCCACAAACACCTGCACAAAACACAAGTCCACAACCCTTGCCTCCAACACACATATAAACAAACACCCACAGACACACGCACAACCTCTCATACACCCACGATGCACATCCCTCCCCCCCTACACACCCCCATCCATGGCCCACACACCCCCTTCCATAAACACTTACACAAAACACATGTCCATGACACCCTCGCCGCCTCCAACACACATGTAAACACCCACAGACCCACACACACGTACACACACTCGCAAATAAAATTTTTGCTCCCCACCACAGCTGCTAAATTGTTGCAAAATTATTGCCAATACCACCATAGTGGCCGGTTGGTGGTGTGTGTTGCGGGGGGGGGGGGGGTGTCAAGATCGTGGGGGGTGCGCGTCTGTGGTTTTTTTTTTTTTTTTTTGTGTGTCTGTTCGTGTGTTTGTGAGTGGATAGGATATGGGGTGAGGAGCGACAATGGTGGAAGGAGGGGGTCGTCATTGTGGGCCATTTGTGCTTGAGCGTGTGCGTATGTGTGCAGGTGGTAGAAGGGTTATGCAGGTGCGGATGGGAAATAGGGTGGGAATACAAACGACAGCAGGGTTACATAAATGGCGGCGGCAATGTAGGCTTAAATTTAAGGCTTATGTAGGTTTTTTTTATGTTTCGATTAAAATTCTAACAACTAGATTCGAAGTGAACTAGCAAAAGGGTTTTTTTAGACGCGAAGCCCACTATTAAGGGAGATAAGTGTAGTTTCTCTAATAGGAGGGGTAGCAATTATAGTAAATCCATAATTCATGGGTACCGTGTAAATATGTTAAAAAAAGTTTAGTCCTACAATTGTTGTATTTCATGACCTATGGCATAATAATACTTTTGTTCAATTGTGCACCATCTATAGCAACTTATATCAAGATGGACGAAGCAAAAACTCCTAGCGCCTCTTGCGTGCATACGTAATGCAAAAACTCTAATATTTACCAATTGGTGTACGACGAGCTCAGCAGCAACAAGATCTCCTGATGGCTTAGGCTTATAATGTTATGCTATGAGATTCATCGTTTATACCAAGAACTACACCATAGAGGATAATCTCATCGTATCAATTTCTCTCTCATTTCAAAAGTAAAGAGTATTTTTCCCAAATTACAAAACTATAACGCATCAAAGCAATCTTTGCCATGACTATTCAGTATCATAGGAGTAGGCAAAACAGCTAGGTAATCCTTTTTTGGGCTTGTTGATCTTCGTTCGAACAAACCGAGCTTGATCTCAAAGTTAGAGCTTGTTTGACAAAAGAGCCGAACTTCAATATCACCTTATAGTTCACGAACAAGCTCGTTTAACTTGTTTGTATCGTACAATTACATTGCAAAGGAGATCAACCAATCATTCTCCAAACGAGAGAAAACGACTCTCATGATGAACGACACGTACATAGATTCAACATCTCTAAGACAGTGGAATCCAACTCATAAATAGAGGCATTCAAGCAAAAGAAGTAACAATATATTCTACTAAAACTAGAAAATGACAAGGGGAGAAGAGAAACCAAAAAAAAAATTAGGGGGGGGGGGGGGGGGGTTGAAGGGTGTCTCTTCGGTGAAAGAAATCCTGGCAATAACCAGGGCTAGGATTTTCTGTAAGGAAAGTGAACTTCCTACCCTTTACATGTTTTTCACCACTTTTTGCTACTACAAAAACCTAATGACAAGTTTTGATCTTTTAGCAACAAACAAATAGTGAAATAACATATTAAGGATTGAAAATAGCTTCACCCTTTTTGTTATTGAGAAAGAATAATTTGAAAGATTTGAATTATGTACAACAAATTTTGTTTTGAGATCGTTTTGAAGTGGAGACATCTAGTGTAATCGTTGAAGAAGAAATAATATTTTCCCTAATTTGAGTCTTAAAAAGTAACTACTACCAAGCTTACCCTCGTACCGAGGATCATAACAATAGTACACCTATTAAGACAAAATATTTACAAAGTATTAAATCATCAATGACATTTTTGCCCCTCCATCTAATCTAATATTTTGTGTAGGACCTATTATCACCGAAGAACCCTACTATTCCACCTCATTTTGCCACAACAGCCAATCACCACCAACCCAAAATGCCTTACCACTGTGAATTGCCGGTTGCCTTAGACCCTCAAGTGGTATGTCGATCCATACATTTATCCAACATGATTTTCCCCCGCCCTTGTACATGTATTTATGAATCCCTAACATTTCAAAATGTTTTGTAATTTTGCACAAGTTTCGAATTATGTTGTTATTCTTCTTAGTATGTTGGATTTCATTCTGGTTGGTTTCACAATCTTTGAGTGTTTTACCTTGCCTATCGTCAAATTTATTTGTTATCGGTTCACATGTAAAACATCGAATTAAACTCAACTAGAAGTCATTGTTTTGAAATAAGTACCTTTTGGCAAGTCAAACTATGAAAAAATATGACTACAGTCAATGTTTGCATTTCACAAGTCTATCATAGAAACTCGCTAAAAGTCAAAGGATGGCAGTGTAATGAAATGGAGGGAGTATGGTGGAGTTGTTTGACGTTGGTCACCTACATGGGAAATTTTATACGACATTGTTGTAGTTTTCAAGCCTTAGTTTCTATGATAAAAAAACATAATATTGTAAAATAGCTCTTGTACAATTCCTAATGGTTGTCGCGTTGTTGACCACCTGTTGGTCTAGATGGTCATCTGACATACCTTAAATGTAACAGCCTGCTACTTGGTGGTGTTGTACATCCCAGATCTTACTGGCTCTGTAGATTTCTTTGATAGATTTTTGTTTGACAATTGACCTTGGGGATACCATTTATTATGCTACCTTTGCTGAGTTTATTTCATTTTTACCACGGAAAAGCATTGTGTCATCAAGTACGAGTACATTTTGATGGAATTGAGTGTAATCTATTACCATATAGTGCTTTTTACATGTCAAAGGACGTCATTGTTACACCGGGGGTCTAAAGTTGGGTTCTTTAGTGATGTACTTTTTGAAAAGCTAAGTCCTGACATGAGAACTTATACCATTTTGTTCTCCTAGCAGTACCTTGGTTTAGCATTTACCAATAAATACAAGGTAAAATTACAAAAAACACCCTAGTGGTTTGGGCCAGTTGCAAAAAGACCCCTACTGTTACAAAAGTTGCAATAAGACACCTAAGGTTGAAAATGTGTTGCACACGTCAAGAAAACCGTTTGTTTTAACCGCATTTGGGGTAAACGTGCCTGGATGGCAAGTAGCATTGCTAAAACCCCTTGGAAATCCGTTTTTGCCCTTGGATAGATCTCTTTGACTATTATAAGCTTTGAAAATTCTAAACCAACTGTGAGAGCCGGTTTAGAGAAGAAATTGGTTCAAATCAACCTTTTTCAGCTTGAATTTGAAGCTTAAATTGACACATTAAAGAGATTGAAGGTATGATATGTTGTTTTTTCTTTCAAACTGATTGTTTTCTTTCATTCTTCTTCTAAGTTTTTTTTTTTTGCATACCGTATGTTTGATGAAATGTCACGTTGGCTAGGTCAATGTCTTCTTCAAGCACAAGTGGACAAGCCGTGAGAGCTGTGGTTGATATAAGATATTCATGGAAGTTTTGTCTTTGTGGTAAGAGAGCTAGGATAAAAGTTGTTGAAAATGAGAAGAAAGCAAGCTGTGGGAGACTTTTTTTTATGTATGTGACAAAGAAGAATGCAATTTCTGGGCTTGGTGCCAACCCTATAATGCAAGCCAAGATGAGAAGCGAGGAAACATTGGAGGAAATTGTATGGGTTTAGATGCTCAAATTTGTGGTTGTAGGTGTAAGGATTGGCTGCCAAACTTGAAGGGATTGAAGCCATTGTGAAGTTGTTTATTCTTGGGGAATATATGTGTACCTTTATTATGTTTTTCAAATGAAAAATCACAATGATGTTTATGTTTGCCCTTCTCATGAAGGTGTATAATGCAAATGATGTTTGTATTTCTCATGAAGGTGTTCAAATGATGTTTGGCTAGACTAATAGTAAAACTGAAATTACAACACAAAATATTTTATCTGCTAATTGGAAAATATTCCAAAACATAGATTGTATTCCAAAGTTTCTATACACAACATATTCAAAACATAGATTGCATTCCAATGGACAAATGCTATACACAATTCCCAATTTGAATGGACAAATACTATTATGTTCTAGCTACACAAAATGCTATTTTACAAAATACATAAACCACAATTATGTCCTAGCATAATACTCCAAAATAGGCTCAATTCAATCACTTTGTTGTCCTCACTTCTACCCCTTGTCTCTTCCAACATGTGGTTCAACCTTGTTCTTAGTTGCTTTGGCAGTTGATGCAGTACTCTTGGCAGATGTTATCTTGCCAACTTTTGATCCCTTTCCCAAAGCAGCAGCTAACATGGACTTTCCCATTGTTGTGTCAGCCATCAGAACTCTTCCAATGCTACCTTGAGGCCTTAAAGTTTGCATGAGAGCTGTTGGAGGTCTAGAAGCAGTAACTGTTGGCCATGGTGTTGGGCTAGGTGTAATATCCCGAACTTCGGGAGTCGATTAAAATAACCATTCGGGCTGGTCGCTAACGACCCTGGAGTTCGTGGCGGAGCTCCGGCAATTTCGGGGGCGTTACACCAGGCCTCTGAGTTGTAGCTCCAGATGGAACCCAAGCAGCCCTTGGCTGTGTTCTTGTAACAGGTCTTGAAGCAGGAGTTGGCTGTGAAGCAATTTGCCTAGGTGGAGTTGGCTATGAAACAATTTTGGCAAACAACACAATCACACTATTTAAATAGAATTCTTTTTTGCAAAAAAGACAAACACACAATTATTTAGCATAAATTTACATGTTCCTGTGAACTAGCTGGCCTTGGTAAAGAAGATGGCTGTGAAACAATATGCCTAGGAGAAGATGGCTGTGGAGGAGTTGGTTGTGTCTGTGGAGGAGTTTGGCTGTGTTTGTAGAGGAGTTAGCTGTGGAGTTGATAGATTAGAGAGTTTTCTTCCTTAAAAAATGTAAATTTGTAGTGCGTACATTATACTAAAAAAAACATGTGAAGATGGATTGGGAGTCTTCTTCCCTAAAAAATGTAAATTTGTAATAAGTACATTATACTAAAAAAAAAAAAACACGTGAAGACATGATCCCAATTAAAAACAGCACAAAATTGCATAACAGCGGTCTCTTGCAACCTATGTAACAACACATGTGTAACATCAGGTGTCTTTTTGCAACTTTTCAAACCACAGGGGTCTTTGTGCAACTACCTTAAACCACAAGATTTTTTTATGCAATCTTCCCATAAACATATTCCCACAACAATGTGAACCTTCTTTTTTCAAAAATAAAAAATGCAAATGATGCTGCAGTTCCAAATGAAAAATAAAAAGAAAGTACCCTTTTTCTTTTGGCTGGAGTCACAGTACTATCCATTGCCTTTTCCCTTCCCTTGCTTGTGTTGGCTTATACAAAATGATTAAACTTAAAATCATCCATACAAGTTGGCCCAAACTAAGTTATAGAGATAAGTTATATCATGTGTACTAGGCCATACCTCATGAGATTGTGGATGGACTGGGCCTTTATATGACCTTTTTTGTGACCCCTCTCCAAACACCTTGCACATGTGACATACTTGTTGCTCCTGCCCACTGTAGAAGGATGTTTGGGCTCATCATCACCTCTTCTCCTCACCTTTTTGGGCCTGCTAGCTGGTCTTCTATAGAAAGGTAAGGCTAAAGCATCCAAACCACTAACAACCCATGTATCCTCACTTGAAATCGGATGTATCATATTGCTATAAGCATCCAAATAAACATCCTTACTGTAGGAGTTGTCTACATATATCTCAGGCCTATTTCTGTTCACAAACATGGTAGCTACAACATGACAGCAAGGTATCCCAGTAAGCTCCCACATCCTACAGCTACATGTCATTGCACTCAAGTAGACAACCCTGGTTTTGTTGAAATGCTCTACCTCAAACTCAAGTTGACCAGAACAACTTGCAAAACAATTTCTAGCCTCTACCACAATCTTGTTTCTCACAATACTAGGACAGATTGCACCCTCAAATTTCTCCATCCCTTTTTTCTTAATTTGTATCATGTTCATCAATTTTTTCTAATCCACTCAAGCATGCTGGCAATTGGCAAGTCCCTTGCTTCAATGATGTAAGCATTAAATGACTCACTTAGGTTATTAACCAGGGTATCACACTTGGAATGGGTACTGAAGTGAGATTTTGACCATTTAGTGGGATGTTTTAATTCTAAGTACTTCATAATTTCACCATCTTTGTCTAAATTCCTATTTTTCCCAATCTAGTTATTGAAATCATTAATAGTTCCTACCCTGGCAGTATTCCACAGGTAATCTTTCACCTCTTTACCACCCCATCTCTTTTTAAAGTTTGCATACATGTGTCTCATGCAAAATCTGTGCTCTGTTGTAGGTAATAGATCTTTAAATGCTCTACTAGCCCTTTCTGCCTATCAGACATAAATACCAAGTTCTCACTACGCCCAAGGTCATCAATCAGTTCTGTCAAAAACCAAGACCAACTATCTTTGGTTTCTGCTTCAACAACAGCTACAACAACATGGAACATGTTGTCATTCCCATCCTTAGCCATAGCAAACAACAATTGTCCCCCATAAAGGCCCTTTAGCTGACAATCATCTAGTCCAATAAAGGGCCTGCATCCTTTTAAAAAACCAGTTTTGTATGCCTCAAACCTAAAATAAACCCTCTTAAAAACAGGTGCCAGCTCTGGACTTGGCTTAAGGGTCTCAACTTTGAAACATGTCCCAGGATTGTGCTTTGCAGTGTTGCCCCGTAATCCCAAAGCCTTGCAAATTGTGCCTTGCTGTCCCCTCTATTTGTTCTCTTGCTAACCTTTTTGCCTTATATATTTTATGCTTACTTGCATTATCAAACATGTCTCTATATATTTCTTTCTTCATAGCACCCACCTTCCAGTTAGGGTCATCTTTTAGCTTTTCCTTATACCTATGTGCAATGTACTTAACACTAACCAAATGGTTATTATAGTCCCCCCTAACCATAATCTGGTCTGAAGGTCTTGATTTGCCATGTAGTGGTCCCTTGGATGGGAGAAGCATGCACCCTAAAATCACAGGTTTTATACTTGCAAACACATGTAATTCTTTTGCTATCATTGTGTTGGTACTCAAAATCATACCTCAATCTAATGCTCCAATCCTTAACAGCAGCTCTAAGGACCTCCTTAGTTGGAAACATCAAGCCAACCTTCAATGCTGGCCCATCCCAATATTTTAAATCATCAACACAAAATTCTGGCCACTTGTTTGTCTCTTCATCCTCTTTTGACCCATGAACACTCCTCAGTTCATCCTCTTCCTCACCTTTAGAATACCATTCCTCAGGGGGCTCATTGATATGACTCTTCTGCTTAGATTCAAGGTTAGTGTTAAAGATGTCATCATCCCCTGGCCCTTCTAAATCTTTACCTAACTCAAGAATTGTAGGGTCATCTGGCTCTATACCTTCATCCTCAACATTTTCATTACCCTCAGCATCTTCACCACCCTCACCAGTCACACCACCCTCAGTATATTAAGCGCCCTCAACATCTTGGTCGCCCTTAGTATCTTGGCCAGCCTCAATATCTTGACCACCCTCAGCTGCTTCACCACCCAAAGCAGCTTTACCACCCTCAACTGTCACACCCCTTAGTTGCTTCACCACCCTCAGCTGTCACCCCCCCTCAACTATCACACCCCCCCTTAGTTGCTTCATCCCCCTCAGTAGTCACACCACCCTCAGCTGCTTCACCACCCTCAGTTGTCACACCACCCTCAACTGCTTCACCACCCTTAACAATTTCACCACCCTCAGCTGTCACACCACCCTTACTAGTTTCCTCAATCTCATTAAGTCCTATTCCAGCATTATCAACATCACCATCTCCCATGGCCACATCAACTTCACCTATTTTATTTGACCCATCTCCTATTGCAAGGTGGGGATGATTGTTATCTACAACTGCTAGGGGATCCATGCCTCTTATGGCATATATGACTACATTATGACCATGATAATGGTACAATGCATCATTTAAACCCCTATCATCAACAATTGACATTAGCCCATTGTTGAATGTCTTTCCAGGTATCCTATATGTCATAGTATTAGTAGGAGGTAACCCTAAACTCATGCACATAGCTAGAAGCTCCTAATATGATAAGTAGTCAGGGTCATATTCAAAAGATTCTACTTTATCTCCAGTCCAAGACCTATTGGTTGGATTTGTAAACCCCCCCCCCCCCCCCCAATAATGAATTTCAATAATGACTTTGCCTGACATTCTGCCAAAAGAAAAAAAATAAAATCAATAATGGTCTAACCTAAAGCAACCTTTTTTAACACATGCAACTATTAACATACAATAAGGTTGAATATGGTGGGGGGACAAAAAGGGACTACAATCAAATTAACAATTATCACCAAAGTTTAGCACAAAATAATACCGGGGGAGGAGGGGGGAGGGGGCAACAGTTGCATGGCTTTGAATTGACGGAAAAAGTGCACAAAACCCTAGACTAGACAAAAACCCTAAATTTTAAAAGAATCCCTAGGATTCAAAAACCTAAATGTTAACAGAAACCCTAGAAGTTGAAATTTTGAGGTCTACAAAAGCACGAATTAAACATAAATGCTTAAGTTCATGTTATCTCATTGTCAAAATCAAAAAGTTACCTGGAATTGCACTTCGATTAACGTAATTTCTTCTTCGATCTCCGCCCGTTCTAATTTGATTCGGTTAATCAGTCCTATGTTTGATTTTTTCTTCTTTTTTGTAGATTTCTTTATTCTCTGGTGATTTGTTGTCAGATTTTGGTAGAAGGCGACGGGTTCATTTGAGAGAGGGTGGAAATTGGATTGAATATTAGGGTTTCACAAACCATACAATGTGCTTATATACAGGGGTAGTTTAGGTAATTCGTTGATTCCGTAACGGTTCTTGATGGGTGCAACAAATTTTCAACCTTATGTGTCTTATTGTAATTTTTGTAACAGCAGGGATCTTTTTGCAACTGACCCAAACCACGAGGGTGTTTTTTGCAATTTTTCCTAAATGCAACACAAACTTGTTTAGAGCCGTTTGGCTGTGAAATAGGTAAAATGAGTAAATTATACACCTCGTGCAATTAATGCAGCATCAAAAGTGGTTAGTCTAAGGTAGCATTTGAAATCACTTACAGTTTTAGTTTTCTATTTCTAAAAAAATAAAAATAAAAACCAGTTTAATTTTTATTTTTTACAAAGACAAATGGGTGTTTAATTACCCAGTTTTTATTTTGAGTTTTTTTTTTCTTTTGGGTGTTTGATTACCTGATTTTTATTTTGAGTTTTTTCTTTAGTGGTGGTTGCAGTGACGGTGGTGGGGCGTGACGGTGGTCGGCGGGGTGGCCGGTGGCAGTGGCCGGCGGCAGGGGGCTTGCCGTGGGGAGGTGGCTGTGGGGAGGTGGTGGTGGTCTCAAAATAAAAATCAAAACTAAATACCCAAAACTCCAAAATAGGAATTTTCATAAACAACACTATTTTAAAAACTGAATGAAAAAAAAGGGCTAATTACACCCATGTCCCTGAGGTTTGGGGGTAATTACACTCAAGGACAATAGTTTGGACAAATTACACTCATGTCCGTTGACCAAACGGAATCCTAAAAACCCTAACGGTTTTAATGAAAAGACTTTATTACCCCTAAGTTGGAACTTTATTTATTTTTAATGCCATTAATTTAATCTTTAAAAAAAGAGAAAAAGAAAGATTAATGTACCACCCCCCACTCCCTCAACCCAATTGGCCATTTTGTCTTAAACTCCCCCCGCAGAACACCTTCGCCGCCCGTCGGCCTCCTCGTCGCCACACCCACCCTTCCCCTTCCCCTTCCCCGTCGCCGCACCCACCCTCCTCCTTCCCCTTTCCCGTCGCCACACCCACTGTCCCCCTTCCCTGTCGCTGCCTCCACCCACCCAATCCTTTACGAAGGGATTGCCGACAGCGTGGGTGTGGGAGGGGCTCGCCGGCGTGGTGGGGTGGTGCGGGGAGAGGCTGCCGGAGTCGATGAACCGAGACTGAAACAAATCTCTTGAAACCCTAACTCTGAAGCAGATCTTCGAAGCTTGGCCTTTTTAATCTGAATGCTGCAACAGTCGACGGCAACTCCATCTCCGGCGCTGTCACCTCGATTTGCGGACAGAATCAAAGCGTTGTCCCGATCTCTCGGCAATCACCATCGCGATTCTCAGCAGCTGCCTTTTTTCTGATTTAATTAGCCCTTAATAATTTTATGGATCATGTTCTGATTGTGGAACTATGTGGAATTCGTCTTTACAGGGTTGTGATTGTAATGAACAAGGGAGGCAATGTAAGATTTGGGGTTTCTGTGCACCACCCAACTGTGGATTAGGGTTCCGGCGTTGTTGCGATGATGCTGGCAGTGGCTTATGTTGGTGCTGGCCATGCTGTGATTGGGTGATTGGGTCTTAGGTCATGGATTAGGGACTGGAAGCGCTGCGATGATGCCGGTGTCTGTGCTTATTCAGTGGTTTGGTGTAGCTTTGGCGGTGGTGCACCGGTGGTCTTGACACCGGTGAGTGGGCATATACAGAAAAAGAAAGACTTTAAAAAAAGAAAAAGAAAAACTTTAAAAAAGCTGATTCTTAATATTGTTAAAAAAAATCAGGTGTATAAGGGCATATACAGTATAAGGGCAATATTGTCATTTTAAAAATACATAATGATGACATCAGCTAAAAAGTACAATTTTTTAACAGAACCCTAACAGATGGACACGAGTGATACATTTGAAATACTTTTGGTCACGGAATGTTACATTTTGAAACTTTGTGTCCTTGACTGTAATTACCCCCTAACCTCAGGGACATGAGTGTAATTAGCCAAAAAAAAATGAAAACTGTGTGTGAAACACATTTTTTTATTTATAAAACTAAATGATTTTTAAACAGACAATTAGAGCCCGTTTGAAATTGATTAAAAAAGCAGATTCAGCTTAAATCTTAATCAATTTTCAAAATCTGATTTAATTAAAATCAATTTGCTGTTTGACAAAAGTAGTCGTAAACTAGATTAAATTTATAAAAAATATTTGGATAAAAAGTACTTAAAATAGTTTTCCTATGACAAAATGACCACAGACACCACAAGAAAATATGTATTTTAGCGACGGAATACCTTCCGTCGCTAAAAAGGCCTTTAAGTGACGGAATATACCGTTGTTAAAAATTCGTAATTTAATACTATTACCGACGAAAGCCACCGTCGGTAAAAGTATTTGCAGACAGACTTTTAACGTCGGACTTTTAGCGACGGAGTTATCGTCGCCAAATTTTTTTTAGAAAATTAGTATTTTCTGAAGGTTTTTTAAATTATTTAAACGACGAAATAAAACCGTCGCTAAAAAGTCTGTCGGTAAAAGTCAGACCTTCACTGACGAATTTTTAGCGACGGTATTATTCCATCGCTAAAGATCCTCGATATAAACCCACATCGGGTTTGTTTCTCTCTCCCTGTTTCTCTCTCCGAAATTCTTCTCTCACCCACCCACTGATGTTCTCACCTTCGGCGACCCCTCTCTACGGCGACCCACCTCCTGCGACACCCCGTCCCCTACCTGACACCGCGCCACCAAGCCTTCCACTACCGTCGTGCCACAAAGCCCTCCACTTGCGCCGCACGACGAAGCCCACCACTGCCAACGCACCACCAACGCCGCCGTCGTCGTACCCACCTCGAGATCTATATGTCAATTGCCCTAAATTAATCTTGTTGTTTATTTTTCAAAGTTGATTATCAAGCATTTGGCCATATTCGAATTTGTCTTCTCTGCCATGTATAATCTGATGTTGTTGTTAATTTGGACGTTTGGCCATTATTTTGTCTTCTGAATTTGTTGATTATGAAGCATTTAGCCTAATTGAACCCTAAATTGAAGTAATTGAACCCTAATTAAATCCTAAATTGAATGCCCTAATCGAATCAAACCCTAAATTAAACTAATAGAACCCTAACTTGAATGTCCTAATCCAACTGAACCCTAAATTGAACCCCTAATTGAACCCTAAATTGAATGCCCTAATCCAGCCGAACCCTAAATTGAATCCCCAATTGAACCCTAAATTGAATGCCCTAATTTAGCTGAACCCTAAATTGAACCCCTAATTGAATCCTTAATTGAACCCTAAATTGAATGCTCTAATCCGACCGAACCCTAAATTGAAGTAATTGAACCCTAATTAAACCCTAAATTGAATGCCCTAATCCGGGGTCGAACCCTAAATTGAACTAATTGAACCCTAAATTGAATGCCCCAATTCAACCGAACCCTAAATTGAACTAATTGAACCCCCTAATTGAACCCTAAATTGAAGTAATTGAATCCTAATTAAACCCTAAATTGAATGCCTTAATCGAATTGAACCCTAAATTAAACTAATTGAACCCCTAATTGAACCTTAAATTGAATGCCCTAATCCAACTGAACCCTAAATTGAACTTATTAAACCCCTTAATTGAATGCCCCAATTCAACCGACCACTAAATTGAACTATAATTGAACCCTAAATTGATGTAATCGAACCCTAATTAAACTACTTGAACCCCTAATTGAACCGAACCCTAAATTAAACTATTTGAACCCCTAATTGAACCCTAAATTGAATGCCCTAATCCAATCGATAGATGATTTTAGGTTGTTAATTGACGATTTTAGGTTATTAGCTGTGCATTTGAAGTAAATGAGATTATTAATTGATGATTTTAGGTTGTTAATTGATGATTTTAGATTGTTAATTGTGCAATGAGCATTTGAGATATTGAGATTGTTGACGGAGGATGGGACCCAATTGGATTGAATGTGTGATTTTTATTAATTTTTATTGCATTGGGCATTTGAGAATTGAGAATTGAGATTGTTGACGGAGGATGGGACCCAATTGGATTGAGATCCCCATTAGGTAGCACAGACACGGACACCGTGTCCGATCGACGCTGACACCGAAACAACATATTTTAGCTTTATACTTGTGGACACCTCTTCAATGGGTGTCCGGCACCTCTTCAATGGGTGTCCGGCAATTAAAAAATAAATCAATGTCTTCGAACACCCTATATGAGGTGTCGGACACGTGTCCGGAGATGTTCGACATGTGTCCGGATGTGTCGATGAGGTGTCGAGGTGTCGGTAGGTCACGGACACCCCATCAGATCGACACCGACACCGAAAAATGTTACATTTTTGCTTTATATGTGTGGACACCTTTTGAAGGGGTGATGGACATGTTGTCCAGCATTTAAAAAATAAATCAATGACTTCGGACGTGTCCGGAGGTGTCGGTACTTGTTGGTAGGTGTCGGACACGTGTCCGAAGGTGTCGGACACGTTTCCGGAGGTGTTCGACACGTTTCTGGATGTGTCGATGAGGTGTCGAGGTGTTGGTAGGTCACGGACATCGCGTCCGATCGACATCGACACCGAAATGTCACAATTTGGCTTTATACTTGTGGACACATCTTCAAGAGGTGTCTGGCACCTCTTCAGGGGGTGATGGACTCGGCGTCCTGCATTTAAAAAATAAATCAATGTCTTCAGACGTGTCCGGAGATGTCAGACACCATACCGACACCCTATATGAGGTATTGGGAATTGAGATTGTTGACTGTGCATTGAGAATTTGAGAATTGAGATTGTTAACAGAGGATGTGACCCAATTGGATTGAGATATCTGTGAATTAGTTGAATGGTTGGTTGTTGAATTTAGGTTAATTAGGTTAACGCGACATTTTTAGCACCCTTAGAATCTCATCGTGGCTCCAGCACTAGCTATAATTAGCCCTAATTAGTCTCGATTAACCCTAATGAACCCAATTAACCCTAATTAGCTCTAACGAGCCTAATTAGTTTTAATTTACCCTAAGAACCCAATGAAAATTAAATCAGCTGTAATTACTCCAAATTGATCCTAATTAACACCAATCAGTCCAAATTAAACCCTAATTAGCCCTAATTACTCATATCTTGTAGACCCGTGATTAGATTAATTAAACCCTAAACCCTAAAACCTAACTAAACTCTGATTACGTGCCTAAGTAATCGTAATTAAGCCTAATAACCCAATTAAGCCTAATTAGCCCTAATTAGGACTAATCAACACTACTCCGCACAATAACCCAGCTCCAGCCCCAGCCGTCGCCCCAGCCCGACGCAGATTCATCCCACACGCGTGTTGATTCTCCTTCTTCCGTGGGTTCTACCACAGGTATAGTTGATAACGGTGTTTAGTACATTTTCGCTAGCCTTATATTTAAAGTATATTTGAACTGTATTAATGTTGGTGTTTTGTAGGATCTCGACGAGGCCGTGGTCCGACACGCGGGGTACGCATCGACCCCCAGCGTAAACAGAGAGTTACGCTCACCCAGGAGGGCCTGTAAGTAAAAAAAATCACATCATGCCTTATATTTAAAATTTTGGGGTGTTAATTTATATTTGAACTGTATTAATTTATTTATTTACTTCTTTGGCAGGATCCTAGAGAATCAGGCGAGGATGAAGATCGGCGTTCTTGTGAAGGGCCGATTCTTTGAGCCACGCCTGTACTGGAAGGACTGGGATGTCGCTGCGAGGGAGTCCCTATGGGAGGAGTGGCTGGTACGGTGAAGTATTTTTTCAGCGATAATATTTGTTTAATTAGAGTTTGTTTTCTGTAGTTAATTTGTGTTATTGAATGCCTTACAGGAGGGGTTCACGTTTGACTCGCCTGAGCAGCAGGCACTGGGGCAGCAGGCCTTCTTTGCTTACATCGGCAAAAATTACCGCCGATGGCTCCACGACGCAAGGGACCGGGCGAAGAAGATGCTACCCGAGGGTGCCTTAATGACGGAGATGATGAGATATCTCCCACATTGGATATCTCTGACTGTATGGACGGCGATGATAGATCGGTGGGCTGCGGATCCAGGTTGGGACGCCAAGAGTAAGTGCGGGGCTGAGAACAGATAGAACAGAGATCCGATGCACACGGGGGGGTCGGTGCCACACGACATCGTCCGACACTAGAATGCGGTCGAGCACCCGGATCTGGAGGACAATGAGGTCGTAGCTCTGACGTATAATCAGACGCACGTGCGGAAGAAGGACAAGGACGAGGCGCACCGAGTGGGCGACTATATTTCAGATATTGCCCGGCGGATCGATGTGAGTCAATTTGTTTAAGTTGTTAATTTTTTGTCTTTCTATCCTCAATGTCTGTTGCGTTAATTAATGCCCTAACATATCTTTATATCACTGTTTTTGCAGGCCTCGTATGAACAGCTTAGGGGGTCCGAGGAACAGTCCGGACAGCCATCAGCGTCCACTAGTACGGGTGCGAGTACTGGGGAGTGGAAGCGATGGCTGGATACGCCGGAGGTTGTCAATCGGCCGCATACGCGGCCTGCCTAGTCAGACTGCTCGTGCCGTGATAGGAGCGTCCTCACCCCCCACTGCCCCTCCACAGACACCGGCTCCTCGGTATCCGTTGGACGACGAGGAGATCGCGCGCATTGCTACGGTGGTGTTGAGGATGATCAGGGAGCAGGATCAGCAGGGTACCGCAGCTGGACATGCCGAGCCAGCCCCGAATCAGCAGGATCCAGATCCGGGACTCGGCAACCCCTGATGAGCCCCTTCTCGTGCCCGGTCCCAGCTTCCCCCCTCCCGGCCCCCGCGCCCGGCTTGTACTCTTCTCCCCTCCCCTAACCAGCTGTATCCGGTTCCCAACTTGTACATAATGAGTTATTTTTATGATTAAATTTACATATTTCTTTGTGTATTGATTATTGCGCGTTGTTGTTGAGGATTGATTTTTTTATTACAGGTTTGGGCATTAGAAAAATAAAAAAATATATTTTAAAAAAATTTTGACTTTTGGCGACGGATTATTCCGTCGCTAAAAGGTTTTTATTACTATCCATTTTTAGCGACGGATTATTCCGTCGCTAAATAAGACATTTAGCGACGGAATATTTCGTCGCTAATTTAACAAAAAAAATTAAATTAAAATACTTAAAATATAATTAGAGACGGATATTCCATCGCTAATTAATAAATAAATTCGTCGTAAAAACTTAAATATTACACGACGGATTTGAAAATTCCGTCGCCAAACTATTAGTAACGGGCTTTTATACAAGGGACTTTTAGCGACGGTAAATCCGTCGCTAAAAAATTTAGCGACGGATTTTCCGTCGCTAAAAGCCTTTTTTCTTGTAGTGAGAGAACACTCAATAAACATATTCTAATATCCAAATAATGTTAACATAAATTTTATTTATAAATAACTATAATGCCCAAATAAATTATTAACATAATTATTTCACGTACCTACAGAAGTTGTTACTTTTTATTTCAAATTAAAAATACAAACAATCTCATGTTGTTGCTTATAGTAAGATAACATCCCCATATTACAAATAAAGTTTATTTTAAGCAAAAAAAAAAGGATTATCTAGCTATAGGAGAAAAGTTTAGCAAAAAGAGAAAAGATAAATTCTAAAAACTATCTAAGATAATTAATTAAGGGGTATGAGAGGTCTTTTTGTAAAAAGTATGGGGATATGATGGTAAATTAGAAGGTCAAGCCTAATTATGAAATCAGTTTTTAACTTCTAAGGATTATGAATTAAATAAGTTTTTAACTTCTGGAGATGGATTAAATCTCTTAATGTCTTTACCAAACACCCACGTACCTGATTTAATTTAAATTAAATCAAGTTTAATCATCCCATAATCGATCCCAAACACCTTGTTAGAAGTTCTTGATTATCTTCCGAGTAGCTTTAACCGGTAGCCAAAAGCCCGTGCTATTCTCTTTTCTTGTCGCCTTCCCCCTTCTACCCCAATGCCATCCCGAACAGCACCTCCCACCCTCATCGCCCTGCAAATTCACCACCTTCTCGCCAACTAGTCTCAATTACCCTCCGAGGCTCCTATTCTTTCTGGTCCTCATCAACCACGTTGTTCACCACCCCACCCACCCCCGGCACACGAGCCCAACACCTTTGATTCCAACCCACGGATCTGCGATCCCCACCATTGCAGTAATAGCAACCAAAATAAAGTACTAAAGCAACCATCACCCACTTCTACTGCTTCACACATTCTTCCTTCTAATTCTTTGGTGGCAAATACTACAAAAATTGAACCAGACCCATAGCACCGCCATGGTGCCATCACTCCACCACAATACCTGGAAAGTCGATAGGGAGCCAGATCATTTGCATATCAAATTTGTTTATCTGGACTATATAAACCAAAAACGAACATTAGTATTTTATATTTCAAGAAGGTCGAAATAGATCAAACTGAGGAACTTATTGCTAGATAATATGCAAAGGATGCAAATTACTGTCTAAGGTTGTTAAGTTGGTGGTGGGTAGCATGGCTCAGCAGACAAAGGGTGTGGAGGAAGCCAAGCAGCAGAGTGTGTGTGACTGGAGGGGGGAAGGGGAGGTAAGAGAAAGGTGTTATTTGGCTGTGGAGATTAATTATTAGGATAGGTCTTTTGAACTATTATTATCACTGAATGATTTCCGGTTTCACCCTCATAAGAAGGCCAAACAACACTAACTGACGCTTTACATCAAGGGTTTGTTTGGCTGAAGAAACATTTATTAGTATCCGATATTGTTCTTTTGGAGTTGTCATGTGAATGCCACATGATTACTTTGTTAAACTTTTTAACAGGAGAGTGAGCGGAGTTCGAAAAGGCTGTCTAGTTTTTTTTTGAAGGACCAAGTAGGTATTGAAAAAGGATAAAGGACTTGGTGGATCACGGTGCGAACTTAATGCAAATAGGGTTTTAATTAGTTAATATTTGTATTTGGCCCTGTAACTTGAAAAGGCAAATTATGAGTGGAAAAGAGTGCATTAAACTCTGAATTTGGGGAATTTCATGTTAGTCATGTGGCAAAAACTTTGCCACGGATTGGTCAAGAGTGCTGATGTTACATCTAATAGGAAGGTAGGGGAGTTGACATGTGTTACATCTAATGAGAATCTGGGGTTTGATTCTCATTGTTGACAGACTCTAAGGTTGTCTTTATTGATCAGATGATTTGAAGAATGAAGTTGTTTAGTCGTGGGAATCAGAAAAAAACATTGTTAATTTTTGCTCTTGAGTTCATGTTGATGCGAAACTTTTTTGCTGGCAATATTTAGCTTGTATGTATAGGTAGCATAGAAGTACAAGCCAATATATAGGAATTGGCATATGTTGTTCGTCATGATCCTCTCAGATCTGCGGAGATTGAATTTACAGCTAGAAGCAAATGGCTGGCCAGTGCCCACAGGATTACTCATGCAACCTTGAAAGGTCCAAGTTTCGTTCAAGGATATTTGCAGCCAAATTAAGCTTGTTCTTGTTATTGGTGACATGTGTATGATGCATCACAGCCATCACCGGAGTGAGCAGAAAAAGGCCAGGGCATTTTCTGACTTGCTGGAATGAGGTGAGATCAGTGTCACACAGGAGCAGCTCTTGTGTCACCAGTGATGAATTGATCATGTTGTTCTTTTCAAGAGAGTAAGTCGAATTCCTCTGAGCTATAGATGTAATTAGTTATGGCTCTGAGAATATTTGATGGGCCTGAAGATAGGATGTACGTAGATGTAGATCTCTTCTTTTGCCGTTCCAGTTTTTGTTTATTTTGTTTCGTTTGTTGTCGTCGGACTCTATTTTAGATTTCCGA
Organism: Escallonia herrerae; assembly: GCA_033070095.1. Classification (NCBI taxonomy): domain Eukaryota; kingdom Viridiplantae; phylum Streptophyta; class Magnoliopsida; order Escalloniales; family Escalloniaceae; genus Escallonia; species Escallonia herrerae. Next base: position 376,966 of record JAVXUP010000314.1, read on the forward strand.
GCACATTCTCCACAGGATTCTTCCTCTTTTTATCCATGATTTCGTGAAAAAGGCTATATTCAGGTCCATCTTGTATGAGCATCTGCGTGACCCTGACTATTGTTCCTTGATACAAATATATTATGTTTCACTTGGCCATGGTTAAATGACAAAGGTCGAGATATATTTCTAATGTATTGTGGATTTAAGGATTTATTAGGCTCATTACAACTAGTTTTTTTTTTCTTTTTTGGGTTTGAAAACACTAATAATAATATATATACATAAAAAAGTTAGATTACAGGACCCGTTGGGGTAAAACTCCACCGTACATGTCAAAAAGCAAAAGAGGAGTAAGGCTGACCGCCGGGGGGGGGGGGGGGGGGGATGAACAAAAGTAGTAGATACATGAGCGTCGAGGCTGGCGGATTTAACTAACCTATCCGCTACAAGATTTGCCTCGCTGTAACAAAAGGCGAGCGGGACACTCGGGCTCTGGTGAAGCAGCGTCAGGCAATCATGGATGAGGGGGAGGTGCAGTTAGTTGTGCGCTGTGTACTTGAGGAGACAATGCAAAGCAACAAGTGAGTCATATTCTATAATGACATGAGTGTGCTGATGAGCATGTATCATGCGAAGTGCGTGTCGTAAGGTTAAGAGCTCTAATATGACGTTGCTAGTGGAGCTGATGTGAATAGAGAAGCCACCGAGGACATTGCCTGAATGGTTACGTAGAATGCCACCGATGCCACCTGAGTTGTCGGTACATGCGCCGTTAATGTTAAATTTGGTAAATATAGGAGGAGGGAGAACCCCGCCAATGTGGGTAAGGATGCGAGATGGTTTGGGAGGGGGCGGCCAGTCAGAAAAAGAGTGAGAAAGTCGTGGGAGTGACGGCGTGTAGTCTGAAGAATGGCTTGACAATGAATCGGTTGATTGCGGAAAATAGCGTTGTTACGCACAAGCCAAGCGTGCCACAAAATATAGAGAGCAGTGTATAGAGGATGGCCTAGGTCGAGGAAGAGTGAGATGAGTTAAGAGGCGAAGCATGTTCACGGGGTTGTAGGCCCAGGGGTATAGAATAGAGAGGGCTTATTGGAGTGGATGGAAAGAGGGGCAAGCGGTAAAAAAGTGGGCTGAATCATCAACCGCCGCAAGGCACAGGGAACACTGTGCAGTAGGCACGATGTGATGATGGAATAGGGTAGCACTGGTGGGTAGGTGATCGTGCAAGAGGAGCCAGAGGAAAATCTAGATTTTGGGGGGGTAGGGGCAATTTCCAAAGCCCGTGCCAGGGTAGTGAAGGCCGTTGAGGTCTATCTTGCTGAGAGCGTAAGAAAGGGTAAGCTGATTTTACGGTTAATGGCCCCGTGATTGGTATATTTCCAAAGCAAGCGATCATGTGGTGATGAAAAAGAGAGAGGAAAGGCGCGAATGGATGGTGTATCAATCGGTTGCAAGTTCCATTCGCGGGGGGGGGGGGGGGGGGGGGGGGATTTTTGGAATATGATACGAATACCTTTTGTCTATCACATATTAATTCTTACATATGGGCATGGTTTTTGTGTTAGTGAATTTCTTATAATTAAAAAAATCTATGTGATTGCTTACATTCGTTTTAACGTTTTAGAAGTTTGATTGTACCAAAACCTTAGAGTTTACTGATGCCGATTGCTACCACCTTAAGTTTTAGGTTTTTGCCAATGATATGATATAACTAGCTCTTGTCTAGTTGCTAATGGGCACGAAAGTTAAAAATCATCTACATAGAGGGAAAATAAGGTATTGAATACCACCGAAACAAAATTGAACTTAAAAGGTGCTAGCGGGCAACGTTTCGATGTATTAGGTATTAACCCGGTATGACCCATTTCATGAATAAAATGTGACCAATTAACTTGGAGTTGATCTCATCCTATGAAGATAAAAATAAGAGGATTGAATCATCTCTTCCGAGGAGGAAACGTGACCCTCGAGTCCCAATATTTTTTTTTAAAAAAGAAAGGCATTCGGTGTAATTTGCCCAGCTGAGAGCCCTTCGAAAGAAGTGCCGCGGAAGACAGAGCCATCATTGCCAATTTGCCATCTTGTACCCAAGAATGCTTCCGGCATTTAGGGATCACGGACGTACCATTGTTCAACAAGTGCAAGGCATTACAGCGTTGGGCAATAAGTTAAACCAAGCTAGGTTGTGAGGTCGTAAAAAGGTTGTCATCTTCACACCTGAGAACAAGCTGGGATTCTTTGATCCACAAATCACGGTGAATGTTTGGCCCCCTTTTACGAAATGTCTCAACTCAAAACACTAATAGCTTCATCTGCATGTCTGTCCTCTTTGGAGCAAATGACTGTCCGTGTCATGTGGACTGGATTCCTTTGTTTTCATAAGCTTAGGGTAACTTCCTTTTTCTCATCTTTGAGGATGTTCCGTGTCCTTCCGTTTTGTCCTTTGGTTATACTGCGTTACCTTTTGTTTAGGATTATGTCACTGAATTTTTGAGATTAAGTATAACTACAGTCGACCTACTAATTATCAAAGTCTTACATGTCAGACATGAATCTCAAAGTCGTAACACATAACCCTTCAATTATATACCGTTTGTACTTGATACACTTTGTGCTCAATCTCATTATAGTCTATTTTTAAAATGACAATACGAGACACATTCTACCCTAACTCTTCAAATTTAAATCTCGTATATGTACTTTTCTCACATCCCCCATTTTCTCTCCACTCTTCCAAACACGCAGACTCATGCACACACACGAATCTACACACGTACACTACACACACATTTGATCTTCTGTATATGTGTGCGGGCGTGCGCACGTGTGCTTGCGCATGAATTCAATCAATCAGCGTGTGTAATTGTGTGTGAATTCAATCAATTTGTGTGTCTTTGTGTGGATCGACAGTTGTGCTTGGTGGTTGGCAGTACGTGGCGTCATCGTTCTAAGGTGGCATTTAGTTGGTGCCGTGGTGGTGGACTTGAAAGGGGGAAGCCAAAGATGGGGTGAGGATGTTTTCTTATAAAGGAAAAAAAGAAGAAGAAGATGAAGGCTGCCATATGAAAGAAAATTCAACATAAAAACAAATAATTGTATTAGGTTTTTTACAAAATCAGTTGCATCAGTTTGCATACGCCAGGTCAAACGATGTAGTTGATATTTTTCATAATTGATAGAACACGCGTGTAATTACACCCCACCCTTAGAGGGTTCAATGATATTTTTCTTTTTCTTTCTTCCCTATCAACATTGGAGTTGGTAGGCTGTAATGGATCCTTGTTGATAAGAGCAAAAATGGAAGTTTAGGCAAAAGGTTTTTTATTTTATTTTTGAAAGTAATTAATGATTGGAGAGGATAAAATTTGGGATAGTATGAAATCTCTGATCAAGTAAGTAGTTTTGATCAAGTAGCTTTTCTTGTTACTACTTACTATGCTAACCTATACCATATCATCAAGTCATCCCCTAAATAAGAAAGAAAAATTCGCTTGCTAATTCCCCTCTCTTTTACCTGGTCAACAACTTCGTTGACCTTTCGACTTTGGTCGGGTGTCATCTTTCATGCATGGTCATGTGACTTTGCGATGACGTGTGCTGGTGCATCTACGCGTCGGTTTTGCATACGAGTACCCTTTTGTTGAAAGTCGTTTGAGTTTTTCTAGACAATATATGGCGTGGGTTACTTCCTTGTACTTCGAAATTAGTTCAAGGGGGTTCGTTTTTTCACAAAAAATTTTTTTGATTTTCAGTTGATCACACCTTTCGGCATCGTAGGCCCTAGCTCACCCTCCATGGACAAGGTAATGTAATTCAGGGCACCAAATCCTAACAGATACTTGAATTGCTCAAGCTGAACCTATAACCAAAAAATCTACGAACTCCTTTTGTAGCAGAAGTTACAATTTCAGTAAGAACACCTGTTGTAACAAAAGTTACACTTTTGTGACACGATGAATATGTTTTTACTGTCGTACATCAATATCTTCAACAAGTTAAACAATCCCTCGAACTGTGTAAATATACAAAGGGCAAAGACACATTTAAAATAAAAAAGACGGGATACAAATTCTCTTATATTTATAGTTCTCTCTCCTCCTTAACGGGCACCAACACATGCACAGTCATTTTTTAAGATTGTGGCTTTGTTTAATAAATTTATCAAATCTGGCTTCATGATTTCTAATGTGATCATGAGCATCTTTGACTCCATCTTTACAGTCTACAAATCATCGAACTTTATGTTTTCGCAAGAACTAAACACTATACACGGGAATCCCATGAAGGTGGAGTTTGGGTGCTAGGCATGCCTTTTGGGGCATCTAATTTAGGATCCTAGACCACACTCCACTGTTTGATTTCAGTATTTCTTTAACTTACTAGTCAAACAATCATGTACAGCATAGATTAAGTCATCCCACAGTTTAAGTGTAGTAGTGACAAAATATCTTCTTACGGGTACATTATCATAACCTACAAATTCCTGTTATTATTAATGATAACTTTTAATAGTAGTCTCTAAATGAGAAATTAATTCTTACTTGCCAACATTATACCAAACTTTTATTTATAAGATAGTGTTAATTACTTAATGCAACGAACCATGAGTAAAATACTTGAAGTTGTTATTCGCAATATACCCTGAGGAGAACATATAGTAGTGTTCTTTGGTGCAATTTCTGCTTGGTTGGGTCCATGTCGCCCTGTCTCACCCTGATGGGCGGTGAGGATCCATCTGCTCAATTATCAATAGAGAATGTATATTATTACGGACCAAAAAGATAAACCTTGAGGATTGAAGGAATTTACTTTGGAGATATTTTTCATGTTAATGAAGTCGTACCATTTACCTCTGCTAGTTCTCTATACTTTGCTAGTACGTCAGTAACATTGATGATTTTTTTATTTTTTAGCTTGTTTAGAAATTTTTTTTTGGCAAGGAGAAATTGATTATGTCCTTGGAAATTGATTCAACATATAATGATTTTTTGTGGACTCTGTCCGGTTATTATCTAGTTTGGTCTCAAATCTTGATTGCACCTACATTTTGTTTCCAGATCCAACCATACACAGTAAAATTTTTAACTTTGTCAAAAAAAGAAAAAAAACTACTAATTTGTTGCGACAACAAGCTTAAAATTTTAGCAACAATTAGCGGCTGTAATCTTAATAGTTTCTATGTAGAAGATTAATCTTTTAGTAAAATTCAAAATACTTTTAGCGTCGAATGGGCATTCGGAAACAATTTCCCGAAAAACTTCCAGGAATTTAGGTAGGGATGGTAATTTGATGCAACCGGCGGGTATCCGAGCCCCGATCCTATAGGAGCGGGTTTTCTTTATTTGACCGGGTTACGGGGCGGGTATGATATTTAAAATTTAAACCCAGCGGGTACGGGGCGGGTTTGGTATTTAGTTTAACCGCCCCGCGCCCCGCCGCCCCGCGCCCTATATATGTTTTATGTTTAGTTTTTATCCTAACCCTAGATCTAAATCTCAGCCGATCTGAGAATATAAATAGTGGACAAAACCTTTTCTTTCTCATCTCTCGCCGCCATCTACCTCAATTCTAGTGTTCTCTAAAGCTCATAGCTGAACGGCCATGTAACACGGACCAGCCACCTAACGTACCTTCTCTCTGTTAATAACCGATCTCTAGTCCACCAGAAATTGCTACAGTACGCCGAAATTGATTGCAACAGCAGATACGAACTTTTGTGGCCCCGAGTCCAAGTGCGATAGCTGCTGATACGTCGCGTCCGTCAGAGCTTCAAGGCGCTGGATCTGCGGCCTCCGACGAGGCGATGCATCGAGTGAAATCGTTAACGACTGGTGATAATAATGGTGTGTTCCGGCTGTCCGTTAGGCTGTGGGACTCAAAATTGTTTTCTACAAGACTGGTTGTGGCCCGAGTAAGGAAAATAGGGTTTCCTAAATTACCTAGCATCGGAGATGGTATTCCATTCTTTGGACCAGGTGCCGGGGCGGGTACGGAGTAGGGTCTCTGAACTAACGGCATTCGGATTTAATAATTTCTGACCGAAAAACCATCCCTAAATTTAGGGAGCTGTGTCTTGGGTTAAGGGGGGGAATCATGGTCGTCACGTAACGGTTGGGAAAAGGAAAAAAGAACAGGAGGGGGGAGAGTACCGTCAAAGTGTATCCGTTCAGCGTCTCCACCCAATGAGCTGCCGAAACATGGCGGGATGTCACGTCACTCACTCCCATTCACCAGAGCGGTCAATCACTCCCATGCCCCACTCCGACTCTGACCATACGACACACACACACACACGAAGCCTGGCATACAGAGGAACAAAGACTAAATTTCAACCGCTGACCGAGTCGAAGATTCTTCTTCCTATCTCTACTCAGCGATTATTAATACTCTCTCCGTCCAGATAATTCGATATGCATATTAATTTAAATTATATATGTTTATTTTATCGGGAGAGGGGGAGAATAGAATGAGTTAGGAAATATAAAATTGATTGGTGAAATATTAAATATAGAGATAGAAATAAAATAAAAAGGTATAAGAAAAAGTGAGCCCGAAGAGAAAAAATAAATTAGTTGAGAGTCAAAAGAAGAGAGAAATTGCGTAAAAAATATGTAAATATGAAAAAATCTTTCTTGATTTGAAACGTGAATAATTTTTATGAGACGGCTCAAAAAAAATATAATTAATTTATGAGGTACAGACAGAGTAATTGCCTAAATGTTTTCTGTATTTTTATTGTTAAAAATTTTCGATAAAAGTGTAGTAAAAAAGTCATTTATCGCGAAAATCTCCGTCTTTACTCCTTCCGCTGTCCCCATCCCTCCACTTCTCTCTCCATCTTTCCCCCTCACAAACTAGAGCAAACACAGACACAAAGCCAGGTCTGGTCCCTTTCACCTTTCTCTCATTCTTCTTAACTTATTGGAACAACGCTCTGGAGTTCCTGCTTCTCTTTCCGCAATTCGTGACCTTGCCCTATCTAGCTAGCATTGTTGATTTCCATCAAGTTCCTTTTCTCTGGATCTCTACCTTTTGAAAACTTCATATCGTTGTAAATTAAAGTTCCTTAAAACAGCGAACTGTGGCCCTCTGGCCATGGAAGGCTGAAGCTGCGGATATTTATATGCGTTTCCACGAATGTTTTGAGTAAGGATGGAAGAATTTTACCGATTTCATTCTCCGATTTCGTGCTCGGATGACATTAGCGGTGTTGGAAGTACTACCGCATCGATAAACGGTAATGGACTTGAGTACAGCAATCCAGTAATCCATGATACTGATCAGTTCCGGTTCCGGTCTGTGGCCGATCACGCGGAGGTCAGCGGATCGGAGATGAGCGATCTGATCAAGGCGCAGATCGCCAGCCATCCTCTCTATCCTGAATTAGTGTCCGCCTACGTCCAGTGTCGGAAGGTGGCATCTCTTGCGTACTAGTAGTTCTATACGGGTGCGTTTGTATGCCTAAGTCGTCGTTTTCAATCTTTGCAGGTCGGAGCACCGCCAGAGATGGCGTCGCTGCTCGAAGAGATCGGCAAAGAAAGACATCCGATCAGAGCTCGCAGCCAGCTCGGAGCCGATCCTGAACTCGACGATTTCATGGTATGCTTACACACGTACCCGTGTTCCATTTTGACCTAATTGATTGGCGAGATGACAATGATGTGGTTTAAATTGTTTTCAAAGGAATCCTATTGCGAGGTTCTGCACAGATACAAGGAGGAGCTGTCGAAGCCCTTCAACGAAGCGACGACCTTTCTGAGCGACATCGAAGCGCAGTTCAGTAGCCTCTGCAGGGATACCCTGACGACGGCAAAGGCCACGTCGCTGTCATCCGGAACTTATCACTCCGGTAAAAGCTTTCTCTTTCTCACTGTGCATGTAACTTGGCTTATCTTTCCTCCTCCTCATTGACCGAGTCTTTCTGCACGACAAACTACACATAGTGCTCAGTGAACTACACATATGACCTCTCTGAAAAATCTAACTTCCCACATTCCGCACGTTGGACGAAGGCAATATACAGTGTTTGAATGAATGATTGAGTTAAACAGTGGAAGCATCTAATATGTGAGCAGTGAACTTAGATTTTTCTGGGTCAAGTGAATTGTACAGGTCTGGATAGCAACGTAGAACACGGATGCGTCCATTAATGGCCGCTGGCTTTCTCTGTTCGGTGCTTTCCTCGTTCATGTACGTTTTCTCTTTTGCTTGGTTGACTTGATGAATTTTGCAAAAACAGATTGTGGCATGGTTCCTTGGACACAGCACCAATCCTAGAGCCCTGGTCAGAAGTCCTATCCCTTCCATGGTTCCTTGGACACAGCACCAATCGTAGAGCCCTGGTCAGAAGTCCTATCCCTTCCACACGTTAGCTCCTCTGGGTATGTTCCGCTTTAGTTGCGGATGGGCGCTTGGGCCACTCAATACATTTGTCAGTCCTTGGAACTTGAAACTTCATGAAGGCCAAGGGACAGTCGTTGTCCCAGGTTCTGACAAGGCGATAGGACCTTTGCTGGGGGAATGTAGACAAAATACTAATGACAATCACAAATTGGAAAAAAAAAAAAAGGGTGGAAACAAATAAGTACATTATGTCTCAGTGATTTTTATTAATTGCCACTAAAACTATTATAGCATCCTTCCTGCAAATTTTGTTCTGACAAGCGGTCCTAATACCTACGGCCTGGGTACAAATGTTTTGTACCACGTTCTCTTTTAAACCTTGGTAAGGTTAACCATTGATAAAATAGTAAGTGATGCATCTTGAATGATATCATTCAAGATGCATTGTAGACTTTTAATGGTTAATAATTGTTTCATTTAATTTTTGCGAAACTAATTTTTCTCATCGTTATTAGTTTGGCTATTCAAATAGTTATCTAATTTATTAGTATTTTTGAGTTCAAAGAATTTTTAAATGTTTATATTATATCATTAAAAATTCGTAAAAAGTCAAACATAACAAAGAACATGAAAAACAACATTAACCATTTATCGAAGTTTAACATTTTAATAAAGTTCTCATTGGACGTCCTTGTTATTCTATGAGGCAACAATAATCTGTCATAACTTACATACATTATGTATTAACAGTAATCTCCAAAATATTATGATGAAATTTGTAATAATAATATGTATTAACTACTGAAGAGAAGAATATTATATGCTTCGTATAACTATATGCACACAAACGAAGAGAAGAATACACAAACACTAATGAAGTACTTCATTAGTGTTTGTGTATTCTTCTCTCGTTTGTGTGCATATAGTTATATGGAGTACATAATATTTATATACAGACAAACAGAGTGAAAGTACTAAATTTTCAAGAATAAACCCTTTTGGTTTGCAATCAGTGAATGTCAAGTTCCCTTTACTTAAATAATAAAGTTAGAATAAATTAAAATAGTGCTTTAGATTTATGGAAGCTACTGCAAACATTATGAGTTTTTGTTAGTACTTAACAGTGGCGGCCTGCAATAGGTCTGGAGACCATGGCCATCCCTCACATTTTTTTACTAACTTTATTTTGTATTATCAATATTTTATTTGGTTAAAGCATTAAAGTTGCAAAGTGAAAAAAAATTTTAGTACATATTTTGGAATTTAACTCTTCCACTTCTTTTTTGTCCTTAAATGTTATAATTGTATTAAACAAGTGTTACTAAAAATCATTTTGAAGTTTAGGATAATTTATATATATGGAGTGAATTTATCAATTCCCATATTTTGTTGTTTTAGTTCCAATTATTATAAAATTCTAATTGTTCTTTGTTGTTTTGTCCAGAAAGTTTGACTAATAATTCTTTCCCCTACATCAAATACATTTTTCGTATACGTATAAATCATATACCCACGAGTGAGTAGCATTTTGTCGAAATATTTCTAAAGTAACTATTCGCGTATCTAGAAATAAAAGTTAGTAAGACTAGAATATATATATGCATGCAAATTATATAACCTCAATATAGATGTGGTACTAGTATTAATGTACATGTTATTTTACTTGCACATCCGATAACATTGAAGACTAAAAATGCTTCAAACTTATTTGATGTCACTTGTTGCACCAAATATGTTCATATTAGATCAAATTTATTACACTAGTGACGAAAATTAATATATGCAATTTTTAACCCCCTTGAATATGGCATCCTAGATACGCCCCTAATATTTGATAAGATATAGAACACGTACGTCCTGGCAAAAGGCCACAACAAAAGTTGAATATTGCGTGGATGTCATACATAAGGGTGCGTTGATGCCCGGAAGTGCATAATTAAGTATAACAATTTCTCTTGTTTTGCCCTATAGATTTTCAACCCCTATAATTACTGGCAACGATATCACTGAAAGTTGATGATTAGTTGAGCGCAATGGTAGGTTTATTCAATACATTTTCCAAGAATATTTATGCAGTTTACGGTGTGGAAACTGGTGTAACTTGGTTTAGTTTTATAAGAAAAACAAATACTTTATATATATGGTTTAATGAAATAACAACATTATCATTAGTGTATTAATTAACCTAAAATAGGAGGCTGAAGGCATAGCAATATATTCCTTATTCTCCGATTGAAAAGGATTTACCTAGTTTTAGGATATATGTTAATTAGGGGGTTACCTACTTACCCAGCATTCTGAAATGCCACCACCATGGCAGTATGGGCACCCGTGTCTTTCCTTGCAAGTGGTAGCAGTAGACTCATCCCCGTATCAGGCTGCCTTTTTTAGCAGTTTCACGTGGAAGAATCTGTCAGCAGTGTGTTAGTGACTGTAGCCGTTACATACGTCCATTTCATTGGCCCTGCCGGTAAGAAGTTTGCTATGACATTTTTATGGCATGCGAGTTTGGTTAGGGTTTTGCCATATATGAGGTCTGCTGATCGAAAGCTAAAGGGGTATCACCAATATTTGTTATAATGGAAAGGAGGTACGAAGATTAAGATTGTTCAATCACCGATTGTTCAGAAAGGGGAAAGGAACCTTAATTAATATGGTCATTTTACCATATTAAGCAACTTAAAGATTGTTGTCATCATTAATTAATTGTTCACAACTCACAAAGACCATATTAAGCTTCCTCCTACTCCCTTTCCGTATCTGGATGGAGTTGCGTTCTGCTAATTTGGCATTTATAGAACATCAAGTATTTTAAGCTGCCAAAGAAGTTGCAATATTATTCTCTCAACTAGTCAATATGGGTTACAGTCTGTAATAACTTGGCAGGGTAGCTTTTCACTGAAGTTGCTTCTGCAAGTATCAATTTCTCATGTTCAAATCTCAACACCAAGAAGTTCTTCTTTTCAAGTTTCTGACCTGGAAGCTTTTGTCCATTTGTTTTTCTCGGTTTTATTGTGAAAGCCCAAAAATCAAAAAGTTACAAAGGAGGGCACTACTAAATTGGACATATCGTACTCGTGTATCCGAATATCAACGTGCAAGACAACTTTGAACGCATAACACTATGCAATTCGTCTGTTCGTCTATGTACCATTGTCAAAACTGTCAAACTCGTCGAGTATCAGAAGGAAATTTAACTTCCGAGGTTCTATCACTGGATTGGCATTCAGCATTCTTATTTAAGTATAGTTGCGAAATGGATTGTTTCTTGCCTGATTAAGTCTGGTATAGTCTCCATGTCATAGGACTAACAGTTTTGTCACTTAGCCGTGACTAGCATTTTCCTCATACTTGATCGCCAGATTCACACCTGTAAATCCTCTCTTAGAAGATTCACATGGTTGGTATATGTACAGAGTCTAGAATTTCTTGTGTGTCATGACAGTAGCATTTGAGCATGAAAGAGATAATCCAGAAATGCATGTAACTGCTCAAGACACGGTATCTTCCATTTATTAGTGAAAGGATTTTTCCTCCGCGATGTACGGCATAATAAAACCTTTTGATTTTTACAGAACGTTAGTACATCTTTGTAGGCGGTTTAACTTTCCTTCTTTGGCATTTCATGTTTGTCAAATGCATCAATTTTACTTGGATTGATGGTACATAGAGTAAGATCTTGTGCGTGTGTATATATACTGATGCTAGGAATATATTGCCTAAATTTTAGCTTAACCAAACAAATTAAATTCATACAAGTTTATCTTCGTGCCAAAAGGATTGTTCAGACTCTGTGCTACAAATTTTGAAACACTCGTGGATGTTCAACTCAAAGAAAGGAGATTGAATTTATTAGACCACACCCCACACAGTCACATACACTGCAAACGAATATTGGGTTTTCAATTTCTTTACACCCTTCTTTCCTTCGGATGAAGCACCTGCAACTTCAGAGGAGGATCTAAGTTGTGTGGAGCTGGAAACAGTCGAAGGTCAAGAATCATCTAGTGCCTGTCAAGCTGATCAGGATTTGAAAGAAATGCTATTACGGAAGTATAGTGGCTATCTTAGCAGCTTGAAAAAGGATTTCCTGAAGACCAGGAAGAAAGGCAAGCTACCAAAGGATGCAAGGCTTGCGTTGCTGGACTGGTGGAACATCCATTATAGATGGCCATATCCCACGGTAATTTCACGCACACAACTTTAATATGATTTCGAAGGGGTCATATACTAGTAGCATATTCCGAACAACTTGCATCTCCTTTCTGTAATCCTCTCATCTTGCTATTGTCTAATACCACATCCTATCTTAAGAGCCCATTTGACATTAATTATGAAAAACATATTTGACCTTAAATCTGAATCAACTTTCAAATTCAAATTTAATCTACTTTAATCAAAAGCAGTTTGATGTTTGGCAGTGTAAACTAGTTTAAAGTTACGAAAAGTTTTTAAATAAAAATGTCCAAATTAGTTTTACTAGGATAAAATGATCAAAAATGACACTTAATAAATGAACTTCTAATATCCATTTAGTGAAGTAGTGTTGACATAACTTTCATTTGTAAATAACCATGATACACAAATAAGTTACGGAAAAAAAATACTTTCACCAATAGTTGTTATTTCTCATTTTAACTCAAAATCTCATATTAGTGCTGATAGTAGAATGAAATCCTCAAATTACAAGTAAAGTGTACATTAAGTTAAAGAATATGAGATGTCCTTTGTGAGAAATATGGGCATAATATGGTAAATTAGAAGGCCAAATCTGATTATGAGAAAATTGCACTACAAGAAAAGGGACTTTTAGCGACGGATATTTCTGTTGCTAAAACCCTAAATCCGTCGCCAAAGACTTTTAGCGACGGACACCCCGTCGCTAAAAGTCCGTTGCCTATAACCCCGTTACTAAAAATTAGCAACGGAATTATGTAATTTGTCGGAAAAAAATTACTTTTAGCGACGGAAAATTCTGTCGCTAAAAGTATTTTCTATATATTTTTTAAAAAATCTGAATTTCTAAAGAAAAAGTTATAAAAAATATTTAGGCAATTGACTAATTGACCGCAAGGGTCACGGGTCGTCGACACGTCGTCGCCGGCAGTGGGTTCTTGGCCGGTGGAGTCCTCGCCTCGCCGTCACTATTCACCGATCACTTATACTTCCAGATCGGCGCGTCCACGGCTCCACTTGTTCTAGATCTGAGCCGAGCTCAACAGAGAGAGTCGACTCAAGGAGGCAGGAGCCCCTGCCGTGTCCGCGTGTCGCCGTCGACCGTCACAGGTGAGTGGCCGAGTGGGTGTGTGCCGTCTGGGTCTGGGGAGTGGGTGAGAGACTTGGCGTAGAGAGAGAGTCGCAGACTGAACTTTTTTTTGGAAGTTGAGGGGGTACATTAGCCCCCCCTCGTTCATACGTAGCTCCGCCCCTGTGTGTCGGCGAGCGGTAGAGGCGGCGGGGTGGGGGTGCGGCAACGGGTTGGGTGTGTGGGAGGTGAGTGGTTATGATTTAGGGTTAGAGAGAGAGAAAAAGGGAATGGTGTGAGCGGCGGGGAGAAAAGAACGAAGGGGTAGGGTTTTATAATTTTAAGGACTTTTAGCGACGGATTTTGGCCGTCTCTAAAAATTCGTTGTTAAAGATCATAAAAATTTTCAAAAATTTTGACTTTTACCGACGGATTTATTCCGTTGGCAAAAGTCCATCGGTAAAAGTCATTTTCAAATTTTTTTGGCAAAAGAAAAAAAGGGAGAAAATAAAAAATAATGTTATCATGTTTTAATACTTATGGTGGTTCAATTATTGCTTTCAATTTGGGGTTCCTGAATTTAGGTTCAAAATTTTGATTCGAATTAAGGTTCAAGGAATGATTCGGATTAGGGCACCAATTAGGTTTTAAATTTTGGATTGGACTCAGGACTTTATTGAAGGTGTTAACTAGTGCTTCAATAAGGGCGTTAGTTAGGGTTTCAATTAAAACTTCCAATTAAGGCTCTAATTTGGGGTCCTAACTTTATGTCTTAAAATTAGGGCTTCAACTAGAGGGCACTGCGTATGTAATAAATAAGGGCAATGATGTCTTTTTGCATCATACTGTTAAGACTGTCAAAGAAATTAAAGGTCAGGGAACGAAGTGTAATAAAAAAAATTATAGATGTCGGGTGTAATTTAGGACAAATCTCATGAATGCCAAGTATAATTTACCTGAACAAAAAAGTAGTGCAAGTATTATAAACAGGGCGAATAACACCACGCAAAATAATTGTTAACATAGTAAATATAATGAAGTTAGGAAAAGAATATGTTATTGGGCAAATTAAAAAAAAATGTGTAAAACATCAAAAAAGTATCACGGACATACATATGAAAATATAGTCATGACTTCAACTAAAATGCGTAGTGCAGGACTAAGTAGTATGATCGAATATGTTTCTTACTGTTAAGTTATCATCTGCTTTAAAAGCTTAAACTATTAGAGAATGGGCCAAATAATGTTATCATGTTTTAATACTTACGAGGAGTTTTAATATATTAATCATTATGAGGTTGTCATCATGCTAAAGATTTTATGCAAACAATTGTGACCAAGACAATAAAAAAATACCCACCCAAATAAATTCTACATTTTGTGCAGTTATAGAATAGAGAACACGTGTCAGACAAAACAAAAAAATCATTTACAGATCATTTTTTCAAGCGCAATTCCACTGTCCCTTGTGCTAAGATACGTCAGTTAGCAAATATAATGATGAGAATTTGAATTGTGTGTATCACACACTACTCACCCGTCTCATCTTTTTGATATCTGGTAGTGCAAGAATAAAATAGAACTTAATTAGAAAAATAATTCACACAAATAAAAAAGATAGAAAAGAAATACTAGAGTGTATACACAACTGAATAGGTTACTCAAATTAGTTTCAAAAAGACGAAGAAGAGAAATAAAAAAGCAATTTAAAATGGTCAACAACCTACTTTTTGGCATATGCATTTTATTTCATCCGTTAGCATATTGATTACTGATTTTACGCTCGGTGAAAAGTTTGTCAGGCTACCATGCATATGCTAAATGATGAAGCTTTAAAAAAATAGATCATATCCACACTAAATGATTTATATATTGGAATCAGTACAACTTATGTTATATGGACTCGGTAAGACTGTTCGATTCAGATACATGTCCAAGTATCGGATCCGTTTATTTTTCAAAACCTAAGATATGGAGACACGACAAAATATTCATATCTGTTCTTGTATTTTACTTATTCCTTAGTTTACGTAGTATTTTAAGTTACGTAAATTGTTTCAATTTAAACTGAGATCATCTTAAATTAATAACGAACAAAAAAAATTATAATATAATTTTCTTAGTGACATGGACACCTATCTCATACCCATATTCAAGTATTGAGTGTCTAATACGAGTACTTCACGCGTTTTAAAGAGTCTATGTAACATAAAGGACAACTATTACGATCATGAATAAGGACCTTGATTGTGAGTTATATCAAAAGTAAGAATTATCTTACGACGACCCTCGTAGAATCCAAATGGTACTAAAACAAGATTATGCAATACCAATATACCGCGAGTACATATAAGAAAAAAAAATAAAGATTCAGAATGGTATCAAAAGAGGGTCATATAATTGCTAAAAAAATATTGATAAGCAAAGTATAATGATCTCCATTAGTGAAACGACTAAAAACGTGGAGAACAAACATACATATGTGCATGTATTCAGGGTATTCACCATTTTCATGTGCATGAAATTTAAGCGAAAAATGATTATGTGAATCAAGTATAATATTTAAATGATTACCAAGAAGTTGCAAATTTTGCTCGACAGGAAGTCAAACGATCCTGCAACTTGAACAAAATGATGGAAAGTTTCGTCGAATATGAGATGAGTAAAAATTTAATTGGCTATACCAAGTACCACTCTTTTGCACCTTAGAATACGACTAACACAGAGTGGTACCATATAGAAAAATTATAATAAACATATAAAAGAAGATAACAAAGAAGCTAAATATTACCTCAATTCAAACAAATCATTGCAATCTTTTAAGCAAAAAAATTGTGAGAAATTGGAGAGGAGGAGTTAATTTTGGGACGTTTTCTGTGAATTTCAAGTGACGGCTGAGCTATAAATTATTAAGGTGATATGATATGCAATTGTGCATCTGAGAGATTTGAGGGAATTCTTTGGAATTTTATCTGCGGTTCAAAGGTGCCAAACTAAGTGAGAGTATTTGCATGGAGGCCTTGCAACAATATCCTACCTACTTCCACTAATTTAAGGCAAAGAGGTATAGTGTGATGATTTATGCTCGACGTGTGGGCAGGAACAGAAGAACTTGTATCATGCTTTGCGAACCTGTTCCTTTGCTCGACAATTTTTTTACATTACGCCGGCATAATCTATATAAAGAGATAGCTAGAACTACTTCAATCTTCTGGTGGTGGACGGATGTGGACAAACGAACAAAGGAGGATGAATTTGGTTCATTGCTCGTTGTCAGCTGGTGGCTATGGTAAAACTGAAATAAGACCATGTATAGGGGGGCTCAATGGATGCATTAGAATTGTTTTCAAAGGCCCAGCTATTCCTGGACAGTTTTCACAGTGTCATGGTCAAGACTCAATGTGCAAATTCTATCTTCATGCCGAAATGGAAGCCACCAGTTATAGGTACGTAAAAAATAAATTTTGACGTCCTTATTTTGGGAGAATAAGGCAATGGGAGCTAGAGTGGTGATTCGAAACTTTGAGTGTATATTCTATACAGCACTGTCACAAAATATCAATGATTATGAGGATCCAGAGATAGCGGAAGTAAAAGCAGTACTATTAACAGTGGAATTCGGTATCGATTGTGGTTTAATGGATGTGTCTATTGAAGGGGATTCGATTGTGATTACGACACTCAAAAGCGCGAAGGACGATTTATCGACAATGTGTTCATATGATGATGCCAAGAAGATGCTTTAGGGGTTTTAGAGATATGAATTACAATGGACTGAAAGAACAGGAAATGCGGTGGCCCATAAATTAGCGAAATATGCAAGGGTACATTCGGACTCTAGGAATTTGGTTAGAGGAAGCGCCTGATTTTTTAATATCGGCTATCCTCAGGGTTGTAACTGATTATGAGTAATAATATCGCTTGTTCATCCAAAAAAAAAAGAGATTCTAGGAAATAAAAGAGTTCTGAATGTCCAACTTGAGAGTATTATCACTTGAAGGCAACTCGAATTTTGGAATTCAATAATTTAAAATTATCAAAGGAAAGTAAAATAAATAACTTTCATGTATCCAAATGAACATTTCATAAACATTATGACAAAGGGATATGAAAAAGAGGAGTATGAAAAAGGCCGAAGAGTTATATGAGGATTATTAATCAAAAATAAAATCAAAAGTAAATATCTTTGGAAGGTATAATTAAGGATTAGTTTACAAAGCTTTAAGATGAGGCCTTTTATGTTGTATTAGAACTACAACTTTAGCTTGGGCAATGTGCAAGTGGTATTAGTGGGAGTATATTATGGTCGGGGTGGGTGAGGGGGGGGGGGGGGGGCTACAGTAGTTTCGCTATTGGAGAGAAGAGAAGTATGCATTATACATGTGCAAAAAATACGATAAAAACAGAGATAAATGAGGTGAGGGCACAATTTTGTGTGCGTGTGAGTGAGTGAGAATGTGTGCGCGCGCGCGCGTGTGTGTGTGTGTGAGAGAGAGAGAGAGAGAGAGAGAGAGAGAGGTTGGAAGTGCAAGAGAAAAAGAATTTTAAATCAAATTTATTAGGTGACACAAAAGAAAATGAACCCAAATCATAATTCAAAAGTTGTGTAGATTCAAAATATTTTAAATAATCAAATTAAAAAGTTTCATGTGGCGTTCTAAGAAATGTCCAAGTAAGTAGTGACCGAAAAATATTATCTCATCTTCGACTTTATAGTATACTACTTTTGACCCTGCTTGTTGCACACGGGAGCAACAATTGCTAAATCACTTGAGAAACTCCATACATATATGTCTAGTAGTTATAACATTATTTTTGGTAGTGATAATAATAGAAACGGTATTTCCACCTCTTTTATGAGTTTTTTTTTACCTAAAAATGAACTTTAGTAACATTGCTAGTGGTTTAGCAAAAAAAGTAGAGATGAAATTAACATGGTAGAGATAGTCTTTCAAACAATGATAATGTAACGAACAATTCTATTAATAATGCTGATCAAGAAAAAAATAAAAAGATATAGAATACGGGAAAAATTATTCACATATGTATGCACGCGAGCACATATACACACACTACTTATCACATGATAGTGAAAGAATGATATATATATATATATATATATATATATATATATGGGGCCGATCTGGATCGACCGGTAGATAATATCCACCCAACCGCAACTTTGTTGCGGTTGGTTTTCTTCTTTCTACACCCACCCACCCACACACCCCCCACCCCCCGCCAACCGCAACAAAGTGTTCC
Source organism: Escallonia herrerae (assembly GCA_033070095.1). Classification (NCBI taxonomy): domain Eukaryota; kingdom Viridiplantae; phylum Streptophyta; class Magnoliopsida; order Escalloniales; family Escalloniaceae; genus Escallonia; species Escallonia herrerae. The sequence goes on from JAVXUP010000314.1 coordinate 395,801, forward strand.
GGTTGGGATCATTCCCTTTATTTTTTCTTTTCTTCCTACTTTTTGTGGCCCCCACCCCCACCCCCAACTGTCTTTTACCCCAAACCGCAACAAAGTGTTGTGGTTCCCCCCTTCCTCCCCCCTTCCCTGCCTGCCACGTGGCAATGGTCCCCCCAGCCCCCTGCCCAAACCGCAACACTTTGTTGCGGTTGCCCTTCCACCCCCCCTCCGCACCCAACCGCAACACCCTTCCCCCACCCCTACCCCCAACCGCACCCAACCGCACCCAACTGCAACACTTTGTTGCGGTTGGAATTATTACTCTCCCAACCGCAACAAAGTTATGCAGTTGGTGATGATGCCTTTCCCCCACCCCCACCTGCAACACTGGCCTGCCTTTGCATGTGTTCCTGGTCATGCGTTCTATAACACTTCAAGCAATGTCCCGTTTCTGTCCTCTTTCTTTCATGCATTATGTAGTTCTTAGTTTTATTTGTTTCCCCTCTTTGAGTCTAGTATAACAACCCCAAAATTATTCTGGACTCCATGGCACCGTAGCCTCACTCATGGAAATCTACGTGGCTGAGAAATTTCCAAGACAGAAGGGGTCGATGCTTGAGGGAGTATAATGAAATGAAAGCTAGACTTGCATTTGATTATGTGAAGTCGTGAATGATATCCTTCTTCATGTGTTGTTGCGTTCTAACTTTAATGTATGCTTTGATTACTTGAGCGGATCATCACTAACTTGAGTTTTGGTACATAGTGCAGTGTATTTTTGAACAACATAATAGTGATAATACTTCTTATGGAGAAGTTTTGAAAAACTAAGCATCATGCCTGCATCCCATACGTTGTTTTATCTTTTTTATTGGCAGCCGACCATTTAGGGTTGGGGTTTGTCGCATTCGCCCAGATTGGTTCGTTCCAAAAATAGTCATTGTAAACTCAAATCGAAGATAACAAAAATACAAATGGAACGAAACAAAAATCACATCAATCGGAGATCGGATGACCGGTATTACATTTATAGATTCCAAAATAGCGATTTTATAGGGCGTCAAAATTAGGATTTTTCACGAATTTATAAAAAAATAGCTAGAGCTAGATTTTGCCAAAGTGAAAAAAAGAGACCCTAGTTATTTTTAAAAGATCTATATCAGGAAAAAAATTTAGATTTTTCCAAAGACTGGAAAGGGGTTAACTGATACTGGAAACCTTGTAACTTTACAGTTTGATTTAAAATATCAAGCTAGCGCGATTTCATGCGAAACTTTTATGAGAACCCTAGGATGTTGGGAAGTTCCATCCCCCAGGAATTCGGGCCATTCCAAAGTCGTTAGCTATTTTTTTGGCCGAACGGGCTTTTAAGCGCTCGATCCGGACACTGGTTCAGGATTTTTGGGCGAAAAGTCCGTAGGATAATTTTTAGATCAAGAATGAATTTGGGAAGCTTAAAATAGTATTTCAAAGCACTTTTGAGATTGTTCTAATGCCAGGGGTATTTTGGTAATTTGCCACCCCGAGAGCGGTATTTTGGTAATTTGCCACCCCGAGAGCGGTATTTTGGTAATTTTACGGTTTTAAGTTTTTCAAAGGACTTTTTAGCCCAAAAATGTAAGTAAAACACCTGAAAGGTTGTTTTGAAGCTTGTTTGGGGCGTTAGGGTGATAATGAACTCCCGGGGGCATTTCGGTAATTTGCCGTTCATCGGGGGCATTTCGGTAACTTCCAAAATGCCCTCACCCCCCAATTGTCCTTTACCCCAAACCGTAACAAAGTGTTGCGGTTCCCCCCCCCCCCTTCCCCTGCCTACCACGTGGCCATTGCAGTCCCCCCAGCTCCCTTTGCCCAAACCGCAACACTTCGGTAATTTGCCGCTCATCGGGGGTATTTTGGTAATTTTTCTGTCATTGTAAATTTTCCACACAACTGGATGAAGTAATTTTTATTTTATTTAATTCTATGACTTGTTGAGAATGATATAATTTTTATTTTTTGGTTTGGGCAGGGGGGCTGGGGGGATCACAATAGCTACGTGGGGTTTCCTATGAATGGCCTATTTGGGCACACTTTAGGGCCCAATTCATAACTTCCAAAAAATTGCGCAATTTTTCGGAAGTTATGAATTGGGCCCTAAAGTGTGCCCGAATAGGCCATTCATAGGAAACCCCAAAAAATAATGTGTCTCGTTTTTTGCCGAAATTCATACAAATGGGCTAACTAGTGTGCCTAAGATGCAATGAGTAAAAAAAAAGTGACAAAAAAAAATTACGTAATTTTTCGAAAGTTATGAATTGGGCCATAAAGTGTTCCCGAATAGGCCATTCATAGGAAACCCCAAAAAATAATGTGTCTCATTTTTTGCTGAAATTCATACAAATGGGCTAACTAGAGTGCCTAAGATGCAATGAGCAAAAAAAAAAGTGACAAAAAAAAATTACGTGATTTTTCGAAAGTTATGAATTGGGCCCTAAAGTGTGCCCGAATAGGCCATTCATAGGAAACCCCAAAAAATAATGTGTCTCGTTTTTTGCCGAAATTCATACAAATGGGCTAACTAGAGTGCCTAAGATGCAATGAGCAAAAAAAAAAGTGACAAAAAAAATTACGTAATTTTTCGAAAGTTATGAATTGGCCCTAAAGTGTGCCCGAATAGGCCATCATAAGAAACCCCAAAAAATAATGTGTCTCGTTTTTTGCCGAAATTCATACAAATGGGCTAACTAGCGTGCCTAAGAGGCAATGAGCAAAAAAAAGTGACAAAAAAATTACGTAATTTTTTGAAAGTTATGAATTAGGCCCTAAAGTATGCCCGAATAGGCCATTCATAGGAAACCCCACGTGGCCATTGCGGTCCCCCCAGCCCCCCTGCCCAAACCGCAACACTTCGGTAATTTGCCGCTCATCAGGGGTATTTTGGTAATTTTTCTGTCATTGTAAATTTTCCACACAACTGGAGGAAGTAATTTTTATTTTATTTAATTCTATGACTTGTTGAGAATGATATAATTTTTATTTTTCGGTTTGGGCAAGGGGGCTGGGGGGACCGCAATGGCCACTTGGCAGGCAGGGGAAGGGGGGAACCGCAACACTTTGTTGTGGTTTGGGGTGAAGGACAGTTGGGGGTGGGGCTGGGGGCATTTCAGAAGTTACCGAAATGCCCCCGATGAGCAGCAAATTACCGAAATACCCTCGGGGGTTCATTATCACCCTAACGCCCCCAAATCAGCTTCAAAATAACCTTTCATGTTTTTTTATATTTCTGGACTAAAAAGTCGTTTGAAAAACTTAACATTGTAGAATTACCAAAATACCCCTCTCGGGGTGGCAAATTACCAAAATGTCCCCTGGCATCGAAAAATCTCAAAAGTGCTTTGGAATGCTATTTTAAGCTTCCTGAATTCATTCTTGATCTAAAAGTATTTTTCGGGATTTTTTGCCCAAAAATCCCGAACCGGTGTCCGGATCGAGCGCTTAAAAGCCCATTCGGCCAAAAAAATAGCTAACGACTTCGAAATGGTGCAAATTCCTGGGAAATGGAACTTCCCAACATCCTAGGGTTCTCATAAAATTTTCGAGCGAAATCGCGCTAGCTTGATATTTTAAATTATACTGCAAAGTTACAAGGTTCCCCATATCAGTTGACCTCTTTCCAGTTTTTGGAAAAATCTGAAATTGTTCCCTGATATAGATCTTTTAAAAATAATTAGGGTCTATTTTTTGCACTTTGGCAAAATCTAGCTCTAGCTATTTACTATAAATTCGTAAAAATTCCAAATTTTGATGCCACGTGGCAGGGCAACCACAACACTTTGTTGCGGTTTGGCCACGTGGCAGGCAGGGGAAGGGAAGGACAACCGCAACAAAGTGTTGCGGTTGGGGGGTGGGGGCCACGAAAAGTAGGAAGAAAATAAAAAAAGGGGGCATAACCAACCGCAACACTTGTTGCGGTTGGTGGGGGGTAGGAAGAAGAAAACCAACCCCAACAAAGTGTTGCGGTTGGGGGGTGGGGGCCACGAAACGTAATAGAGAAGAAAAAAAAAAGATGAAAGATAACCAACCGCAACAAAGTGTTGCGCTAGGAAGAAGAAAACCAACCGCAACAAAGTGTTGCGGTTGGGTGGATAATATCCACTAGGGGATGTGGATTGGCCCCATATATATATATATATATATATATATATATATATATATATATGGGAGATGATAAAATGATAGCGCTAGCAACTTAACCCAAGTTGCTAGCGCGATCTGGCCGTTCACGAGCGAGAATGGACGGCCAGATCGCGCGCCACGACCAGCATTTTTTTCACCCGTCCGTTACATTATGTAGCGGACGGTAAATTATCGTCCGCTACATTTTGTAGCGAACGGCCAAACAGCACTAGCAACTTGCTAGCGCTGTTTGGCCGTCCGCTACATAATGTAGCGGACGATAATTTACCGTCCGCTATATTATGTCGCGGACGGTGAAAAAAATTGTTGTTGCGGCGCACGATCTGGCCGTCCATTCTCGCTCGTGGACGGCCAGATCGTGCGAGCAACTTGGGTTAAGTTGCTAGTACTATCATTTTATCAGTTCCCTATATATATATATATGACTTATAACGAAATAAAATAAGAGAGATTAGGTTTGTTAAACTGCAAAAGAAATAGTTGTGCTTGGCTAAAATATAAGAAAGAGTCCAGATTTGAGGGAGAGATATAAAGTTCAAATTAAGAGAGAGAGAGAGTCGCAAAATCCTAGGAACCTGTAGAACTACAAATTTATCAATTAATATTTTAAGTGGGATACCTTGATATTAAAGAGAGAGAATTGAAAATTTTATTTGATCAAGTGTGACTAGTAAACTGAATGAACATACCAAGTAAGAAAGAGAAAATTAATATTCTGTGGCCTCCAGCTTTACTAGTTATGACTCTGACAGCACAAGAGCTTCATTAAGTTTTGTTACTTTCCAGCGTTGTGTAAAACATATCAACTGACTGTGCAGGAAGAGGAGAAAATGAAGCTCTCTGAGGTTACTGGTTTAGACCAGAAGCAGATTAACAACTGGTTTATAAACCAAAGAAAGCGGTACTGGAGACCCTCGGAAGAGATGAGATTTGCTCTCATGGAAGGCGTTAGTGGCAGCATGGCAGAACCTATGTGCTTTGATCCCACCGGTGGAACCGGAAGTCTTGATGTTTAATACAACTTCTTGTCTTGTACAGAGTATGTATTGCATCATTTGCCATGTTAGGTAAGTTATCTGAGTCTACAATGATTTTATTCTGAATATAAGCAGCCTCTGAGATATTGGCATGCTTCATGTCTTTGTGCCTGAGACCCCCCCTCCCCCACCATGAAATGAATTTTTGTGGGTTATGCATCAACATCTGCCTTCTAAAAATTTGCTTTTGAGTTTTGCTCCTCCTCGTTAGTTTCTTGTTTTATGTGGTCCACTAAGCATTAAGAAACTAGCGATATCAGTTAGAAATATTGCACCAAGTCATCGCTGTAAGACAGGCTTCACTTTGTTAGTCAGCTACGCAATGCGTCACCTTGGTTTGAAATGTTAGTTTATGTTAGTTAAACATGGAAGTTGCTTTGAGAAAGTTGTGAAATTTTGGAGGTCCAAATCAATATTGAAGACTTTGATGTCTCTGGTGACTGGCATTCTGGAGTTCTTTTGCTCGAGGTATATAAATGCAGTTCTCTCTCTTGCAGATCATTGGTTTCTGAATCTTGGGTGGACGGCCAATGAGTGAGGCATTTAAGACGATGCCCACATGGCCAATCATATATTGATGCCTTGATTCCTTCCCTACCTGGAAAATGGGACTTACCTCTGGAGAGAGACCGGCCCGTTGGTGACTAGTGAGTTTAGCACAATTTATGTATATGTGACGCTGGGGGCTGGGGCTTTAACTCCTGCTTCAGAGATACTACGATTGGTATGATGAGCCGTCCAAAAGCAGAACCTTCGCTTTTGAGCAGATTAATCCTTGATGATGATTATAGCAAGAGGAAAATGAATCTTTGTGTCCTATGGATCTCTAGTTAATTAAGCGTGTGAGCCAGTGTGGTTTTGAAGTTGGTATGCATCCAATTTTAAGCTTAAAAATGATGGTTGAATTAGCTGCCTTGGAGTGCATACTTCCACTAGAAAATAGGCTTCACGTTCCAACATGTACTATCAGACCAGCTATTTGCCAAGGGCTGGGAAGTGCTTGGCCGGAGTATGGTAGATATATAGTTGCAATGAGGGAGCAATCCAGCAGCAAGGTCCTGAATTGTGGTAGATATACAGTCGCAATTATGAGCGAACCCAGGCCTCCCTGTAGACGGAACCACAAGATCTAGAGCAATCGACTTCCGTCGTCCAATTAATAATACACTTCTGGAACCTGCAGAAGTACTAAATTTTTTTGGATGAATATATAAGTAGCCCGGCCACATACTTCCCCACAGTTTGGCCGAGTTGATAGAATAAGCCTGGATCCCCGCGACACTCAAGGTTCAAGTCCATCTCAAACCTTTGTATCCACCCTAAATACCCCTTCGTACACGATATCTAAGTTTATTACCGTCCACCGTACACAACATAGATTTATGTTTGTCGCCATAATTTGATCCCCATACCATCGCCTAGAACAGTTGCTCAACGTTGTAAGGACGTCCACATACACACATGTATGCCCCCCCCCCCCCCCCCCCCCGGCCACAGGCATGCAGTTTCCCGTGATCTATGCGCTTGGAAATATGCTGGGATGAACAAATGAGAGAGAATTTTTCTCAATCCGAATATTCGGAGTTTAACAAATACAGTAAAAACGAAATAAAAGGAGAAAGGGGAGATCCTCCTGTTCTTCAACAATTAATTATGTTCTTTTTCGTCTCTTTGGTTGTCGTCACTGGTTTGGTCTTGAGGCAAGAAGACGAGTATTGGTGGTATGGGATGTAGAGTTATATAATGCATATGCCTATATCATGGACAGTTTAAGCAACATCTTATTCTGTTAGAATGACTCGAATACCACCTCGTCAGGCGATTGGAGGAAAGTCTTACATTGATCAACCCTCCCCAAGCCCCAACAATCAGGAAGGTCTCATTCACTGGGATTTCGTTAGAACGAGGGACCTGCCACTGATAGAACTAATTTGCCTGAAGCATAAACCCTATATTATCATCTATATCGAAGGAAACAATCTCCAAGTTGAAACCAGTAATCTTTTGGGCAGACAATCAACAAAAATTAATGTCAACAAGAAAACATGAGTTGCCTAGCTCTATCATCAAACTAGTATGACCTGTTCGCATAATGACAAGGTTCCAATCAACCTTACTCTTGCCAGTTGCTTTTCAATGTTATTGTAGTCCAACAGTGTAACAACATTTTTCCATAACATTACATTGCAATTTACCACATCATTCCGCAGAAATTTGTGAGCAAGGTTGAAAAAACCAATCACCAATCGTTCCTTGATCGTTACGTACCACATATCTGGATCCATTACGCTCAAGAATGTCCCAGCACCAGGAAGATTTTTGTTTACTTAGTGAATCACGTCACAGAAATAATCTTGGTAGTGAGCACTGGAATGTTTGATTGCCATCATACCGTTTCTCATGAGTACAAATAGTTTGAAGTGTTTTTTGCATCCCAACATAACCAAGCAATTAATACAGAAGTTATCAAGCGATAATATACAAATTAATCAACAACCAAGTAAACAGTCTGTTAATGTGAGTTTGCTGTTCTTTTCTTTTCCTGGTTTCCATCTGCTATTATCCTTTTCGGTTGTCTGTTCTTTAGGTTGTCTGGTTTCCATCTGCTATCATGAACAAAAGGCCTTTTTCCTTTTGTTGGCTGTTCTTTAGAGCATCAAAGTCAAACATTTATTACGTGTAAGGCACAATACTTATGTTATAGCAAGTTCGTTCTCCAACCTACGTAAGCTTAGTGGAAGTACTTGTTGGGAAGACAATTGAAAATCAAAACACCACCATAACTTGAACGAGCAATTGCAATATGCATAGAAAATACCTGCTTCAAAGGTTGAATTCCACACAGTCGTCCCCAATGACATAGGTAGATCTCCCCCACGTAAAAGTTGCAACTGTTGTTCAGACCAGGTAATCATCTGATCTGACGGACCAAAAAGAAGTAAAAGAAACTCACAAAGCTTTAGCTTAATGGAGAAGGTTGAAACAAAAACCAGAAAAAAGACAACCTTTTTAAAGGAAAGCTTCATCTTATTTAGGGCAACTAAGATGAAGAGAAAACATAACGGAAACGTTTGCCTAGACATCAAGCGTTAGACATGCATAAAAGTGTCACAAAACAATCGAAGGACCCGACTTTGATATGAAGCATGCATCAAGAGAGAAAAAGTTCAAGAGAGCTGCTCCTCAACAGCCAATTCCTCAATCATGTTAATCTGGTGGAGGGGATTGAAGCACTGGATCTGATCTGAACACTTGGCAGGAAGTATAATAGGTCCAAGCCCCTGATGATCAACAAGGACTGATGACTTGACGGGCATTGGATACTTACGGGCGATGACAACCGAATTAATAACCTCGTCCACAGGATGCAACACCGAAAGAACCTCAAATCCGCGGAGATCACAAGGATCAACCACGGGATACAGAAAAGCGCGTGCTCCGTGAGCGCTCCTGAGCATCAGTAGCGCTCCCGGAGCCATGTGCTTAGCCAAGTGATCAATAACTCGAACTTTTGCCTCCTTGTCCATCCCCACCAGCGCAGCCAAAAACACAACATCATAATCCTTCAACGCGCTCGTGACGTTCATGACATCCGTGGTGTGGAAGCGCATGCGTCCAGACAGGTCAGGATCGGACGAAACCAAGCGCGAGGCCATCGAATTAGCCGAAGGGTCGATGTCATAGTTGTGGAAAGTGGTGGCAGTGAGGTGATAAGAGGCCAAGACAATGGAAGTGAGAGGGAGCGGACCGGAGCCCAGAAAGGCCACGCTGGTAGGCACTGCGGCGCAGTGCTGCATCAAGATGGTGAACTCAAGATGGCTGAGCTTGAGGTAGTTGGAGTAGTAGGGGAAGATGTTGAGGTGGTCAATGGGGTTCTCGAAGGAACCCAAGATGGTCGAGAAATGAGCCTCTAAGAGCCCCTCGGCTTGGCCACAGAGCCTAATGAGCTTGGACCTGATCTCTTGGACTCTCTTGCAAAGCTTGGCCACATCAATGGAGGATGGTGGCATGCACGTGAGGACTAGTTGGGTGAAGAGCATGTCGACATGCTCGGAGGGCTTGAGGGTCTCGAGCTTTGAGATCTCGTAGTATATTTCACAGACTTTTGACACCAAAAGTTGGTCCTGGCAACCCATGTCGACACTCTGAGCTTATTAGGGTACCAAGGGGATCAGTTGTTCTCCAGGGGAAAGGCTTGCACCAAAAGACTAATGGGGATGGGTGACCTGACCCAGCAAAAATTCTCTATTTAAGGGCACTTGTGTGGGGCCCCACGCATTAACGAAGGGGAGGGAAGCTTGCTGCATTATAATAGGACCTGGTCTGTTGTCTCGTGGCCAAATAATCTATCATTTTTTCTTATTTTTGGCTAAATTGTGACTCTGAAGTTTCGCACGATACTGCAACGTTTGACGTAACACAAGGACAGAGAAAATATTGAATAATCGACCTCGCAATTGCGTGTCACGATTCGATTTTCTATACGTTCGACTTTGTTGTTGGTGGCTAAAGGGTTTTAGAGATAAAGATTTACAAAGTTCGTCTCTATTAATTAATGACTTGCGTTACGTTTTTATAGCAACAAATTTGCGCTGCTTGTGTTAGAAGTCTCTTTAGCAACCGACATCGCCCTGGTATCCTTGTTTAGATTTTTTGGGATTATGCTTTATGTACCCATCAAACCGGAAGTTAATTCATCACATCAACGTAGCACCTCAATGACAGCGTTGCCATTAGGGTTTCATGATATAAACATGAACATCCAAGCAAAAGCTTTTGGCAATCCGTTGGACCACGCACAGAAGTTTCCTTGGGAGTTGGGATCAAACGATGTTCCCAATGCCGAGGCATATGGCCGGGTACTGTATTTACTAACATTTGGGTCATCAAATTTGTAATCAGTAGCCATTATTGAGCCTCAGATGAGCAGAAGACTTGTAGAACTCGTGGTTTTCACATTTTTTGTCCTTCAGAAGTCTTGCTTTGTTTTCTTGGGTGCGTCAGTCTTCATGAAAACAGATTGGTCAAAACCTGATTTTGCAACATATCAGAGAGTTCGGTTAATGGTGTTTTCTCCGTGCATAAGTTTGTAAGTTGTCCATTTCATTCTATAAAAAATAAATAGATGTTCCGTGCACCCCATAACTGTTTTCTGTTTATAGGAGAATTTTAGATAAAAAATTTCTGCTGTAAAAGATTTCTGATGTAACAGTTCTAGAGACAAATTAATATTGTTGTTAATAGTATTTTTGTTTGACATTTTTCTAACAGCAGCATAGAATCTTAGTCCAAGCCAAACTAACAAATGGCACAATAATTATTCATCGGCGCCATCGGAAACATTAATTATGGCGTCCGGAGTCCCCTAACTACTAGGAAATGAACTCAGACATATATATATTGCTTTGTAACCTTTTTTACACTTACTCTTTCAAATTATCTTTTGGCAGTCCAGAAGACTGAAATCATGCATCTTCATTAGTAACTGTTTATCCAAGGCAAGACTAAGGAAAAACTGGCCTTTCAAAAGTCACAAAACTATTTCCTTGGTCCAAAAAATTGGAATTTTTTTTTTTTGAAAAACTGACCATTCATAGAAAACAAACATGTTTTCAAATAAAATTTGAAACAGATTAGAGGAATATTTTCCGCTTGGAGCCAAATGTGTCGACTTCTCCGTTGGGTGGGGTGGCAATAGTCACTTTTAGCGACAGAGAATAGCAACCAATTTAATATGATATAGGGACGATTGAAAAGAACTATATACACCACAAGAAAATATATTTTTGCGACGGATTTTTAGCGACGGAAGGTATTCTGTCGCTAAAAGGCGACGGAATATCCCGTCGTTTGATACTATTACCGACGGAAGCCACCGTCGATAAAAGTATTTGCAGACTGACTTTTAATGGCGGACTTTTAGCGACGGAATTATCGTCGCCAAAATTTTTTTAGAAAATTAGTATTTTTTGAAGGTTTTTAAATTATTTAAACGAAGGAATAAAACCGTCGCTAAAAAGTCTGTCGGTAAAAGTCAGACTTTCACCGACGGATTTTTAGCGATGGTATTATTCCATCGCTAAAGATCCTCGATATAAACCCACATCGGGTTTGTTTCTCTCTCCCCATTTTTCTCTCTGAAATTCTTCTCTCACCCACCCACCGACGTTCTCACCTCCGGTGACCCCTCTCTACGGCGACCCACCTCCGGCGACACCCCCGTCCCCCACCCGACGCCGCGCCACCAAGCCTTCCACTACCGCAGTGCCACAAAGCCCTCCACTTGCACCGCGCGACGAAGCCCACCATTGCCAACGCACCACCAACGCCGCCGTCGTCGTACCCACCTCGAGATCTGTATGTCAATTGTCCTAAATTAATCTTGTTGTGTATTTTTTAGAGTTGATTATCAAGCATTTGGCCATATTCGAATTTGTCTTCTCTGCCATGTATAATCTGATGTTGTTGTTAATTTGGACGTTTGGCCATTATTTTGTCTTCTGAATTTGTTGATTATGAAGCATTTGACGTAATTGAACCCTAAATTGAAGTAATGGAACCCTAATTAAATCTTAAATTGAATGCCCTAATCGAATCGAACCCTAAATTAAACTAATTAAACCCCTAATTGAACCCTAACTTGAATGCCTTAATCCAACCAAACCCTAAATTGAATCCCTAATTGAACCCTAAATTGAATGCCCTAATCCAACCGAACCCTAAATTGAACCCCCAATTGAATCCTAAATTGAATGCCCTAATCCAACCGAACCCTAAATTGAATGCCCTAATCCGATCGAACTCTAAATTGAACTTATTGAACTCCCTTATTGAACCCTAAATTGAATGTCCCAATTTAAATGTCCCCTAAATTGAACTAATTGAACCCTAAATTGAAGTAATTGAACCCTAATTAAATCTTAAATTGAATGCCCTAATCCGGGGTCGAACCCTAAATTGAACTCCTAATTGAACCCTAAATTGAATGCACCAATTCAACCGAATCCTAAATTGAACTAATAGAACCTTCTAATTGAACCCTAAATTGAAGTAATTGAATCCTAATTAAACCCTAAATTGAATGCCTTAATCGAATTGAACCCTAAATTAAACTAATTGAACCCCTAATTGAACCTTAAATTGAATGCCCTAATCCAACCAAACCCTAAATTGAACTTATTGAACCCCCTAATTGAATGCCCCAATTCAACTGACCACTAAATTGAACTATAATCGAACCCTAAATTGATGTAATCGAACCCTAATTAAACTACTTGAACCCCCAATTGAACCGAACCCAAAATTTAACTATTTGAACCCTAAATTGAATGCCCTAATCTAATCGATAGATGATTTTAGGTTATTAGCTGTGCATTTGAAGTAAATGAGATTATTAATTGATGATTTTAGGTTGTTAATTGATGATTTTAGATTGTTAATTGTGCATTAAGCGTTTGAGACATTGAGATTGTTGACGGAGGATATGACCCAATTGGATTGAATGTGTGATTTTTATTGCATTGAGCATTTGAGAATTGAGAATGTTGACGGAGGATAGGACCCAATTAGATTGAATGTGTGATTTTTATTAATTTTTATTGCATTGGGCATTTGAGAATTGAGAATGTTGACGGAGGATAGGACCCAATTAGATTGAATGTGTGATTTTTATTAATTTTTATTGCATTGGGCATTTGAGAATTGAGAATTGAGATTGTTGACGGAGGATGGGACCCAATTGGATTGAGATCTCCATTAGGTAGCACAGATACGGACACCGCGTCTGATCGACGCTGACACCGAAACAACATATTTTAGCTTTATACTTGTGGACACCTCTTCAATGGGTGTCCGGCACCGTGTCTGATTGTCCGGCAATTAAAAAATAAATCAATGTCTTCGAACACCTTATATGAGGTGTCGGACACGTGTCTGGATGTGTCGAGGTGTCGGTAGGTCACGGACACCCCTTTCGATTGACACCGACACCGACATCGACACCAAAAAATGTTACATTTTTGCTTTATATGTGTGGACACCTCTTGAAGGGGTGACGGACACGTTGTCCGGCATTTAAAAAATAAATCAATGACTTCGGACGTGTTCGGAGGTGTGGGTACGTGTTGGTAGGTGTCGGACACGTGTCCGGAGGTGTCCGACACGTTTTTGGAGGTGTTCGACACGTTTCTGGATGTGTCGATGAGGTGTCAAGGTGTCGGTAGGTCACGAACACCGCGTCCGATCGACACCGACACCGAAATGTCACAATTTGGCTTTATACTTGTGGACACCTCTTCACGGGGTGATGTACACGGCGTCCGGCATTTAAAAAATAAATCAATGTCTTCAGACGAGTCTAGAGATGTCGGACACCATACCAACACGCTATATGAGGTATTGGGAATTGAGATTGTTGACTGTGTGAGAATTTGAGAATTGAGATTGTTAACGGAGGATGTGACCCAATTGGATTGAGATATCTGTGAATTAGTTGAATGGTTGGTTGTTGAAGTTAGGTTAATTAGGTTAATACGACATTTTTAGCACCCCTTAGAATCTCATCATGGCTCCAACACTGGCTATAATTAGCCCTAATTAGTCCCGATTAACCCTAATGAACCCAATTAGCCCTAATTAGCTCTAACGAGCCTAATTAGTTTTAATTTACCCTAAGAACCCAATGAAAACTAAATCAGCTATAATTACTCCAAATTGATCCTAATTAACACCAATCAGTCCAAATTAAACCCTAATTAGCCTAATTACTCATATCTTGTAGACCCGTGATTAGATTAATTAAACCATAAACCCTAAAACCTAACTAAACTCTGATTACGTGCCTAAGTAGTCGTAATTAAGCCTAATAACCCAATTAAGCCTAATTAGCCCTAATTAGGACTAATCAACACCACTCCACACAATTAAACCCTAATTAGCTCAAAATAACCCTAATTAGTCATAATCAACCCTAATTAGCTATAATTAGTCCAAGGTAGTCCTCATTAACACTAATTAGCCCTAACATAACCCAATTAATGCCTAATTAGCCCTAATCAGGACTAATCACACGACTCCGCACAATAAAACTCGACTATTAGCTCAAAATAACCTTAATTACTCCTAATCAACCCTAATTAGATATAATTAGCCTAAGGTAATCCTCATTAACACTAATTAACCCAGAGATTGTTCAATTACTCGTTTCTTATAAAACATGCATTCTTTATATTCGTTGTTATTTTGCGAAGTCCATTGACAACGAGATGGTTCAACTCGTTGCCAACGAATTCTATTTAAACTGGAATTGGTAACATATGCAACGATCTTTCTGCAGTTTTGATATTTCGAAAAGATTCTTGCATATATTATCAATTTCTGAATGCATGCATGCATAAAAACCCTTAGTTCCCGTTCAAAGGTACTCATTACAAAGTAATGCTTTGTAATGAGCCTTTGGATGTCCAGTTTGGACAATTTGAAAAAGTTACGTGTTTATAAAACAGTGTTTCAACTCATGCTCTGTGTTCTATGTCGTGGATATTTGGTACACGTTCTCATGTGTTTCTCCGGGTGCATACAGATCTGGTGTTCGAACATCCGTCAAACTTTACAAGGCAAGGTTTGATGAATGTTAGAACACCTAATCGATGTCGTGTACTTGGAGAAATGCGGGGAGGTGCTGCCGATTTTTTCGCAGACATAGGACTAAGCATGAGTTATTCACTGTTTTATAAACATGTGCTTTTCTGAATGGGATAGAACCACTACCTATTAGAGAATGGAGGGGAAATACATAGACATGTTGTCACATTCATGCATTCATATTTACATCGACCCTGCCTAATGATTGGTCATAATTGAAGGTGGTATACAGTACGATAATTCAATCGTCATGTCGGTCGATCGAAGTTGGATGAAAAGGAAGAATGCTGACGATTTTGAGGATAGCGTTGACGAATTTCTCGACTTCGCTTACACGCATCCTGCACATGTTGACTTAGATAAGATAAGGTGTCCGTGCGGTAGATGTGAGTTGTTGCATTGGAGAAAAAGAATTGAAGTAAAATGGCATCTTCGTCGGTACGGTTTTATGGGTGGATACACAAGGTGGACGCAGCACGGGGAAACGATAGTATTGTCGTCCAACCCGGCTAGTCAAACTGAAGTTAGGGAGGAGGCACGGTATGATTACCGAGATATGATTATGGATGCTGGGCATGCTAATGTTGACTGGCGTTACGAAGGTGGTGACGACAGTCCACAACCGCCGAACGAGGGGGCTCATCAGTTTTATGAGTTGTTGAGAGCTACGGAAGAGCCGCTGTGGGATGGAGCTCCGAAACACACATGACTGTCTGCAGTTAGTAGGTTATTACAGTTAAAATCAGACCACGGGCTGAGTGAGAAAGGTTTTAACGAGTTTGTTACCTTAATCAAAGAAATTATGCCCGAAAGTGAAAAGCTACCGCCGTCGTACTATGACGCGAAGAAGATGATGAGGAAACTTGGGTTGAGCTATGAGCGGATAGATGCGTGCAATAACGATTGTGTATTATTTTGGAAAGAGAATAAGGATTTGTCATGGTGTCCAGTATGTGATCATTCGAGGTACAAACCGGACAAAGGGAAGAAGAAAAACATTGCATGGAAGATATTGCGATATTTCCCGATCACACCACGGCTTCAGAGAATGTACTACTCCTCCAATACGGCTGAACATATGAGGGCTCACCGTGAGACTCGTAGCAACGATGCCGATGTGCTGACACACCCAGCTGATGGAGGGGCGTGGAAGGAGTTTGACCGCAGGCATCCAGTCTTTGCTCAGGAAGTTCGAAATGTTAGACTTGGTCTGGCAACCGATGGCTTCAACCCTTTCGGTCAGTCTACCACGCCTTACTCCTGTTGGCCTGTTATTATTGTCCCGTACAACCTTCCACCAGGCATGTGCATGAAGAAGCCGTACATGTTCTTGTCGTTGCTTATTCCAGGGCTGAAGAGTCCCGGCAAGGACATAGATGTGTATTTAAGGCCGTTGATTGATGAGTTAAAACAGTTATGGAATCATGGAGTCGAAACATATGATGCATCCCTTAAACAGAATTTTCAGATGAGGGCTGCTTTGATGTGGACTATACATGATTTTCCCACATTGGGAATGACGTGTGGCTGGAGCACACATGGTAAGCTAGCATGCCCTGCTTGTATGGGCGTGAACCCCGGTCATACGTTAAAGCACGGCGGAAAGCCCTCGTGGTTCGGATGTCACCGTAAGCTTTTGCCACCGGGCCATCAGTTTCGTAGGCAGAAGGATAAATTTGACGGGACAATCGAGCGTGAGGTTGTCACACTGGACTACCCATCTGGTGAAGAAGTGCTCTCACACCTGGAGGCACTTGATACTGACATACCACACGGCAAGGGTGTGCCAGATCAGAAGATTCCAGGGTACGGGAAAGAGCACAACTGGAGAAAATTTTGTATCTTCTGGGAGTTAGCCTACTGGAGGACGCTCGTTATCCGAAACAACATGGATGTGATGCATATTGAGAAGAATATTTTTGATAATGTGTTCAACACAGTGATGAATGTCAAGGGCAAATCAAAAGATCACCTTAAAGCGAGAAAGGATCTACAACAGTTGGGTGTACACCGTGAATTGCATCCTCGGACAGTCAGTGGGAGGACGATACTTCCGAAAGCACCTTACTGTCTAGACAAGAAACAAGTGAAGAAGGTCTGTCAGTGGGTTAAGAATTTGAAGCTTTCGGATGGCTTTGCGTCCAACATATCTCGTTGTTGCAATGTATCGGAATGCAAGTTCCAAGGGATGAAGAGTCACGACTGCCACGTATTCATGGAGAGATTCATTCCTATTGCCTTCCGGAGACTGTTGCCACGGGTTGTTTGCGAGACTTTGACTGAATTATCTCATTTCTTTCGAGATATATGTTCTTCTACGATCCGGGTGAGTAACATGGAAGTGCTTGAGAAGAACATTGTGGTGACGATTTGCAAGCTGGAGAAAATCTTCCCACCTTCGTTCTTTGATTCAATGGAGCATCTGCCTGTTCACTTGGCATATGAAGCTAAGATGGGTGGACCCGTGCAATATCGGTGGATGTATCCCTTCGAGAGGTAATCTTTAAATTGTTACAGTTGTTCGTTTACACTTAATGCGACACCTGTTATCATTGATATTCCACCTAACTCGATTCGCTAAACTTCTAGGTTCATGTTCATTTAAAGAAAAAAGTCCACAATAAGGCTCGGGTTGAGGGCTCAATTGCGGAGGCTTACGTAATGGAAGAACTTGTAAACTTTTGTAGTCAATATTTCGGGCCTGATGTTGGTACAAGGTTAAATCAACTAGGCCGAAATGACCCTGGATACGGCACAAATTTGGAAGGGCAATTGTCAATATTCAAGCAGTCAGGTAGTCAGTTCGGCCGAACGTATACTCGATGGCTAACGGATGAAGAATACAGTGCTGCAACAATATATGCCCTTCTAAATTGCGATGAAGTTTCGGCATTCGTTGAGTAAGTTAAAGTCTTAATTCACTTACATTGCTGTACATAATTGAAAGTGTGTGTTAAGCGAGTCAACTATATATATTGGTTTGCAGTGAGTTCGATGCGGAATCTTTAATCACTGATCCCGCTGGACTTGAATCTCATCGGAAATCACAATTTGTACAGTGGTTCAAAAGGCGTGTAAGATTGTTATCATTGATATTATGTGTTATATACAGTTCTGTGGCCAATTAGTATACTGATTTATCCTTAATTTTTACCGTCATCTACAATAGGTTCAGTCAATGGATAGACCAGTGGCCTCCTGCTTGAAATTACTAGCTGAAGGCCCTAACAAACAAACATCCTGTTACGGAGGCTATATCATCAACGGGTTTAGGTTTAACGTAAAAGATGATGACCGAACAAAACAAACCCAAAACAGTGGAGTATTGGTCAACGGCGACTGTTATGCGAGAATTGCATGGACTTTTACGGAGAGCTAGATGAGATTGTTGAGCTAACATATCTGGGTTCCCAAAACCGCCTGGTAATGTTCAAGTGTACGTGGTTCGATGTCACATGCAGTAGAGGAATCCGTGTTAGCTCTCAAGGGATTGTAGATGTCAATGTCAAGTCAAGACTTGCATCAGACGAGCCCTTTGTGTTTGCTAGTCAAGCTGTACAAGTCTTTTACGCGGAGGACGTCGCCAATCCCAAATCTCATTGGTATACAATTATTAAGTCCAAGAAATTGCCCGTGACATATGACAGTGAGCTAGACTCCTTTCAAGCCGACCAACCACCTGTCTTGTTCCCTGTTGAGGTCAACAACGAGGAGGACGATCTTCCTCTTCCAACAACACTTCATGTAGGAGAAGAAGTCGTAGATGATGACGCGGAAGACGTGGAAAGTGTTGGAGATGATGTGACCGAGTCTACTGATGAAGAGGATGAATTAGAAGATGAAGAGGACGACGAGTCCCACGAAGAAGAGGACGACGAGGAAAGTGATGAAGATGATGATGATTCTCAAACTGAAAATGATTGAGTTGTAATGTTGTAACAAGCCGGGAAAAAATGTAGTCACATTTTAGAACTTGGTTCATATTGATGTGTTTTTGCACCTCCGTTCATATATATATAGTGCCGATGATGATTTCTGCCAAATTATTGTTTTTAATGTGTTCATGTATTTGTAATTTATCTATACGAAGTCAGATATGGATAGGATACGGGCTATTCGTGGCCGGGTTGGACGCCGAGCTGCTTCCTCCCCGGTGGGTCCCACCTCGTCATTGCCCACTGATGACGAGGCACAGAGTGATCGTGTACAGCATATGGGGCCCCAGCTCCAGCCCCAGCCGTCGCCGTCGCCCCAGCCCGACGCAGATTCATCCCACACGCGCGTTGATTCTCCTTCTTCCGTGGGTTCTACCACAGGTATAGTTGATAACGGTGTTTAGTACATTTTCGCTAGCCTTATATTTAAAGTATATTTGAACTGTATTAATGTTGTGTTTTGTAGGATCTCGACGAGGCCGTGGTCCGACACGCGGGGTACGCATCGACCCCCAGCGTAAACAGAGAGTTACGCTCACCCAGGAGGGCCTGTAAGTAAAAAAAATATCACATCATGCCTTATATTTAAAATTTTGGGGTGTTAATTTATATTTGAACTGTATTAATTTATTTATTTACTTCTTTGGCAGGATCCTGGAGAATCAGGCGAGGACGAAGATCGGCGTTCTTGTGAAGGGCCGATTCTTCGAGCCACGCCTGTACTGGAAGGACTGGGATGCCGCTGCGAGGGAGTCCCTATGGGAGGAGTGGCTGGTACGGTGAAGTATTTTTTTCAGCGTAGTATTTGTTTAATTAGAGTTTGTTTTTTGTAGTTAATTTGTGTTATTGAATGCCTTACAGGAGGGGTTCACGTTTGACTCGCCTCAGCAGCAGGCACTGGGGCAGCAGGCCTTCTTTGCTTACATCGGCAAGAATTACCGCCGATGGCTCCACGACGCAAGGGACCGGGCGAAGAAGATGCTGCCCGAGGGTGCCCCAATGACGGAGATGATGAGATATCCCCCACATTGGATATCTCAGACTGTATGGACGGCGATGATAGATCGGTGGGCTGCGGATCCAGGTTGGGACGCCAAGAGTAAGTGCGGGCTGAGAACAGACAGAACAGAGATCCGACGCACACGGGGGGGTCGGTGCCACACGACATCGTCCGACACAAGAATGCGGTCGAGCACCCGGATCTGGAGGACGATGAGGTCGTAGCTCTGACGTATAATCAGACGCACGTGCGGAAGAAGGACAAGGACGAGGAGCACCGAGCGGGCGACTATATTTCAGATATTGCCCGGCGGATCGATGTGAGTCAATTTGTTTAAGTTGTTAATTTTTCTCTTTCTATCCTCAATGTCTGTTGCGTTAATTAATGCCCTAACATATCTTTATATCACTGTTTTTTGCAGGCCTCGTATGAACAGCTTAGGGGGTCCGAGCAGTCTGGACAGCCATCAACGTCCACTAGTACGGGTGCGAGTACTGGGGCATTGAAGCGATGGCTGGATACGCCAGAGGTCGTCAATCGGCCGAAAGGCCGCATACGCGGCCTGCCTAGTCGGACTGCTCGTGCCGTGATAGGGCGTCCTCACCCCCCACTGCCCCTCCACAGACACCGGCTCCTCGGCATCCGTTGGACGACGAGGAGATCGCGCGCATTGCTACGGTGGTGTTGAGGATGATCAGGGAGCATGATCAGCAGGGTACCGCAGCTGGACATGCCGAGCCGGCCCCGAATCAGCAGGATCCAGATCCGGGACTCGGCAACCCCTGATGAGCCCCTTCTCGTGCCCGGTCCCAGCTTCCTCCCCCCAGCCCCCTCGCCCGGCTTGTACTCTTCTCCCCTCCCCTAACCAGCTGTATCCGGTTCCCAGCTTGTACATAATGAGTCTTTTTTATGATTAATTTTACATATTTCTTTGTGTATTGATTATTGCGCGTTGTTGTTGATGATTAATTTTTTTATTACAGGTTTGGGCATTAGAAAAATAAAAAAATATATTTTAAAAAAAATTTGACTTTTGGCGACGGATTATATCCGTCGCTAAAAGTTTTTTATTACTATTTGTTTTTAGCGACGGATTATTCTGTCGCTAAAATATTTATTCCGTCGCTAATTAATAAATCCGTCGCAAAAACTTAAATATTACACGACGAATTTGAAAATTCCGTCGCCAAACTATTAGTAACGGGCTTTTATACGCGGGACTTTTAGCGACGGTAAATCCGTCGCTAAAACATTTAACGACAGATTTTAGACTTTTAGTAACGGATTTTTCCGTCACTAAAAGCCGTTTTTCTTGTAGTGATATGACATCAATTAGTGCTTATTCATTGCTAAAAAAAAGCATGCATCCAAACCAGAGGAGACGATCCAATTATCAAACCATCAAACATTTCGATCAAGCATTTGCTGAAAATAATACTATTCCCTAAGTGAGAGTATCCTTACGAGTTACGATGAACCCTAATTTGAACTTCCAAATCTGCTCATTGTTTTTTTTTTTTTCCTTAAACCATTCTACCCCTACCTTAAAAATTTAACAATGGTCGTTAAAGTTATTGAATATACTAACCCACCTCCTTATTTCTCTTACTTTCTAACACCACCATGCACCTCTTCCCCATTCCATACTTAACTGCATATAACTCTTTTTCTCCTGACTTTTTCTTACAATCTCTGCTATTTTTTCTCTTCCCCTCTTTCTGGAATCCATCCTTTGATTTGCAGTAATATCCATTGTGATTTCTTAAAATTTTTGTACGTATCCACCAAGCAAAACTATTATTTGTGTTTTCATAAGCGTTTTCACGCTACAATTTTTGGAAAATGTAAAGGTTCAGGTGTATTTGTGGCTTACGGTATCATTTGATGCAAGAAAACGGCATTAATCATGCAAAAATACCAGTCAAGATAGAGACCAGGACAAGATTCCAAGTGAATACAAAACCGCCGATGACGGTAATTACGAATCAAATCCAAGTCGAACTAGGTTGGAACCGATTCCAGATCCTCTTACTTCTGATGCTTTCACACTACTCCTTTTCACACTGTTCTAGGAACTTTTGGTGATTACATGTAAGAAGAAACAATAATCAATCACTACAACTTTGCAAAGATATCAGTTTACTTGTATCATTGGGTGTTCTTCAATTTGGTGATTGGCATTTTTTGGTTTCACACTAGCCTGCCAATAAAAAAAAATGAAGCCAACTTGTCTTGTCCTTTGAGCTATGCATGGAGCTTTCTAGCTTGGTCCACCTGATTGAGCACTTCTCCACATCCAAGCAATCAATTCCATCGGATAACAAACTGTCCTCTTCTTTGCTGATCGCTGGAAAATCTGACAAAGATATAGTTTTTGTGGGTAGCTCAACTTGCAAGGTCTAAAGGAATTTTAGAAGTGAATATTTTATGAAACTTACTTAGATTATTTTAGATGATCTGCCTTTTAAGGGAAAATACTAAAGATTTTCAGAGACAATATAGTATCAAAATATTTGTCAACCTTCAGCTCATGCAGAGAAAGTTTATTAATTTCATTATTATGATGGTATAGAAGCCGAGTAGTCGAATCCATTTTGTCCCTACTTGTAGAAAGATAGACCTTAAAAATTGATGAAAGGATACAAAATGGTTGGCTGGCTGCATTTGAGGGAGATAAAGAAGAGCTTAAAAGCCTATTCAAGAATTTAGGACAACAAATTGACGAAGCCAATGATCAAAAAACAAGAAGAAGAAGAAGAAGAGGAAGAAGAAGACGAAGAAAGAATGGAAAGGTCCACGGGACTGTTGGTGATAAATGTACAGTTGCTAGCATGTTGGACTTCTTTAGAGATGCCCCATCAGGGTGCTATATTGTTGGCCATGCTTTATCGTAGTTGGGTTTGTCCTTGCACCTTGAAAAAGTTGCCTTTTTTTTTTTTTTTGGGGGGGGGGGGGGGGGTGTTATCAATATGTTGACATCCCATGTAAGTGCTCTCTGTATTCGTATATATTCTCTTGACTTTTTTCCTTGAGTTCAACGGTGGAAATACTCTCTTTAAGTAGTGCTGATCATCCGTTTGGTTCTTTGTGCATCTTATAGGTTTCCTCTTGTTTTAACCTCCAATTTCTAATGGAAAGTTGGAGAGAGAGATCGAGTGTGTGTGTGTGTGTGTTTTCTCCCCGTGTAACCAAATAGTGCGAGGCTTTTATGCAAGAAAGGATTCTTCTCTCTTTTCATGTCACCTTATCATCTACAATGAAATGCAATTTTCGCCATACAATCCTTACCTCTCCATGATCTTTAATCGTGACAAACATCCTCTCCAGGTGGCGGAGCCAAAAAATTCTCTTAAGATGGGCACTAAATATGTAAGATAGACAATTGTCATAAAAATTATCAAACTCTAAATCCAAAACTAAAAATTCCCAACAAACTTCAATCTGAAACTTATACACCCATCACTGATGAACAGCAATTGCAATCCAAAATTAAAAGTCCAAAATCTCAATTTATAATTAAGGATCCCACTAGCAGTCCAGATTTCCATTTGCAAATTGTAAGTTACAAAACCCAATTGTTAAAGTTAAAACAAAAAAGATAGGGTTCAAATTCAAGGAATTGGAAATTTCAAGAATAAACTTTGGAAGTCTTGATCTTGCATTACTTTTGAAGTCTGGATCTTATGTTTGCAACTTTGCGTGGAAGCAATGGAGCAATTTCAGTAATTAGTGGAAGGATGGTAGCTTTATATTTGGGGAAAAGAACTAGGGTTTTTCATGATTTTCAGGTTAAAGGGATTGTAGTGGAGAAAATTAGGTACGATCCTGAGATTTTGGAAAAGAAAAGATAAGAAAAGCATCATTGATCATTGCATTAGAGACAATACACCACGACAAATCGACAATGCACAAGGAATTGACTAATCGAGCATTAATACACCATGGCGTCAACCATCATGTCGTGATTACATCTGCCATCTACGCAACTACGCCGGTCACCGGAGGTCGACCAGTTGGTGGAAGCAATGAGCCGTGGCGTTGAGGGCATTGAGGCTCATGAGGGGAATGAGGAGACGGTGTGCTCTGTTCATTATGTCTTTCAGGCTTTGAAAACAGTAGAGAATAAATATAATTTTTTGTATGACTTTCTGTGTGGACCTTGTTTTTGTTTTGTTTTTCATTTTTTTTGTTTATTTGTGTAACATTGACATTTTAAATGACTAAAAAGACTTTTTTTTAATTATCTTTAAAAATTTTAGGTAGTTTAACATGTAAAATGGCTAGAAATGTATGTCTTGTAAGTATTTCTAAATTTTTAATTGAACACTTTTCTCATTGCTATTGGGGATAAAATATACCATATTATAGGAAAACATCATAGTGAAACCGAACCCCCCTCCCACACACACACACACACACACACACACACACACACACAAAGGGACAAGATGAAAAGGAGGTTGTGCAAGTGTGTAGACGTATGAGGACATTTTAAGAGGTCATCATACATTCACAGAAGAAAAGGCTGCTTTATCCACTTTTTGGCCTCGTTCACTTGTGATTTTGTAGGTGTAATGCGACTACTCGACGTCGCGATTGGACACACCATTCCCCCTTTTATATATAATATATATATTTATTTATATTATCTTAAATGGCCAATGTGGACATCTGGGACCTCAATGCCCAACTCGCTTCTCTGTGTTTTAAATAATGGCCACATCCCAATCATGAACCTGTTTTTCGCTCAAACACGGCCTTTTTTTTTTTTTTTTTTTTGGGGGGGGGGGGGGGGGTGTTACTATATTAAGTACAAATTCACGGGAGTAAAATTACTTACATTTTAATGTTTTCACTAAAAAATTTACGCGATACTTTTTAATAATCTTTAGTGAAACTTTTCTAGTCTCCACTCTCTAGTAACGAAGGTATAATATACTCCATACTCATCTTGTTTTAAGAAATTAATTAACGACAAATAAGTTTTTCAAAAAAGGACTGCCAATAAACCTCAGGATTTGTTGGGTGAAAGAACAATTAATTTAATAACACAATTTATTTGTTCATAGCTCAACCAATGAACTATATATGCCCTGTTTGTTTTATGAAAAACGTTTTTCAAAAAATATAAAAAGTTCCTGAAAATGTTTTCATTAAAATTCTTAATTTCTGTTATTTGCATGACCCACGAAAAACAACGATAAAACTACCTACGTATTCAAAAGATTCAAGGACCTCTCTCTCAAAACCATAACACCATATTAAAAGTTAGTAAATAATTCAAGAGGTCAAACAACTGATTTTCAACAAAAGGAAGGCAAAACACCCAAGCAATCACCAAAACTTGTTCCTCATCCAAAACCTCCAACTCCATCCCAAAACCAACACCATCCACACCATGATTTGGAACACCATTGGTCGCCCGCACACCGCCCCTATATATATATAAGATCAGCGCTAAACGAGCAACCAAAATCAACGGATCGACATCACAAACCCACCATATTTTATAAGCCAGAACACCATATGTACCAAGCGTTATCATTGTACTCGCCTCCGCACCCAACACTAGCGATCGGCATCACATCTAGCAATAAACGTCACTTTCTACCCACCACAATCGTCGATCACCCCAAAACTTAATATTCACCAACCGATCCACCACCACCTGTGAAAGCATAAACCTTCCAAACACTAGTGCAATTTCTGATTGTCATAAGCCTTGAGGCACTAACCACCTCAAGCAACAACCCACGGCCTCCATCATAGCCACCAGCACAATCAACATTGTCGGCCAGTAGCCACAAGCCCATTCATCGTCGTCGGCCACCACCGCCACCTTTTAACCTCAACTCATTGTCACCCATTTTGTGAGGATGTGGATGACTCTAGGTCGCGGTGTGGAAAAGGCTACGGTAGCAGAATTAGTGTGGTGGTGTTTTTGATGCAGACATTGGAATCGAAGCTGACGGTGGTGCAGTGACGACAGCAACGATCGTGATAACTGTTGATGGGGGCAAAACACGCCCACCGGGGGGGGGGGGGGGCACGTAAATCTGCATCTTAACGGGAGTATTAGAGAGACATGGAACGGTACTGAATATGACTTCAAACTGTGGCCATTTATCTTGTTTCTTTTGGCTAACAATGGAGTTAATTTCAACGTAGCTGGTTGACGAAAAATATTGTCGCAATCTGACGGCGACATATATATATATATATATATATATATATATATATATATATATATATATATATATATATATATATATATATCATCTGAGATGTACTTTCGGATTGGACCTCTTGTCCACTTCTCTGCACTTGGTTCACACAACAGTGTCATGATTTTGCAACTTGGACTCCTTGCACAAGTTTCTAATCAAAATTCATCATTTAAGAGTTTTTGACTGCCATTTAATAACTTATGAAAAAATTAACTGTTATCCAATTTGAAACAATATTCTTCTTCCCCTCAAATAGGAATAACTATTAGTGATCTTTAAATATGACTTTTATCTTGTGACACTAAAAAAATACTGTTAAAATTGTCACTAAAAATGTTAACAGAAAAGTCACTAGTATATACGAGGTTGGAGAAATATTCTTACAATTCGAGTAGTAGTCAGAATTTGTTTATAACTTATTTAGTCTTACAAAGTACATCAAAACTTATTTATCAATGTATGATTAGTTCAAAATCATATTTTCAAATTATAATTTTAGATTATTAAGTGTGATTTTGAAAATACAGTGTCCAATAAAGCATGGCTTCACAGCGCGATTTATTCGTTAAATTCTTTTTCGTAATTTTCTTTTTAAAACGACACTTTCATGGTCTAAAACCGTCATTCCAAATCACATTTTTCGAAACTATCATACATGGGTAAATAAATTTCAAAGAACAGAAATAAGTAAATAAGTCATTAAATTACAAATTTTATGTCAAAATCTCCATTATTTGAGGTTGGTATTTTTATCTGGCAAAACCATATCTTTGATTGTACCTTCTTTACCTGCCAAATTTGACTAGGCAGGATAAGCTTATTGGATGGAGAAGGTTCAGTGGCCTTAACCAGCCTTCCCAACCGCGAATGGCTTGGGTGGTCTTAAATGCCTCTCCTTATGTTTGAATTTCATCTCCACGGCAAACTCATCTTGCTGCTCTTTTATGGAATATTGTAAGCAGCACTGTTACATGCCTACGAATTGCCGAGGGTGGCAACTATGTTTCCGCCGGTGTGGCTCTTGCTCGATGAAGAATTGACGGTATGGAGTAGTTAGGAACATTGGACGCACGCATATGGCCTGAGCAAAACTTGCGGAGGAAGATGTAATATTTACGAGACTCTGGGTGAGAGGAAAGGGAAGAGAGAGAATTGCGGGTAGGCTTTAATAACCTCTCACTAAATGCTGAGAAATATATAGAGCAAGATATTAGCTCCATGGTGCAAGTAACACAACATAAACTGTACAAAGGTACAATAACACAGCTGTCTATACCAAAAACAAAAAAAAAAATTCGATCAAGAGTATACTGGCTGATCTACAAAAGAATCACAGGGAGCTCTCACTATTCAGCTCACATCACAAATCTTCGTGGGCTTCAGAGCTCTCATAAGCAGTTGACTCATCAACATTAGAGTCTACGGAAGTATCAGAGCTCGTATATATAGGAGCTTCATCGACATAGGAATCCTCAGAAACCTCAGAACTTCCAAAAGCAGGAGTTTCATAGTATGATGAAGTCTCATAAGCTCTAGTTTCCTCTGGTTGAACAAATTGAAGCAGGTATTGTACCCCATTGACCACATCATAAACCATTAGCCCGATTCTTCCTCCAACCCAACTGCCCAAATGGCTTCCCACCAGATAACCAAACCTACCAAACCTTTGCTCTCCAAGGAACCCAACACCATAGGTGCCAAACAAAGTTCCCGTGCCCCTGAGGAACCCTTCCGTCAATGTGCCCCCAAAGTAAATTGCTTCAAAGAAATCCCATCCAGACGAAATGATGGGGCCTATGATGCGCTTTGCTTTGCGAATAGCCAGTTTTGCAGCTTTTGCTCCTTCTTTCTGGGCTTGTTTAGCTGCATCTTTAGCATTCAGGCCCTGTGACAGTGCATCAACCAATGCAGTCTCAATTGCTTGATGTCTTGCTCGCTCTACGTGAGCTGCTCTAATGTTATAGAAATAGAGCTTGACACCCTCTTTTACAGCGCACGCTACAGTTCCGGAGCTCCCATCAAAACAGTTTAAGAAAGTAAACTGCCCACTCTTGGATGCAGCCTCCTCACCGACAAGCTGCCGACATTTTTCAGCTTTAAAGAGCAGAATGTAAGAACGTTGCCATGAAAGAGGAAAAAACGTAAAGCATTGCAGGACAGACGAAAGATTAAAACAGAAAAACCGAAAAAGTTACGATCACAATAACCCCCATAAAGAGCATATTGTTAAAGCAATGTGATTTTTTTAGTTCTTTCAGCCATCAAGTCATGAATGAGTCTTTAAAATATATATATATATATATAGGGTCGTGATCCATTGCTAGCGCTAGCACGTCCGCTACATAATGTAGCGGATGTAAATTATCGTCCGCTACATTATGTAGCGGACGGCAAAACAGCGCTAGCAACCCTGCTAGCGCTAGCAATGGATCACGACCCATATATATATATATATATATATATATATATATATATATATATGTTGCACTGTATGCAGTAAAGAACTTCGTCTTTTGTATTGACATTTCCTCTGGAAAGTAATAAAGAATTTCCAAACTGTACCTCAGTTTGATACGCGGGTAGTCAAATCTTAGGCTGTGGCGTTTCTCTGAGGGGTAGGGGGGGTTTGGTTTGGTTTGGTTTGGCAAACTCTAAACTCGGACCTGGCAACTTGCACATTTAATGAAACAAAACAAGATCACTGATGGCCAAGATCTCATTGACGTGAGATACCACCTAGTAACCAATTATTATGTCGGTTGGAAGGACTATCATAGCATTTGAACCGAAGGTACAAGACACGGTCCTTAACCTTGTCTCCGATCTAAACAACATGAAGTGGTGGCTAAGATGTTTTTCCACACTCGACCCGCTATTAATATCAGTTATTTTCGAAAGTCATGTTCTCACATTGGCCAATTTTGTGGCTAGTCTCTGATGTTCATCCCGAACAATATACAGTTCTCTAACAGAAAAAGGCCTAGACCAGAAACAGTTGAATGATACGAAACCATGGTCAGTAATAACTTTGAGATTGTGCACAACTGCAGTTAAAGGTGCCAATATGCAAAGGTCTGATAAAGATGAATGTCTTGTGGAACCATAAGTGTCGAGACTGGGCACCGTGGGTTTGGAATTTCAGTCAACTTGCATGAATAACGGATTACCGACTTTGGAACTACAGTTGATTTCAACCATGTTAAAACAAGAACATTCACGCACACAAGATGATATCAACAACAACAACAACAACATCATCGTCATCATCATCATCTAAGCCTTGATCCCAAACTAGGTGGGATAGGTTCCATTCCCCCTATCAAAACAGATGTTCTCTCATAAATTTCTAGCAATCAAGTCTACTTCTGCCCATGTTATCCTCCATCTGCCTCTAACTCGTCTCACCCCATCAACTTGGCACAAGTCACTTCTTACAGTGGCACCTAAAGGCCTACATTGAAATGTGACTAAACAATCTCAAGCGATGTTCTCTTTTCTTTTCAGCAATTTGCATCACCCCAACTTTCTTGTGAACATCCTCATTTCTTATTCTATGCCTCCTTGTGTGGCTGCACATCCACCTAAGCATTTAAAATTTAGCTACACTCATCTTATATGTACGGGCTTCCTAGTTCCCCAAACTTTTGGACCATACATCATTGTTGGCCTCACAGTCACTGCCATCATATAAAGTTTTAAAACTTGGCAGGAACATTACATAAATATTCCATGAAAATAATACAAAGTTAACAACATTAGCAAAAGAATCTCGAAAATCACTAAAAACTTGTGCCACTATCAGAGAACGAAACACCCATATAAGCTTTTAGCTGCCAAAAAATAACCCCTTTGTATCAGGGCCTCGGATTAAATTACAAAGGCCTCAAATTAACTTGGCAAAAAGAAGGATGGTAGAAGACAGATTTTGAGGAATTTAGACAGAGTACTTGTGAACAATGTGTTGTCTGTTGAGTTTCCAGATTCTGAGGCTAAATTCTTCCTATAGTGTTCAGCCTTTCAGGTCATTATTGCATGCTGTTACGAAGCATGAGGGTTCAGAGAAAGACCAGCTTTTAAGAAAATTGTGGGGCAGGCTTGGAATACTCAACTTGAAGGTTGCCTCATGTTCAGGGTTGTTACCAAGTCGAAAAAAGTGAAGGGGGCTTGCAAATTTTTATCTAAAAAGTAGTACACCAAAGTAGCCTAAGGGTGGCAGCTGATAGAAGTAATCTGTCGGCAAATGAAGCTCATTTTGCAAATGCTTTGAAAGTAATGTCCAAGATTCCAGAGCTGAGGCCTTTCTAAAGTATACTAACTTGTTCAAGACAGAAATCTATGCTCAATCCAGATAAATTGGTCAAAAAGGGTGATCTCAATACTAAATTTCTTTCAATCAGGTCAGAGTGTTTTGAGGAAATTAGGGAGGACCGAGGAAGCTTTGGACATTTAGTTTTCTTTACTAGGTAATGCTGCCGAGTATCCTGTATAATGGCCTAAGAAGAGTTTAGGACATATGCTAGCACAAACTCACCGATGCCCAAAGAGAAGAAAGAGGGAGGCCTGACGGGTTTATGGACTCATTTTTCCAAAAGACTTGGTATGTGATTTGTTTTACTATGTTGTCCCATCTCTCGAGCTTTGAATAGTTCAAACAAAGCCACTATGACACATAGGGTGAAGATTATTGATATTGTTAATGCCATATCTTATGATCTGAGACCTTATTCCACTTCTGAGGATGTTGTTCTCTGGCCTCCAGATCGACATTATAAATTCAATGCCAAGTCCACCTGGGTACCTCAAGTAAAAAGAGCCTGTATTGGTTAAATATCGCGCCTTAGGCAAAAATAGTTGGAATAGTCTGCATATTAGGGTTTGAGTGAGGTTGTTTCTCATAGTGTTCTCAATGATTGAGGGTTTGTTATGGGGGGTTACCCCTGCTGTGTGTTTTATACTCAAATCTAAATCAGTTTCTTTCGGTATAAAAGCACTCTTCCCAAAACAAAAACAAATGTTCCTAAAAGCATTCAGCGAGGTGGAAAGTCAACTGAGTTGTGTTTCTGTGAGGTAACATGGGGTATGGCTTTGACAGCTGAACTGAACATCGAGATGGATCACATAAGGTATTTTAAGTTCGTCTTTGCATATTGTTTTTAGTGATCACACATCAGGAATCTACCATGTAGTTTGTTAAAAGCGCCCAACGTAATGAAGAACATGTAGATCCTATACTTTTGCATTGGAGCATGCACGCATACAAGAATTTTCGTTTATAAATTAGCAAATACTTCTTGTAAATAATAGCTTTACCATCACCAAATAGTATCAGTTATAAGAGGGTTGACCAGAGTCAAAAGACTCAACTGTTCCTTCTTAATATTTTGACATTCAAACTCTAT
This sequence comes from Escallonia herrerae, assembly GCA_033070095.1. Classification (NCBI taxonomy): domain Eukaryota; kingdom Viridiplantae; phylum Streptophyta; class Magnoliopsida; order Escalloniales; family Escalloniaceae; genus Escallonia; species Escallonia herrerae. Next base: position 427,199 of record JAVXUP010000314.1, read on the forward strand.
TCAAACTCTATAGTTTCTTCTCAAGCATTCCGTAACTAGATTTTGGGGTGGGTGGCATCTGCAAATTTTCAAGTAGAAAACTAAAACTCTTAGGGTTTCTCCTCTTCCTCATCAACCTCGTAGAAGTTCTACATGCATCCTTTATATAGCTCACTCACAAATTGCTCGTTGACCATAAATTACAGCAAAGTCTTCTGAACGACACCGTAAAATTCAACTTTACAAAACACGTCACTCACAACCATCTTCCACTTGGCATCCAAAGCCTACAACCATTCTTCCATCTCACAAACATACCCACCAAGAAATCAGTTGCAAGTAACACAAATGGATAAAAAGTCGGTACATTTGCATGGAAATGAAACCGTTTACAGAACTCGGGTCCATAACATCTCCATCCTGCTCAAGTCATGGCCAACTGAGCCTAAAAAGGATTGGAATACTTAAATTCAGAATCATGAAAAAACATAATTTGGTGACAATTTGGTGAGCAAGTCAACTGATCCCAACAACTATTCAACTTAGAAATTCGAGAAAAATGCCTGCCCAGCTCATTGCAAAGCGCAGAATTACAACTAAAACAGAGTAATACGGATGTACGAGATAGGATGTGTACCAGTGATGCTGAGGGCGATGACGCCAGCAATGAAGAGTACAAGTTGAATCCTCTTCTTCTCGATATCCATCACAGAAAGTCTCAAAATCCCTAACCCTAACACCAATCCCTGATTTTGATCTCTATAATTCTGCCTGAGATCGCCAAACTAAGATAGAGGGGAACAGGACCAAGAATCTGAACAAGACGTGTAATAGAGATGTCAAAGTTTCAGTTTTTAATTTTCGAGTCCTTTATTCTGTTCTGTATTCTAAAGCGGCGTCGTTTCATCTCTTTAGAGATGCGTCCTTGCTCTCAATAAAAGCCATAAATTTTAGATTTATTTCAAAAAGAAATTGCAATTATGTAGAGACGATAAAATATCTCGACATAGGCGTGTAAACATCTTGAGTTTAATAAGCAAATCAAAAGTATGCTTTTGCTAATACCGTCAATCTTTATTTTCTTTGTCCATAATTGTATACCGTTAAAATGGAAACTTAATATTAACAATAACAACTAATTTCTTAATTGCGTCTTTCGGTAACCACTCGTGTATAGTGCAACCAACGAATTTAATTGCATTTCTCTCTCGTCGAACATGCTGAGGTTATTAGTTCATTCAGAAACCTGAGACCAATAATGGTTTGGCATAAGTTTAATTTCGACAACTACTGTTCCATAAAATGATCGAAACAATTTGTAAGATAAAATTACGTTGATATAAGAATGTGATTCATGGAGGACGAAGGACATCATTTCTCCGGCCAATAAAACAATCCAAAGAAAAAGTTCTTTTTCTTAGTAAATAAGAGAATATAATTGAAAAGTAAAGGTTACAAAGTCACCTAACGGCATGTATCGGTCACGACATTCTCGTGACTCTTTGTATACAAGAGCACAATGGTCAGAAATTAACAACGAACCTATAGACCTGATACAAATTACAATTAAATTAAAGTAGAGCGTATCCTACACTTTAACCTAACTTTAAGTAACATACAAAAATTTAGAGGTTACAAAAACACCTATCAAAATAAAGACGAAATAAAGTAAATCTAGGAATACAAATATTACACCAAAGAAGTCAACCGAAACCGGACGAATAATCGAAGGGGTCCTCGACGATCAAAGAAATCATAGTGCAAAACAAGAGGCATCAAGTCTTGCATGGTTGACAATAGTCCACCAGCATTTCATCACGGCCATCGAAAAGCGCGCAACAACCAACAATAAACTAAGGTAAGCCAGACTATATCCATCCCCCCCCCCCCCCCCATCAACACCAAAAACCCCTAGAGCAGATTACCTTGAATACCCCACCTCCTCCCCAGGGCCCCAGCCCCCCTCCCCAGCCCCTACCCAACGCACACACACGCCCAAACCCCCAAGCCCCCCCCCCCCCAGGCCCTATCCCCCCTCCCACCCCCAAGGACACCACTCTAAAACCCTAGATACACTACCCAGTAACCCCAATGGACAGCCCACAACCAGCTTTTAAACCCTCGCTGCTATCGGCAAAAATTCCGGCCACCGCCAGTAGAATTTCGGCCATAGCTGGCGAAGAAAGATCTAACGCTAGCAACGGCGCCTCTTCAATAAAGCAACAAATATATCAACCCAAGACAATCACACCGGTTTAATCCTATCAGATCTAGAGAATCAAGAAATACCTAAATTTCACATAAATCTGAAGAAATCGAAGTAGATCTGAAGAGATCGGAGCAAGTAACAGCATCGTTATCCCCGATCGTGGTTGGGGAGCTGCCACCGGCCATCGCACTGTCATTGTTCACTGTCGCCCATCCTCGAACTGCCGCCGGTCACTATGGTCGTCGCTTCACAGCGTAACCACACGAAAATAATAGACGGAAGGTATATCTAGACAGGCCGTATTCCGGCCGCCGCCCCACGTGCGCCAACGCACGGTGGGGCGGCCATCCTTGAGCCACCTTATTACTAGCACATCTAGCTCGGGCAATTTCACGAGATCTACTTCACAAGCTTGCTTTTACATCATTTATGCTCCACACTGACCGGAATAGGGAGATGCGAGCCAGTTGCATCCACGGAGGTTCGACTGTTCGAGCCAAAGTTCATGCGCGGTGTCTGAATACAGGGAGGAAGACTGCTGCATTTTATCCCACATCAAATGAGAGTTTGGACTAGGCTTTCAAAAAAGCCGTTGACTAGCCTTCCAAAAATAGTGATGGTCAAGGACGCTTGCTTCTTTTCTTGACTTCGATCCGGATTTTCAATCTTTGAGACGAGCATCCGAACAAACTAAACTAGTTTCTCTGAATACACCATACTGATGTTGACTTACTCGCAAGCTGTCTTTGCAAACAGACTGTGGACGCAAACATTGCATATTCCAGAGCAAATGAAGGAGAACGGACTGTCCTTTCTTGCATTTTTGGGTCTTTAACATCATCTCCCTTTTTCCACCAAGAGAATTCCATGGGAGGAGGAAAAGATGGCTCAGTTGAGAGTAAGTAAACAAACTTCTGCAGAACTGTTGTATGCAAATCTGAAGCAAAAAGGAATCTGCAGAAAACATTGGCCAAGCTGATACTCTAGAGTTGCTTGAAACCTTAGCAAAGAGAACTGGGGTGAATTTTCCCGATTCAAACTCGCAGATAGTGGTGGCTCGTGACCAGATTTAGCCACCGGGGCCTGTGACTGAGATTGGAGAGAAAAATGAGCAAGTTTTTGACAGCGCAAGTTGGTATGTCGAGAAAGAAGGCGACAAAGTGAGTGTCAAGATTCCTTTGCACAGATAGATATATAGAGAAAGAGGATCCATAAAAGTGACTACTAAAGAGTGAAGTTCGCAAAGAAATCGCAGCAGTACTTTATCATAATAAAAAAGAGACACAAATCCAGCCTCCCCTCCCTGGAAAGGGGGGAAAGAAACCCAACCAAAGGCTTTACACACCCCCAAAAACACTTACTCTCTTGAATCAGGTGAAGTCCTTCATCCGCCTCTTCGCCAGGACAGCAGCATAGATTTCCTGGCCAAATGATTATGTTTCCGTTCTTACTGCTCTGAGAGGGCAAAAAGCCTTCATGCAGGCCTCAGCTACTCGGTTTCTTAAAAAAAGCTTTGCAAAATCAATCGATTTTCCTCCCGAGTCCCTACTACCCCGAAAGAGCAAGGTTTAGGTAGCAGTAGAACAGACATGCCAGTTGAACTGACAGACCTTGAAAACGCATTGACAAGGTCATGTGATATATTAATGGACTAATAAGTCAGGCTAGTGGTATTAAATCGCTTCAATGCCGACGACGAATACAATATGATAGTACCGCGCACGCAGATGCACATGAGCGAGCGGTCACAATCAAACTAGACAACCAGGAGCAACCGATCTATAGTCAACTTCATACAACCTGGGCACAAATTACATACCTTTTACAATTGACAAGACATAACGCACACCAAAACCCCGAAAGAATGCAGAGAAAAATATGCAAGCCATCACGGTAACATTTTTTCAGCAATGTTCCCTAATCTTGCCAACTTAAACCTTATCCAGAACCTGTCATCCAGTAAACTGAGAATAATATGAGAGTAACCACAATATCCTCCGCCCCACTTTGTCATTCAAATCCCTGAGCATAAGCAATGCACTAACCAGGACAAAATTTTTTGTCACTCTAGGATTCTTGCGTCTTTCCCTCCTGCTAAAAAAAAGCATTCATTCTTGAGTAGGCTGAAAAAAGACATACAACCTTGGCAAGAACGTCCACATTTTTTTACAAATGATTGTGATTGTGGAGTTGACCAATTCTTACATCTCCAACTACTGGTGGAAGTAGTCTTCCTTACACCATTGTTTGTAGAGCTCATAACCACTGCTTGTGAACAGCTTTCCTCAACTGAAGGCGTGCCCTCACAGCCCAGGCACAACGACGAGAGTTTGTTATCATGTAACCCTGCTCAGCAATACTTTTCAGTCTAATTTGAAGATAGCTCAATGACCACTTTGAACTTGGCCCAACTCCCCAACTCATGAAGCAACTAGAAACCCAGCTCTTCCATACTTTATGTCTAGAAAACAATTGGATATGCTATATTTTTTTATGATGGACTATGACATATGTGTTGGGAACAAGTCACTTCAAGAGAGTACGGGCCACAGGGAATAACCTGACCTTTGTTTCAGTAGACTTACAAAGTGCCTAAACAACAAAGAGATGTAGCAATAATTTTGTATCCTCATTTCCGTCATTTGTCAAAAAACATTAAGCAATCATGGTCCCTAATCCAATCAAGGGTGGGGCTAAATCTTAAAATGCATTAAAAGTGTAGCTTCCCATTAAAAACTAGTCAAATTTTGAATTGCATAAATTAAGAAAAAATCACTACCTAATTTAAGAGGGTAGTCTCAATCTAATGGAAGTATACTGTTCAGTCTATTTGAACTATGTCAGTCACCCTCTCTAGGTTTTGAGAGCAAGAAGTGGATTAAGGCCGGGATGGCGGCTTTTAACGTGTACGTAATTGGCAGGGAGTCTTTCGAAACCAAAGGAGACTAATGTCACTATTCTTGGCTAATCCACTCTATTTTAACGGTATTTTATCGCTAAAACTAGAGTTTGGTGGATAATGCACCTCTACTAAAAGGGCCATCCACTCTATTTTTTAACGGCATAATTATCAAAGTAACCAATGATATAGATTAATTGGAGAATATACAAAGAGCTCGACAATAATTCACTACTAACAACAGAAAATCAAGAGTATGAAATAATTAGAACAACTAACAACTCTAATACAAGGAAAGCAACCCGAAAATACCAATTTTCAGTCAAATTGAAAACAATCCCGAAGAAGCTGTGATAGGCTGCAGTTGACATGGAAGCAGCCACGGCCTCAGCAGAGGATCAGGGATTTCAGGAACGTCCACAGGCACCCCACTAATCACAAGCAAGTCATTCAAGCACCTCAACCTATCAGTTAACTCCGTTGCTTGCGCTCTCAACACATTGTTCTCCTCCATGTACGCCCTACATGCCTCACTACTTTCATCGATTTTCTCCATAATTCCATTGTTTGCAACTTGGAGGCTGCTGGCCTCATTGGTCAAATCCCGCACAAGCATCTGCCTCTTCATCCGCGACCGGCGTGCGGAATCCTTGTTGGAAATCATCCTTTTTCTCTTCCTCTCACCCATCATCGCGTATTTCTGATCCGCTTCAGATGTAGAGCTACTGGGAGCCTGTCCCAACGCAGACATGTCCTAAATTTCACAAAAAATTGTTTGAATGTGATTGAAATGCAAGAAATTGGGGAGATCGGTGTTAAGGATCTGGGTGAAGCTAAAATGAGAAATTTAAAGCAAATCAATTAGTCCATGAGAAAACATAGAACCAGTGGAGAAACACAACAGAGGACTGAAGAAGACAAATATGCAGAATGGTGGCGTGAGCCATAGAGATTTAAACTTTAAAGTTTGTTTCTTTGCTTCATAAGAGAGAGTAGAGGCCCTAGAACCATTCTAGGAAAGAAATCAAGAAAACAGCAAAAACCCAGAAGATAATTCAAGTGAAGCCACTAAAAACAAAACCCATACCAAGAAAAATGCAAATCGAAGATGGTTTTGGTCAAATACAAAAACCAAGCACTAGAAGGTTAAGAAAAAGAAGCCCAAAATCACAGGGGAAACAAAAGAGGATGATTTTAAAGAAGTCGAAGATGGAGTTGCTCGGTGGATTATTGAATTTGGAGGAAGGTGTGGAGAAAGGGGGAGAGCGGGTCTTGAGGAGGGATTTTCAGGTGGGTTGAATTCAAGATACCAACCAACGGTGAAGAAGATTCTTCATTTAACGTAAACTGCCGTAGATAAACCTGCAACAAATCCTATTTAATGCATCGTTACTATCCAAAGTAATTAATTAATTTCATGACCAAAATGACACAAGAAAGAAGGAATCCAGCGGGTATTACCATATTAAAAATGATCCTAACTCCAGGTACATTTTTATACTTTGGGTTTTTTAATTTTTAAAACTCCATCCAACTCCGTAAAAGAATGAAAGATAAATGAGAGTAATTGTCTTCTATCTATTTTTCACTTGCTCGTCCCTTTTCGAAAAAGCCACCAAACATAAAAATCCATTTAGAAATAGACAAAGAAGAACGTGCATTATTTTCAAAATTGGTAGTTGAATAAAAAAAAGGGGAACCCAGTGACAACTTGAGGATTCATGAACCCTTAAAAAAACGAATAAAACATCATGTGCCACTAATATGGACCCTTTTAAGAAAAAAGATGTCCTTGAAGATTTGGATCCAAAAATAAAACAACACCACCTTATAAGTAACTCATGCTAATAGGATTCATAGGAAAACAAAATACGTGATATTGTTAGTCAATAATCACTTTCAAAGAAATAACACATTGTCAACTTTGGCACCAACCAACACTTTGTACATAACATGTATGTGAGTGAGTGTGTATGATCATATGTATGGATATTACAATTTTGCCAGCACTTATCAACTTTTATCTATACATTTTCACCATTTTCCCAATTTCTTCCAAGTATGAAAGTGTGTGTCCCTAATTATTCTGCACAAGTTTCTCTTGCATGCATACTCACAAGAATGCTAAAGAGAATTTGCAAGTCATTTATGACCCACTTCATCAATGTTGCAGTGGGAGTGCGGTCTTCGAGCCAAATGTACACCAACATTGAGTTTTTTTTCCTGTTAATTACACTTATATTCCTGAAATTAAGTATAATTATAAATAAGGACAATAATTTTGACAAATTACACTTGCGCGGTGCTTCTCCTTTAGTCGACTTGCGTTCGCACTACTTGGTACCAGCCGTTTCATGTTTTGATGGAGAGAGAAAATGGAATTCTAGGGAGTTGCATAAACTTCATCAAGATGCTTCAATCTGGTGAAGTATGAACTGCGATAAATTTGCAGAGGTAAAGGAAAAATTTACCAAAATATCAGGTCCAGGGCAATGGAAACCTGGAGATTATATGCATCAGATGTGAAGCAAAATCCACCAACAGGTTCCTTTGCTGGCAAATTTGCAGGTTCAAACTCTGACTCAACAAAAACCATAGTCCACAAAGAATCACAATTCTGGATGTACTGTGTGATTTCATCCATTTTCATAGTGATGATTGAAGATATGTGCTTTGGTGAATTGTATCTCAACATGGATAGTGTAATTATTTAAACCCTAATTTGCAAATTAGGGTTCAAAACCCTAATTTTCAAATTGGGGGTTGAAGTGAAAAATTGTTCAATAATCACTATATACAGTACAGGAGCAGTATTGTCATTTTAAAAATACATAATAATGACATCAGGTTAAAAAAAATATTTTTTGAATGGAACCCTGACAGATGGACATAAGTGTTATCCTTTTAACGTTTTTTTGTCACGATATGTTACATTTTGAAATTTAATGTTCTTGATTGTAATTACACCCTAACATCAGGGACATAAGTGTAATTAGTCCTTTTTTTTCATCGACACCAAATTAGCTTTGATGGGTTAGCAATTTGTTGAAACTAGTGGAGGTTTTAAGTGGTGACTAGGGCTGAGGCTTAGGTCGTGGAGGCATGGTGGAGTGTGACCAGTGAATTTCAGTAAGAGTGGTGCCTATTGTGCTTGGGACAAAGGGATGAACTATATTTAGAATGAAGTGATAGAACCAAAGAGAGAATTAAGGGCATCAAATGTCAAATTATATCGTTAAATGGAGTGTTAGTTAAGGGCAAATTTGTTCGTTATGTTCTTTTTTATACTAACATAATAACTGAGTTAATTGGACCTGCTCGACATGAGTTATAATTTTAGAATTTACTCCCTATGTCGGGATTGGGTAATTTGTGCTCCTGCCGTCTTTTATCTAAAAAAAGTTACATCCGTTTCAGAAGTCAGAATTTGATGCACAGATTAGCTCTAGAATTACTGTGGTTATCCGAGTAATAGGTACCCACAAAACGAACTATAACTAATTTAATGAGTCATTCGCAATTTTACAGCCCACAAGCCGATGTTGGGAGCGTGCAGATGCCGAAGCATGTGTGGTATAATTTAAGAATACGCCGCAAGTTTTTAGTTAAAGGGATGTTATTACATTTAACCCTCAATAGTTTCAATAACACAAATTTGTCACTTCATTGGTATTCATTCCCATGCCATTGCCCAGGAGCAAACGTCACACCACAACTTAAATAAAATGGAAACCAATCATCGTGTTAGGGCATGTAAGAGGTGTATCGCATCCGTTGGCCAACTCTTTTGTTTTTTTATTTTTGGTAAAAGAGAGAATTGCATAAAAACATATACAGTTACAGGTTAGCCATTACGGCTATACATATAAGTTCATGACAATGCATGTCATATAGAACGAAAAAGTAAAGAAAATAGAGTTTAGGCTTGCAATAATACAAAAACAAAAGAAGGAGGCAAAGATCAATTACCGCAAAATTCATTGACCCAGTCCTGATATACGGCTATACGAGCATAACATGCAAAAGCTGCTAGTGATCTGGCCTCCTTAAGTTGCAAGCCTCCGGCTCTGGAGGTGCTAAGATGATGCATAAACTGCAGAAGTTGACAGAAATCATACAAAATCGGCGCTACAGTGTCTGGGACGTCATCAGAGTTTTGTGAGCTGAGAAAGTAAAAATTTAGAATCAGTCATAATAATAATGTGACTGATATGTTTTGATTTCGCTCCATTTGTTACTAGGAGAAGGCCTTTTGCCTGAGCAGATAACCAATCAGATGCCTTGAAAGAGAAAGTTGTGGAGCCACATCTCATGTTGTGATAATTAACACAAGTGAGGCCTATTCTTACTTTTAAACGGGCTTTACTGTAAACAATGGCGATGTAAATATATGTAGGTCGAGGGTTGGAACAAGGACAGGTAAAGGTAAGGGGTTGGAGGGACGGAGGGGCCTGCTGCCTACTGTGTTTGGGAGGTAGGGGTTGTTGTTGTTTTTGGTTGGTTGGTTGGTTGGAACTTTGAGATTTTTTCCATTAGTTCGACTATGTCTCTTATGACGACGATGGGTTTGAATTTTGATAGTCGAAAAATGCAATGGTTTCGATGGAGCCAAATGCACCAAATAGTGGTTAGGATGGCTAAAGATGGTTGCCTATATTTGCTTTTATTTTTGGTTGTTTATAGCCAAGCAATCAACCACTCCCAAAAGGGAGAAGAAAGGTATTCTGTTTTGATCCCAGCCGGTCCGCCAAACCATATTGGTTTCACCAGGGGGCACTTGATAAAAATAGACCTGCCAATTTTTTGCCCGTACCCTCGGGTCGACTCGTAACCGGTCAAAAACCCCGGGTACGGGTACACATGTTTTACCCGTGAAATTAGACCCATACCCGGACAGGACCGTATTTTCCGGGTCGGTCCGGGACGGGTACGGGTTCACCCGGATTTTTGCACTATATATGCCCTCTTTGTGCCCTAATCCCTAACCCCCTCTCATTTCTCTTCTGATCTCTCTTCATATTCTCACTTATCTACCGCTGCCCCAGGCCCCAAGCCCCATCTCCTTCCCTGCGCCACCACCCCATCCTTCTCCACCGCAATCGCCTCTTTCTCTCTATCCCTCTCCCCCTCCCCTCTTCCCTCATTTATCAGTAATCTCGAGATCAGGCGCCAACTGTGAGCCCCTTCACCGAGATCTACCTCTGACAACCTAGGCATCAGTCCTCTTGGGCACCTCACTCTTCAATGCGACGCCGATCGCCGACCTCAACCGCCCTGTTTTGCCGCCACCACTATATATATATATATATATCTCCGTCAATGCTCATCCAAAATCACTAACAGATTCTAGATCTTCTCTCACAATCACAGATCGACTACCGACGGCCGTCAATCAGGAGATTCACTGATTGGGGAGGTACTCTGTCAAGGAGTACAACAGAAAGAGGAACAGCGGCTATGGGTAGAAATTTACGGAGGTGGTGGAGGCAGAGACGCATGTGGTTTTCGGCATTAAGTACTACCTCAAGATCTCGGCCGCTACTCCTACCGGCGCTCCCAAGATCTTTGATGCTGTGGTGGTGGTGAAGCCATGGCTTCATTCCAAACAATTGCTCCATTTTTTGCCTTCGCCTGCTACGAAATAAAGTGGATTTGCTAGTAACCGTTCGTGTTGTAATACTTTAACCTGATAATGCTTGTTGTTCTCCTGGTTTCCAGTTTTATGTGTTTGCTTGTAACAATGTTCTAAATATGATACGAATTAAACAAATTGGTCTAAGACTTACTTAAAGATCAGATCTACATTTAAAGCTCTGTTTGTTAAGAAAAAAATTAATAAAAAATTAGGCATTTACCCGCGGATAATACCTGGCCCGCGTGGATAGGGTACATATTCTTAAAAAGACTACCCGAAAAAAACGGATAAAATTTATGCTGCCCGTTTTTACCCAGACCCGGCCAGGTATTACCCGTACCAGGCGGGTTTACCCGTTTGCCAAGTCTAAATAAAAATGTGGTCAATAGTCTCCTCCTTCGAGAGGCAAAGCGGACAAAGGAATGACAATGTTATATTGAAGCGGTGGAGTCTAGATTGTAGCGGTAGTCTATCCCATATAGTCTGCCAAAGAAGGAATTTTATCTTTTGCTGTACCGGTGCTGACCACAAAATCTGCAAAAATTTGTCGGTTCCCCATCGGGATGGTAGTGGCCCGACTGTCCGAAGAACTGCTGATATATTTTGATAAAGCAAGTCGTAGGGCGATGAAACGGAGAATATGCCCGATGACGTATGTTTCCAGACTAACTTTTGGCGGGGAACAGGTGAATGGCCTACTCTTTTGTTGCAAACCAAATTGTCAAAGCATCTCTCGCTTTTACCAAAGCAATGTAGACGTACAGTATGTAATGGTACAACTACTTTAAAGCACACAAGAATGCTTGCTACACAATAGGACTGACCCTTATTCTTTGGTAATTCTTTACTAGGGTAGAACTTATGAAACTCTGTATTAAGGTAAAGGGATTTCCCAAGGAGATAGCCTCCAATTGTTCCAGAGATGTACAACTACTATAGACCGCCTCCTATTTTACAATTTTTTTCTAATTTTATTTGCTGAAAATAAGCACAGGGGTACTTTCCCACAAATCCAATACACCTCGGGCAGTTTTCTTGCTCCACCGCTAAACTCTGGCCTCCGGTGTTGAATAGAACAATCAGCCCCCAACATGCAGTCTAACCATCCATATGCAGATCCTACTTACCAAGTTAAAACCATTTCCAGACCTCTGTTTACAAAACATCTGCGAGGGAAACTGCAGCAACAAAATTGAGAGCAATGTGATTAGCTACAATTTGTACAATTAAGCACAATTCCACCCTTTGAATAATCTACACAATTCGTAATCAAGACCTCTGATTGTCAATTTCTTTAGTGGACACAGAAGACATGTAGCTGCTTCTACTAAACAATTTTCCCACCTAAAAGGATGAATATCAAACCCAACACTGAGAAGGATGAATAAAATCAAATCCCCCTTTTACAACTTCCTCCCAAGGGAACTCAACTTCTCATTCTTGAATTTCACAACATACAATAAGTTAATGAAATAGAAATTGAAAAACTTCATATTTTCAACGACAAAGCTTCATTATAGCTGTGAAAACTAAGAGACTTTTCTACATTCAAGAGATATTTTTCTTTTCGGGAAAATATTACACCAAACTTTAGATCAGTAGGCCATAAATTCACTTAGAGAAGAGGTACTAATCATAGGTTGCTCGATTTTCAGAAATTTTAGGGAGGGAAACCAGGGTACAGATCTAATACAGACAACGAGCGGGAGTGAATAACAAAGGATCAACTAGTGCCCTAGTTAGACGAACTCCTCAATCCTTGCTCAATGAACACCTCAGTCTTCACTGCCCTAGCTTCTGCAATCCTCTTGCCATTATTCACTTAGGCAAGCACTAATGCCAAAGCATATATGGCTTTCGCCAAAGAAATGTGCAGTTAAAGAAGCATGAGGTACAACCATCTCTAAGCGTGCATTGCTTTGGCAGAAGACATGTTTACTTGGGCAAGGGGACCAGTCTTCACTTAATTTCCAATCGGAGAGGTTCTATTCTACACCTAGGCACCTAACGTGTATAACCATTGGTTTCCGTCTTTCCGAGGACAAGATGGATTGTGTCCCGTTGACATAGGAGCATTATGTTAGACGCTTGATATAAAAAAAAAATTGTAACAATCTACACTCAATGTTCAACCAACATAATGTATCAAAACTATAGAAAGAGAATAGAAAAGGCAAGGATGTAAGCATAAGTAAATTTCATTTACCTCAAATATTAACCAACAATCATGTCCCCAAAGAACGAGAATGTTAGACAATAAGCTAGCATATCTTTCTTCTCCAATCCATCAACCTAAGTTGACTTCAAGAAGAATCTTGAGATATTCGTTTCAGCTACCAACAAGCCTGCAACAAAGCAGAAACAGTTAGAACACCTAAGCACTAAAGCTTCTAGAAAGTATCGACTTTTTTCAAGTGTTATATAAAAACAAGAGAAAGCACCTAAATAAGATGGCAACTAGGCAAAAACCATGCCAAAATGTCAATGGTAGTCCTCGTGATGGTTCAAGACCAGTGTGATAAAAAAAATGTCCAGATAAGATTCGGGAACCAATTTGGTTTCTACTACGACTGTCAAGACGTAACTGAATTGTTATGGAGATGGCCATCTATGTCTGGAACAAATCCCTTCTCCATCATTCCCTCCTTAATAATGTCATAGGTTGTTCGATTAGGGACCAAGCCCTTCTCCAACATCTCATTGAGAAACGCATTGGCATCTTCCAGCTTACCCTTCTCACAAAAACCCTTAATCAAAATATTATACGTGACGACATTCAGCCGCTTCCTTTTTTTCTCCATTCGCCTCCTTAAATTTAAAGCTGCCCTCAAATTTCCTTCCCTACAATGACCAGCCATCAAAGTATTGTATGTTATGTGAGTGGGATTCAAACCCATCTCAAAGATCTCATCCAGAAGCTTCCCTGCATTTCTTGATTCACCCTTCTTGCACAGTGCATCCATCCGTATGTTGTACGTCACCAAGTCAGGCTTCACTCCCTTGTCCTTCATTTCATCCAAAAGCTTGCTTGCTGCTTCCATGTTCCCCTCTCTGCTAAACCCACCAATTAAACAATTGTACGTTGAAACATTGGGACAAACCATTTTGTCCAGCATGTGACCATGCAGCGCAACTGCTTCTTCCATTTTCCCAGCTTTACAGAAAGCATCAATCAAGGTATTAAATGTAAGGACGTTTGGTGCCAACCCTTGCTTCGAAATTTCATCCAACAGATCTCTTGCTTTGTTCAGCATTTGCTTTCTAGAAAACCCACTTAAAAAAGCATTATAAGTTACAAGATTTGGCTCCAAACCAGAGCCCACCATTTCATCCCGCAGAGCAAGAGCTTCCTCCAGCTTTCCAGCAGTACAGAACCCATTGATAAGCGAATTATACGTAATAACGACAGGTTTCAAACCTTCCCTTTCCATCTGCTTGAACACCTTCAGAGCACCAGATACGTTTTCATCCTTGCAGAACCCATCAACAAGAATATTGTAAGTAACTTCGGTCGGCGAAATTCTCTTCGAAACCATCTCCTTCAACAACGCATCAGCTTTGTACATTTTTCCAGCCCTACCACTCTTGCAATATCCATCAATCAGAGTATTATAAGTAACTACAGTTGGCGCAACCCCCCACGCCATCATGTCCTCGACAATGTCCCCCGCCTTCTGCAACTTACCCGCCTTACACAACCCGTTAATTACGGTATTAAACGTAACCACATTAAGCTTAACCCTCCTCCTCATCATCTCCTTGTACACAAACTCCACATCCCTAGCTCTAGCCTCCTTCACCAAACAATTCAACAACGGATTACAAGACAAAACGGACAACCTAAACCCGTAATCCCCGGCTCTTTCAAAAGCATCAAAAGCCAAATCAATCTTCGAAGCATACACGTATTCCAATATTAACATATCAACAATCACATGATTGGAACAAAATCGATCGGACAAAACCGAAAGCGTGTGGAAAACCGAATTACGCGAATGATTCTCATTTTTAACGAAACGGTGCAATAATGCCCTAAGTTTACTATACTGTTTACCATTAGCTAACAAGTGTATAAGCCTACAAAAGTTGTGTAGACTGTGTGAGACCTGAAATTCGCGCTCTGACCATTTGAAGTAACCGAGAGTAACGTCAGCGTCGGCCGATGTGTCGAGCAATTGTTGGAGGAGTAGATTAGGGTTCGTTTGTTTGGCTAGGGTTTTGAGGGTTGACCAGCGTTGACTTTCTACGAGGGTGGAGATTGTTGGTGTGTCGAGTGTGTGAAGGAGGTGCTTGAGCTGATGAGCAATTGGGCCGAAGTTTCGGACCGGAATTTGGAGGGGTTGCAGACAATTCATTGATTTCCGACGAGTACCTGGCCGGAGAGATGAGGATGTGCTACGGTGGCGAAATTGTGAGTTAAAGTCCTTCAAGGAAATAGACCATGCTTATTGGCATTTTGATTATCATTTTCGTGTTTTTGTGAATGTTCATGATTCCTTATAAATATAAACAAATTAGGAAAATTTGCATAAAAGACCATTGTGATTTGGGGGTAGTTACAAAACGACTCCTCGCATTACAAAAATTGCAAAAGAACACATGTGATCATAAAAGTGTCGCATCCAACAGTTTCTGTAACGATTTAAATAAGTTGTCCAAAATACCCCTGTAGAAATAAATCTTGACCAGAACCCAAGCCCCGCCCTTCATCACCACAACCCAAGCCCTCTCTCTCATAACGACCATTCAGCCCCTACCACCACCACCCAGCCATACCTGTTGCAGCACAGGTCCAAGCCCCCTGGTCTCATCGCAGCCATAATGCCGTCAAACCCTTCCCCTTCCTTTCGTCGCCCATCCATTCTTGCCGAGTGTGGTTGATTTACCCAGATTACAGAAACTCAGATTTAGGGTTTCAATCGCAATGTGCGATTAAAATCCTAGATCGAAGTTCGTGCGATTAGAGTTGGGTTTGGGTTCGGCGCTGGTGGCTGGGCTTGATTGCGGGGTCGGTGACTGTGCAAATGGTGAGTTCGTGCGATTAGGGTTACATTTGGGTGTGGCGCAGGTGGTTGGGCCTGATTACAGGGTTGGCGACGGTGCACATGGTTCGATAGGGGAGATGACGGGGATGTAAGAGGTGGGTGAGATGACGGGGATGGCGACGAAGTTTGCGGTGGGTGAAAAGGACTGGTGGCGGTGGCAAACTTGGCTCCAGTTGATGAAGGTGATAATGATGGCGGCGGTAGGGTTGGGTGGTGGCCGAAATGGGTGGCGACGATGGTAGATAGGCTGGGTGGGGGTTTGGCCTTCAGTTCTTCTCCCCGACGCTGTAACGACCGTCGCCGGTGACAACTGCAGCTCCCCCTCCCCTCCTCTCCCCTTCCCCTAGTCCCCTGCTTTTCCCTCTTCCCTTCTCCTCCCTTTCCCCGCTTTCTTGTTGTTTTCTTGCGCCGACCTTAATTAGGGCTTGGCTGCAAGAGAGGTATCTAGGGGCAAAAACGGGTTTCCAATAATTATTTAGCAGTGGCACTTGCTCTCCAGCACGTTTACCACAAACGCTGTTAAAATAGAAGGTTTTATTGACAGGTGTAACACTTTTTAAATCCTAGGTGTCTTCTTCTAATTTTTGTAACCGGAGGGGTCTTTTTGCAACTACCCCAAACCATAGGGTATTTTACGCAATTTTTCCAACAAATTTTTTACCTTTTTCGAGTATCTAATTTTTCCAACTTCCTTGATTTTATCTATTACCATTCCAAATGAGTTCCAAGAATCGAACTCAATTGGGATTTTACTGTTAGACCACTCGTCGACTTGTGATGGTGTTATGGACCGGATCTTTGAAGGCCAGATATGACATGGACCCGTAGGATGGCTTGTGTAAGTTAGAACCGTGATAGGAAGGGATGGCGATTTAAGGCTCTAATTGGAGCCCCTCTCTGACAGCCTGAATGGTACTTTTTTGGAGAAGTCTGAAATGAATTTGGAGGATGATGTGGATTTAATCAATTTGAGTTATTTATATTTTCTCCAACCCCTACCTAACTCAAATAGATTTTCAAAAACTTAACCATATACGTGTTTTTTTTCCTCTCTCTCCCACACAGACATACAATCCTACAATTGACAGCCACCACTGATCGCCTACCAACAGCCACCTCCACCAGTCACAATCTTTGCCATCGAGCAATGACTATTTTGATAATGTATTTTTGGTATTATCTTGAATCTACCGACCAAATTTGACAAGATGTGGTTATGCATGTTGATGCCAAGGAAAGTTGGTTCGCAGTCGACATGGAGGTGCCACAAGAAATGCAATCTGAAGCAGATGTCAAGTACGCTGATATGGGACATAGCAAAGATGGAGCAAAGACAGAGACCAAGGGCTTTTCTGACAGAGCCTGAGAATGGCAGTGCTGCAAGGACGATGGCGCGAGGTGAATACACGTCAACAGTCACAGTTTGATGCTTAGGTCTAGAGTCAAGGTCATGTATGTTTCTCTCTAGAATTCTAAAGTGGGAAAATGAATGTGAGAATGAACGTCTGAAGATGTGAAGTCCTCAAAATGAATTTTCAAGGCCCTTATACATAGATGTTAAGATGATGATGTCATCAATCGACATGTGGTGCTCCCCAAGAGTGACACGTCACCGAGGGGTCTACAGGTGTCGGTGCTCCACGGACTGTTGGATCGCATATCCACCTAGCCTACCTCGCACATCGTTGCTCTGTCTATCTGGAAAGTAACCCACACAATGCCGGCGTGGCTAGAAATCCCCCTTGATCTAGCCACCAGTTCAAGGGTCTTGTGGCCCTTGTAGAGTCTTACAGGGTGTGAAAAGACGCTGAGGACCTGACAGTGGTGGGGAAGACCTGACACCTGACTGCCAGGAGGACTAGACGCGATGCCCTTCAAAGACCTGCTCTTGTCTCAGAGTGACCAAAGGTTCATAGTCCCTAGGGGTGCTGATGAAAGCCCCCAGTGTCGGAGGACGTAGGCTAGTCACGTAGACACCCTAGCAGAGATAGTGTTCTGAAGGAGTCGCCTATCCCACGGGTGAGTCCTTGTGCTGGAGCCCTCAAAGCATGTCAAGGTAGTGGCCTGACTTGACGGGTCAAGGTAGCATCCCAGATGAGCCGTCTACGTGGCAATAGGGGAGTTAAAGCTCCTTGATGAAGATAGTGTCCAGAAGGAGTCGTATATCCTCATAGATGAGTCCTTGTGTCGGAGTAGTCGTAGCGCACCAAGGTAGTGTCCTGGAGGAGTCGCCTACCCAACGAGTCGAGGTAACAGCCCGGAGGAGCCGTCTACTTGGCGAAAGAAGAGTCTTCGTACCGAAGCACTTGGAGCTCCCTGGCAGAGATAGTGTCCCAGAAGAGTCACATATCTCGCGGGTGAATCCTTGTGCTGGAGCACTCAGAGTGCGCCAAGGTAATGTCCTAGAAGAGTCACCCCCCGATTGGCCGAGGTAGCATCCCAGAGGATCCCTCTATCTAGTAGAAGGGAGTCTTCATGTCGAAGCACTTAGAGCTCCTTGGCGGAGATAGTGTCCCGGAGGAGTCGCCTATCCCCGCGAGATGCTGCACCCTCCAGGGAGTGGGTCGAAGCATGTTTCATGACCAAGGCAAGGTGCGCATGGTGTGGCGAAAGGATGGACCAATGTGGAGGCGTGGTAGTGTGATAGATAGTTAGGGGGCATGATTATATTAGCGGTGTGGTGCATGGGCATGTCGGACTGTGTGCAGTGCTGGCGGCACGGTAGTGTGACAAAGAGTCAAAAGGCATGACTGTATCAGTGGCATGGCGCATAGGGCGTGGCAAATTGTGTGCGGCATGATCATGTGACATAGAGTGGCAATGGGCGACTATATTAGCAGCACGACGCATGGGCATGTCGAACTATGTGTAGTGTCTGGGGCACGTGACATGGAAACGACGCATGGGCACGGTGACTAGTGTAAGGAAGTCGGGCGCGTGACATGGAAAACGACTCGAGGGCACGGGGAACGGCCACTTCAGAGTCAGCGGGCGGCGCAGGCGACGGGGGTGGTGGAGTGGGCTCTCAAAAGCAGGTAAAGGGGGTCATAGAGTTGGCGCGCGAGGCACAGGCAACGGGTGTTGCGGTCTAATTGTGCTTAGCCGGTGTAATACCCCAAAATCTTCTTTCTTGTGTCAAAAAAAAAGTTTCTGAAGTTTTTAGTCGAATGAATAGTACTTTCAGTCGACGCAAAACTATTTTCGGTCGACTCAAAATTGTTTTCGGTCGAATTAAAAGTATTTTCATTAAAAGTGTTTTAGATCGAATTAAAGGTGTTTTCGGTCAACTTAAAAGTATTTTCAGTCGAATTATAGGTATTTTTGGTCGACTTAAAGTATTTTTGGTCAACTTAAAAGGTGTTTTCGGTCGACTTAAAAGTGTCTTAACCAAGTGAAGAAACGGCTGAAGGATTGAGTCAAATTAAACTTGTATTGCTTTGAATGAATAGTGTAAATTTTCACCTTCATATAAATAGCCTCTTTGTTTTCTTTTGGCCCTTTTGTTCTTCGTTCCTTGTTCCTTTGCGGAGGAGATAGAGAGAATAGAAGGCTTGGAAAGCTCTTTTGGCGCTAGAGTGGTACTTTGAGGTTTTCTTTTGTTCGAAAGCTTGTTTGAGGTAAGGGTTTGTAATGTTTTGCTATGGTATGGGTTGCTTCTTTAAATCTGAAAAAGAGTTGTTGGGGTTGATTAATCTTGTTTTGTAAGGGATTCTACCTTTTGATTTTGGCTTGGGTTTTCCTCTTTAAATCTGAGAAATTATTGGATTTGATCAAGCTTGTTGTGAAAGAGATTCATCAAATATTTGGTTGTGTTTTGGACTACGAATCATCATATTTGCTTCTCATTTGTTTTCCACTTACTGGGCTATTCGAGCTCACCCCCTACTCATTTGTTTTGTCCTTTACCACAGGTATCAGACGTGATTTTGGGCGTGGCATGTTTGGGGGGGGGGGGGGGATTAGAGAACTTAGTTTTGTTAGTATCTTTGAGCAATGTAAATCATTTGAGGACTATACCCGGAAGTGGGTAATTCGGCTTTGAGCTTTGGAATTTGTATTGAATAGTAGAGTCTTGGTCCTATTATTTGGTTTTGGTAGATTTTGATGAGAAAGATAATAGTTAAGTTTTTGAAAGGATTGTATTTGACTCTTGGACCTTTTCGAGATAAATAAGATTGAGATTTAGATAATTGTGTTTATGGTATCGTAGATGCTCTGCTATACCTTCTTAATGGTTATGTCATCGACGTGTTTGGGTCTTGGTTTAAGATCGTGTATGGACCCTGAAATTAGAGTATTGATCTTATGTGCAAAATTGTTTAATGGATTTCATTTTGAGAGCTTTACCCTGATACCGGTAATTTGATAGAATTACTTTTGTGTATATTGTTTCACCGCTACGTTTAGTAATCATTTGTAATGAAATTATTTTGGAGAACGAATTGTCATAGACTTTTGTCCGTGGAGATATTTTACCTTAAAGGTTTTAGTTGCTCTGTCTATACTGTTATCTTTAGAACTGTAATGATTTATGATGAATTTTGATGTTAGTCGCGGCCTCTCGTTTTGGGGCCGTGACAGCCGGCCGGGGCAGCCGGTCAACAGAGGTAAGCAGGTCGACCGATGCAGCCGGCTAACTGGGGCAGGCCGATTAGGGTCCTTAAACGGGATAACAAAGGTCCAAGTGTGTATAACCAGGATAAGATAGCAACACACATGCACTTCGATGTTTACATGAAATTACACGGTTAAAACTTGTTTCGCTTGTAGACCCAAAAGATAAGAGGAGAGAAGCAAATGCCTTTTATTTTCCTCTCTTTGTTTGTCAACATCACTACATGTAAATCGGTTGCATGTGCAAAAATAATTTGCAAGTAAATTGAAAAGAATACTCACCTACCTTTTTCCTATAAAAGGAGACGAATACAAATGGATTATGCAGAGTGAGCTTCAAGCCTTTTAGCTAATGAGAGCTAAAGGCAAATGATATTCCGTGAGTTAGTCATAGAGTTAAAGAGAGTGAAAGACATTTAGAGCCTATGAGTGTAGCTCAACTCTTACGGCGTCAGTGATGTCTTAATTGAACTAGTAAGTGAGAAAAATTAGGTGTATTTAGAAATTAGGTCTGAGTGGCATTGTGAAAGTTCTCCGCTTTATATGCCACAGTCTTGTTGTCTTCCCTCTGAATCATTTTCTTGTTATGCTCATTGTACCTATTTTATACACTTAAATGTCAACATGTATTTTGTTTATAAGTCTAAGAATGCAAAGCTAATCATTCTACACGCTGCTAATTGGTCGTTTTATGATTCAAGGTGCAAAAGATCAATCGACGTCACTTCTAATGGATGTCACTTCTAGTGGTCATGAACTTGGCTTTGTACTACGTCACATGATTAAGTGTTTATTGTTCTTGTTGGTGGGGATTTATTCATTTGTTTTTTTATTTTTGTAATAGGTAAATTTTATTAATTACAGCTCAAATGGGCAACAATACAGAAAATAGATCTTATAAGCACTTAATTGCACAAACTAAGAATGAACCTAATGTAAATGGATGGAGGCATAGACGGACTCAGAAAGTCTAATCGAGAGGGGGAGGGGGGTTAAGGGGTGGGAGGGTGTCAAAAAGTCATAAGAAAAAAGGAAAAAGTGCATAAACTACCCTCGTGGTTTGGGTCAGTTGCAAAAAGACCCCTTCAATTTTAAAAGTTGCAAGAAGACATCTGAGGTTAAAAATGTGTTGCATCTGTCAAGAAACGTTACGGAATCAACAAATTGCCTAAACTACCCTTGTATATAACAACCTTGTATGTTTCTGAAACCCTAACATTCAATCCAAAATTTATAAACTCTCTTAAAAGAACCAGTCGCCTTCAACGAAAATCCGACAACAAATCACCGAAAAATTAAGAAATCTACAAAGAAGAGGACAAATCAGGCACAAAATCGAACATACGGCTGATAAATCGAATCAAACTAGAACGAGCAGAGATCGAATAAGACATTACATTGATCAAAGAAGACATTACATTGATCGAAAAGCGATTCTAGGTAACTTTTTGATTTTGACAATAGGATAACGTTTATGTTCACTTCGTGCTTTCGTAGACCTAGAAATTTTCAACTTCTATAGGGTTTCTGTTAATATTTAGGGCTTTAAATTCTAGGGTATCTGTTAAATTTTAGGGTTTCTGTCTAGTCTAGGGCTTTCTGTAATCTACTTTTTCCGTCAATTCAAAGCCATGCAACTGATGTACTCCATTTCCCTCCTTCTCCTCCCCCGACATTATATAGTGCTAAAATTTGTTGACAATTGTTAATTTAATTGTGGTCCCCCTTTGTCCCCCACCATATGCAGCCTTATCTTATGTTAATTACTGCATGTGTTAAAAAGGACTGCTTTAGGTTAGGCCATTATTGATTTTGTTTTTTTTCTATTGGCAAAATGTCAGGCAAAGTCACTATTGAAATTCGTTATGGGGGGGTTTTTACAAATCCACCCAATAGGTCTTGGACTGGAGATAAAGTAGAAACTTTGGAATGTAACCCTGACTACCTCTCATATTGGGAGCTATTAGATATGTGCATGCGTTTAGGGTTACCTCTTACCAGTACTATGACATATAGGATACCTGGAAAGACATTTAACAATGGGCTAATGCTTATACTTGATGATAGGGGTTTAAATGATGCATTGTACCATTATCAAGGTCACAATGTAGTCATATATGTCATAAGAGGCATGGATCCCCTAGCAATTGTAGATAACAATCCTCCCCAACTTGCAATAGGATATGGGTCAACTCCAGCAGGTGAAGTTGATGTGGCCATAGGCGATGGTGATGTTGATAATACTGGAATAGGACTTAATGAGATTGATGAAGCTGTTGTGGGTGGTGAAGCTTCTGTGGGTGGTGAAGTTGCCGAGGTTGGTGAAGCAGCTGGGGGTGGTGAAACAGCTGTTGGTGGTAAAGCTGCTGAGGGTGGTGAAGCTACTATGGGTGGTGAAGATGATGAGGGTGAAGAAAATGATGAAGCTAGAGAGCCAGATGACCCTACAATTCCTGAGTTGGGTGAGGGTTTTGAAGGGCCAGGGGATGATGATATCTTTAACACTAACCCTAAATCTAAAGGGAATAGTCACATCAGTGAGCCCCTTGAGGAATGGTATTCTGAAGGTGAGGAAGAGGATGAACTGAGGAGTGATCATGGGTCAGATGAGGATGAAGAGACAAACAGGTGGCCAGAATTTTGTGCTGATGATTTGAACTATAAGGATGGGCCAACATTGAAGGTTGGCTTGATGTTTCCAACTAGGGAGGTGCTTAGAGCTGCTTTTAAGGATTAGAGCATTAGACAGGGGTATGACTTTGAGTACCAACACAATGATAGCAAAAGGATTACATGTGTTTGCAAGTATGAAAACTGTGATTTTAGGGTGCATGCTTCTCCCATGCAAGGGACCACTACATGGCAAATCAAGACCTTCAAACTAGATCATAGTTGTGGGAGGGACTATAATAACCATTTGGTTAGTGTTAAGTACATTGCACACAGGTATAAGGAGAAGATGAGAGATGACCCTAACTGGAAGGTGGGAGCTATGAAGAAAGAAATATATAGAGACATGCTTGCTAATGCAAGCAAGCATAAAATATATAGGGCAAAAAGATTAGCAAGAGAACAAATAGAGGGGGACAGCAAGACACAATTTACAAGGCTGTGAGATTATGGGGCAACACTGCAAAAGCACAATCCTAGGACATGCTTCAAAGTTGAGACACTTAGGCCAAGTCCAGAGTTGGCACCTGTTTTCAAGAGGGTCTATGTTAGGTTTGAGGCATACAAAACTAGCTTTTTAGAAGGATGCAGGCCCTTTATTGGATTAGATGGTTGTCATCTTAAGGGCCTTTATGGGGGACAGTTGTTGTCTGATGTGGCTAGAGATGGAATGATAGCATGTTCCCTATTGTTGTAGCTGTTGTTGAAGCAGAAACCAAGGATAGTTGGTCTTGGTTTTTGACAGAACTGGTTGATGACCTTGGGGGTTGTGACAACTTGGTATTTATTTCTAATAGGCAGAAATGGTTGGTGGAGTCATTCAAGGATCTCTTACCTACAACAGAGCATAGATTTTGCATGAGACACATGTATGCAAACTTTAAAAAAAGATGGGGTGGTAAAGAGGTGAAAGACCACTTATGGAATGCTGCCAGGGCAGGAACTGTTAATGATTTCAATCACTAGATTGGGAAAATTAGGAATTTAGACAAAGATGGTGAAATTATGAAGTACTTAGAACAAATACACCCCACTCAATGGTCAAGATCTCACTTTAGTACTCATTCTAAGTGTGATACCCTGGTTAATAACCTAAGTGAGTCATTTAATGCATACATCATTGAAGTAAGGGATATTCCTATTGTCAGTATGCTTGAGTGGATTAGAAAAAATTTGATGAACAGGATACAAATTAAGAAGAAAGGGATGGAAAAATTTGAGGGTGCAATCTGTCCTAATATTGTGAGAAAGTTAGACAAGATTGTGGTAGAGGCTAGGAATTGTTTTGCAAGTTGTTCTGGTCAACTTGAGTTTGAGGTGGAGCATTTCAACAAAACCAGGGTTGTCAACTTGGTTGCAAGGACATGTAGCAGTAGGATGTGGGATCTCACTGGGATACCATGCTGTCATGCTGTGGCTGCTATATTTGTGAACAGAGATAAGCCTGAGACATATGTAGACAACTGTTATAGCAAAGATGTTTATTTGGATGCTTATAGCAGTATGATACATCCTGTTCCAAGTGAGGATGCATGGGTTGTTAGTGGTTTGGATGCTTTAGCCCCACCTTTCCATAGAAAACCAACTGGCAGGCCCAAAAAGGTGAGGAGAAGAGGTGATGATGAGGCCAGAAATCCTTCTACAGTGGGCAGGAGCAACAAGTATGTCACATGTGCAAGGTGTTTGGAAAGGGGTCACAACAAAAGGTCATGCAAAGGCCCAGTCCATCCACAATTTAGACTTGTAAGACAATCTCATGAGGTATGGCCCAGTACACATGATATAACTTATCTCTATAACTTAGTTTAATCATTCTTGTATGGCTGATTTTAAGTTTAATCTGATCTTATAGGCCAACACAAGCAAGGGAAAGGAAAAGGCAGTGGATAGTACTGTGACTCCAGCCAAAAGAAAAAGGGTACTGTCTTTTTCTTTTCCATTTGGAAATGCAACATCATTTGCATTTTTTGATTTATGAGGAGAAAGGGTTCAAATTGTTATGAATATATGATTATGAGAAGATTGCATTAAACAACCTTGTGGTTTATGTAGTTGCAAAAAGGCCCCTGTAGTTTGAAAAGTTGCATATAGTGTGTGGTTATGATAGTTGCAGTGGACCCCTGTTATGCAATTTTAATATTTTTTTGATTGGATCATGTATTCACACTCCCTTTTTTAGTACAATGTCTTTTTTTTTTACTATAATGTACTCACTACAAATTTACATTTTTTTAGGGAAGAAGACCCCCTAATCAATCAGGTCCACAGCCAACTCCTCCACAGACACAGCAAACTCCTCCACAACTATCTCCTCCTATGCATACTGTTTCACAGCCATCTCCTCGCACAAGGCCAGCTAGCCAAAAGGAACAGGTAAATTGATGCTGCTGTTATTGTGTGTTTATCTTGTTTGCATTTTCCCTTATGTTTAAACAGTGAGATTGTGTTGTTTGCCAAAATTGTTTCACAGCCAACACCTCCACCTAGGGAAACTGCTTCACAGCCAACTCCTGCTTCAAGACCTGTTACAAGAACACAGCTAAGGGCTGCCTGGGTTCCACCTGGAGCTACAACTCAGAGGCCAACCTCAACATCATGGCCAACAGTTACTGCTTCTAGGCCTCCAACAGCTCCCATGCAAACTTTAAGGCCTCAAGGTAGCACTGGAGGAGTTGTGATGGCTGACACAACAAGGGAAAAGTCCATGTTATTTGTTGCTATGGGAAGGGGATCGAAAGTTGGCAGACAACATCTACCAAGGGTATTGCATCAACTGCCAAAGGTGTTAAGAGTAAGGTTGAACCACATGTTGGAAGAGACAAGGGGCAGAAGTAAGGACAATTAAGTGATTGGATTGAGGCTGTTTTGGAGCAGTTTACCCAGTACAAAATTGAGGTCTATGTATTTTGTAAAACATCATTTTGTGTAGCTAGGACAAAATTGAGAATGTTTTGGAGTATCATGGTAGGAAAAATCTATGTTTTGAATAGCATTTGTCCATTGAAATTGATACTTGTGTATAACATTTGTCCATTGGAATGCAATTTGGAATATTTTGGAGTAGAATCTGGAATTGAGGATATGTTGTGTATAGAAACTGGAATATTTTGGAATACAATTAGCAGATGGAATATTTTTTGTGTTGTGATTTCAATTTTGCTATTAGTTTAGCCAGGACATCATTTGAACACCTTCATGAGAAATCTCAAACATCAATTGCATCAAACACCTTCATGAGAAATGCAAACAGAAACATCATTGTGATTATTCATTTGAACAACATAATAAAGGTACACATAAATCCCCCAAGAAAAAACAACTTCATAAACTTCACAATGGCTTCAATCCCTTCAAGTTTGGTAGCCAATTCATTACACCTACAACCATAACTTTGAGCATTTAAACCCATACAGTTTCCCCCAATGCCTCTCTTCTCATCTTGGCTTGGATTATAGGGTTGGCACCAAGCCCAGAAATTGCATTCTCCTTTGTCACATACATATAAAAGCCTCCCACAGCTTGCTTTCTTCTCATCTTCAATAACTTTTATCCTAGTTCTCTTATTACAAAGACAAAACTTCCATGAATATCTTACATCAACCACAGCTCTCACGGCTTGTCCACTTGTGCTTGAAGAAGACATTTACCTAGCCAATGTGACATTTCATCAAACACTTGGTGTGCAAAAAAATAGTAGAAGAAGAATGAAAGAAAAAATTCAGTTTGAAAGAAAACACAGCATATCATACCTTCAATCTCTTCAATGTGTCAATTTGAACTTCACCTTCAAGCCGAAGGGGGCTGATTTGCACCAATTTCCTCTCTACCAGCTCTTCACGGCTGGTTTAGAGGTTTCATACCTTATAATGGTCAAAGAGTATCCAAGGGCAAAAACGGGTTTCCAATGAGTATTTGGCAATGCTACTTGCCATCTAGGCGCGTTTACCCCAAATGCTGTTAAAAGAGACGGGTTCCTTGACGGATGTAACACATTTTTAACCTCAGGTATCTTCTTGCAACTTTTGAAACTGAAAGGGTCTTTTTGCAACTGACCCAAACCACGAGGGTGGTTTATGCACTTTTCCCAAGAAAAAATTAACTAGTTAACATAAAAGAATTCGCATCACTATTGGATACGTTATTGCTCAATTTGACCATTAATCATACAATTTTACTATTTTATTTAACTCGGTAAGGTTAGTCAACAATGAATTACTAATCTTGCATGAAAGAAACTTAACTCTTATTGAATATTTGCATTACTAAAGTGATTATTAATGGTACGACGATGATAGTCATGTATAAGTTAATATACTATAAGAACTTAAAACAACTAACATTGATCTATTTGTGTTTTCTTTGTAATCTGGACATTTATGAATTAGAAGAATAAAGACGGACAAGAGAACGAAAAAGACAAAGAATATGACAGCCGATGGCACAAAAAGTAAAATTACAACAAAACGAAATCCTAATACATTAATGTCACAATATAATAGCATTTTCATAAATATTTTAAACCTGATTACCCAGGGTGTCGTGGCCTCTCCCCGGTCACACTGTTATTCCGCCCCTGGATAGAGGTATATTCTACTGCAAGTAAAGATCCCAATGGTATTGTGTGCAAGTAAACTCTCAAGTTGTAGTTTTAGAAACAATCTTACTTTCAATGTGCTTGAACACCTAGTCAGGTTGTTCAAATTGTTTGAATTTCCTAGCAAGTAAATATAAGCTACAAGATTAAGTCTTCGTACTCTTGCTATAAAAATGGCACGTTGATGCAAAGAGCTAAGGGTTTGCAATTCTAAATCCCAGCATCTTTGACGGTTTGGTAAGCAATTGCACGAAATAACCTACATTTAGAATGCTTGTTACAAAGAGCACAAAGATCATAAGTTGTAACACCCAAAGCCTAAAGCTTATCCTCTGTATTGAACTTCTTGTGACAGGCCAACCATAGAATAAATCTTGAGATAGTTGTCATACAATCTTGCACCAAATCATCTTAGGTTATGAGACCTAAGCTTCTTCCGGGCCGAGCAGAGTTTTTTGTTAACTCATTGGTACTTCTAAGGGTCCATATAATGATGTCTTTTTGGTGTTTGAGAGGAACCAATTTCACGAGGATGGTTGCAATAAGCTGACAAAGGCTCCAGGCCAGGACCCTTCATAATGAGTAATAACAAATTAAGCTCAACATGTATATGACTACTAGCATCTTAATAAGAAATTAAGAAATTGAGCTCAGCATGTATATGACTATTATCATCTTAAACGACTTGACGGTCATACTTAGGTAAAAAGGGACTAAAAGGACGTTATCATCTCAAACAGAAAGGGTTAAATACAAAATTGTACCTTGTAATATACATATATTTGTACTCACTCTCCATAATTGTAAATTTAGTTATAATGTCATTTGTAATTGATAAAACCGTTACAAAACCATTCCTTATCGCAACGTTGGAGAAGTGCTTGCTTGATTTCCTGGTTAAATTTTATTTTAGGTTTGAATGGATTGAAGGCCATTAAATTATTTAGAGTTAAATACACGGTTGGCCACTATATTATTACACAAATTCAACTTTGGTAATTGAACTTCGATTTCTGTCAAAGTGACCATGGACTCGTCAATTTATTCAATTAAGTCACTCTGTTAGGTTTCCTCAATACCAAATCTGTTAAGTAGCTTAAATGGGCAAATCCGTCAATCTAAGAGCAACCACACCACCAACCCCACACGACCACTAACCACCAAGCACAGCAAGTGCTCTACCATCACCTGTCTCTCTCTCCCTCTCTCAATGGTGACCATATTCCCCTTCTACAATTTGGCTTTTAAGGATTGTTTTCTTCAAATGGTTTTGTCCTTCATTTATGTTCATGCTTATAACTTATCTACTTGGCTGCAAGAAACAAAGGCCAAGAGACAAAAATCCAGTTAAAAGAATCTGCTTCATCTCATTTCATCATCACCACACCATCTCGCCACCAGATCGCTAGCAAAACCATTTTTTGGCTTGGAATCGGTCTCTAGAGTAGGGACTTTGTTTTC
Source organism: Escallonia herrerae (assembly GCA_033070095.1). Classification (NCBI taxonomy): domain Eukaryota; kingdom Viridiplantae; phylum Streptophyta; class Magnoliopsida; order Escalloniales; family Escalloniaceae; genus Escallonia; species Escallonia herrerae. Next base: position 456,305 of record JAVXUP010000314.1, read on the forward strand.
ATGCTTACCAAGTCCTACGTGACTCAATTCTTCTATTTTGTATCTCCACTTACAAATGGCGTTGTTGTTGCCAACAATGTTATACCCACTACAGCCAACACCTGTCATAGAAAATCCACCACCATCGCTATCCCTTACCGGTGCCGCCACCGCCACCACCACCACATTATCCACCCATCCCCCACCCCTAACAACCAACCATCACTTAGACCGAGGGAGAAGTAATTCAATTCATTCACTCCAGATCATGAATGTTTGGAATCCATATTATGCAAGGAGACATTGCTTTTACTAATTCGAATTGAAGGGTGATATAAAATCGGTCTATTTCCGGCATCATATCTATAGTTAGCGCATTCATCATAGTTAGCAGTTCCAGCTCCGTATCAAGGTCACGATCGATATCGTCACTAGCATCAATATTGTCACTATCATCAATATCGTCACTATCATCAATATCGATATCATCAATAAGAAAACCTTTAGGCTTGTAATCCAGGAACTTGTTTAGAAATACCGTAATGAAAGGAACATAAGAGTTTGTCGCATATTCATGGAGATATAGAGCAACATATAAGCTATCATGCTTGCATATCCATCATTTGAGTCTCTAACAATTATTTCAATAATTAAATATCTGATTTGACCTATGGACGAATATGCAAGCATACGTTTCATGCTTGTGGATCTCATTGTCACCATTTTTGCTTGAAATTGGAAGCCTTAAAACCATTCACCCCAAGATTATTTATAGATCTTGAACAGTTTCTGAATTGAATGAACCAAAGAAAAAGAAAGAACATAAAAGCAATGACGACAAAGGAAATGACTGAGATTGATGCTAACGCCGGTGTTCGCCAATGGAATACGACCACCATTTAGAGAGAGGCGACGATTGAATTCACCACTCACGCACACTGATTGAATTCACCCACTCAGCCACACATATAATGGGTGAGGCAACGATTTGGTCGTTGTGGTAGTGGGTGGCGAGGCTTAAGTGGGGCGACAGATTGGTTACGGTGGTGTAGGTGGACCATGAGGCTTGGGTAGGATTTGGTGGTCGACTGCTAGTGATAGATGGAAGGTGAGTAAGTCGGCAATGGAGACGGCGCGCCATCACTAGCAGAAGCAGAAAAGAAAATAGCATAAAAGAGTCGACAAAAAACCTAGAATAATATAAAAGTGACATATTTGTCCCTAACTTAAGGTAGTTAATGGACGTGAAGATGCGTGAAGTTAAGAGAATATATAATTACACTTAATTGAAGAATTCGATGGCCACTTTGTCACAAATCGAAATCGACTAAAGTTGAATTTGCATTATAGTACAGTGATCAACCGCGTATTTAACTCAATTGTTTAAAATACTTTTTCAATTAGCATATATGCCTATTTCGTATTATGATGGCTTTTAGATTTAAATAAGAAATTTGAATTGCTAAGGGCTTATGAACTTATGAACATTATTACCATTAGCTATCATGTTCAATGGTTTTTTGTTTATCGAGATGCTAGAATATGTAGCTACCCCATTCTATGAGCCCATTTAACACTGTATACTTTTCATTTTGCAATGGAAAGATGAATTATGCACCACAAATGTTTTAGAGGTAAATTTCAAAGTAAAAAAAACATAAAACGAGTTATGATGCAGTGGACTAAGGTTGAACGCTGAAACGAAACGGATATACAGAATACTCACAAAAGTACAACCTCAAATAAAACTAAAAATCCTTGGGTTACCCTCTAACGTGTTTGAGACAATTTTTTTTTTACGTGTGTAAAATTTCATTGGTGAGATGCTCAGGAAATAGAGTAACACATGAACTAGCTAGAAATGCTAAGTTTATTGATGAGTTTGAGACTTTGATGGAATAGACTTATCATTTCTTGATGTTGTCCCTTCTGAAAGATGTAAACCCATTTGATTGAGCAATCATATTTATTCATTTAACAAAAAATATAGCTCGGTTACCTTCCACCTAATTTTTTGTACAGTGTATTGTTTTTCTCTAAATAATTAGAGAAAAAAAACCTCATGTACTTTTACTTCTATTTTACAATGCATACATTCTTTTTATATGTCTCTAATTTATTTCACACGCTTATACCAAATTTTAATAAAATTTTCATCTAGTAACAAGGACGTACAAACGTTAACAATCTATTAATTAGTAGGACTAGACATTGTAAGAGCACTCAAAATGCGCATACAAAAGTTAAATCCCTCAGTGTAGTTTTAAGTTAATGTTATGATGCACGTCCAAGGAACAAGCGTTACTCGTTAATATCATGTGCAATTGGCAATAGTTTTAATAATAGCAGTAAGCACATACTATTATATAACAAGTTAAACATGTACCTTATAAGTTCCTTGTGGCTGAATGTAAGCCGTTATTGCCAAAGCAATATGGGTTTTTGCCACAACACCAGTGAGAAGTGTAAATTGAATAGACGTAGCTACGCAGCAAAATTATATTTCTCATCATTTGAAAGGTATAGGCTGACGGTGGATGGTGAAGGCAAAGATTCTAAGGGTTGTAACATTGCATGTGCGTATTACTTATACCGATAAAGAAAAACATGGTATAATTTACTATAATTGTACAATCATGCTGCTTTTGCAAAAGTTTTTGACATGTTAAAAAGAAGCAAAATCGAAAAAAAAAACTCTAGCTTGATGCAGCAAAAGCACAAAATAAAGCGTAGCATAAGATGGCGGTGATATTATATCGTGAAGGAGATAATCTTCTTTATATTTATGTATTATTTGCGGTGCTATATAGTCAATTGAATTCGAGTTTTAATTCTTTTCTCCCCCCTAAAATGGTCTTGGTTTTTCCATAGCCATGTTTTTTTTAATAAACAATGGGTATAATTACAGTAGAATCCTTGATGTTAGGTCAAAATTACAGGCTTGTCCATTAGTTTGGACAAATTACACTTATATCCGTTGACCAAACGGAATCTTGAAAACCCTAACGGATATAAGAAAATGACTTCAGTGCCCTTGAGTTCAAAGGTTAATTTCTTTCAAATGCCATTACTTCATCTCAACTTCTTTCTCTTCCTTTTTTTTTGTTCCTCATAAACTTGGTAATTCCTGATTCAATTCAAGAACTACCCATAATGGCAAATAATTCAGCTCAAACTTGGCAGGTGAATCTCACAACTCAATTTACCCAAAACTTGCTAAATACAATTCCCAAATCTGGACCCAATTCTCTGTGAAATTGTGTAATTGCTTTGATTGGCGAAGAAAAGAAGGGGACTGCCAGCGAGGAAGGGAACTGCCGGCGAGGTGGGGGAGGGTAGGGCCTGCTGGTGTGGTAGGGTGTGGGAGGGTTTTGATCTGCTGAAGCTCTTGGACAGCCGCAGCCCCCTTCCTGCCGCTGGCTGGCTTGCCGGAAAAACGAAGGGCGAGAGCAGATCAATCCGACAGTCGCTCAGACGGCGGCGGCGAGTTGTACTGCATGGCAACGAGAAACTAACAGAGTTTTGTGGAATTATGCTGGAGTTGTTGGGTAATGCCATGTGGTTTGTAATGGCTGTGTTTGGACTGTGTCAAACTGACATCTTTTTGCTTTCTGATTGACCACTGCAATTTGCAATCTTACAGTTAATTCATATTGACATAAAGACAGTTTTTGAACCGAGGCAAAAAGTTCACCTCGTATCTTACAGGGAGACGATTGCAAATTGCAATCTCACGGAGCATCTGCAAAGGGCGAGGTGAAATTTGGTCGCCGGCAATGGGAGAGTGAACCGATCAAAATTTTAAAACCATAATTTTCAAATTAGGGTTTTATACAAACCCTAAAAATCCTAATTTTAACATTTTAAAAATTATTTAGTATATGCAATAAAGGGCATATTGTCATTTTGAAAATACGTAACGATGACATCGTAAAGAAATACACTTTTTGGATAGAATCCTAATGGATGGGCACAAGTATGTTATATTTTGAAACTTAATGTCCTTAACTGTAATTATCCCCTAACCTCAGGAATACTGCTGTAATTATCCCTAAACAATAATCATAAGCTGAAATTGTTTATATATGGTCTTGTTTTGGACCTTGTTGGCTTTCTGTGGTACTTTAGAGGCTTGAAAGACTTTGAATTCTAATTCCCATAACTTGTGCCAGAAATTGTCCGACAATTGTAGGAGACGGAACGAGAAAGATGACACAATGTACGAGAGTTGGGTAATGACCCCCCCAGGTAATTTTGTACATTTAGTTTAAAGGTACATCCTCAACAAAGTCTTTATTACATTGGCAATAAGGTTATTTTTTGAAAGACCGTAAAAAAGACGATATAATTATACAAGTGCATTTTTTGTTATAACAATGTTTTGTTCGAATGAACACGAAAGGAAAATCAAGACATCTTCATATTCTGATGTTGCACTCTAATCTTGAAATATACAAGAAATTTAGAAAGAGCGTGACCAATTAGGTTGGAAACGCTATTGAAATATTAGTTCTATATCAAGTGCTCTTGTTAGAATAGACTATTTCTTTTGTTACTTGCTAGAGATTTAGAGTTAACATTTTTTTACTTGACGTAATTTAGAATTGCTACAAAAATAATCATATACTAGTTTTGAACCCGTGCGTTGCACAAGAAAATATTTTTTATAATAATTAGTGAAGGGTTAATTAAGGAAGGTCATATATGACTATTAGTAACAATAATAAAAATAATAAAAGCGATGGCAGGTGGGTGTTGCAACAATTGCAATATAAACAAACCATAAATTTATAGTTATAGCACTTGTGCTTCAACCAATTTAATAATTATCGAGTGAATAAATTCAAAAAGAAAATTTAGAATGCAAAATAGTTGACGAAGTTTCCCATCATCAACATTCACTTCGATACTCCAACGCTACAAATATAGCACATAGTCAAGTTAGAGTGCTTATTCAAAATAACACTGTATCAAACAAAATAGTATAACATACCTAACCTAAAAAATTGTTCATTTGTATCTATCAGCATGTCTTCAAGGCCTGTCCACATCTTTAACAAAATTCTTTTCATTTTTTAACATTACTGCCAAATCTCTCATGTCAAGGACATACCAAAACGGAAACATTCACTAATTAAATGCCACCCATGAAAGAAATAGAACCCGATCAACACGTACACATGTTGAAGTGCAAATAAATAATGTGTCACAACAGATCACGCATACCTGATTTTGTTGGTACGTAGAAGTACAAAAAAAAGAAGAAGAAACCATTCAACACATCCTCGTAAATTCGTCTGAAATACACACTACAATAAATCTCTAAAAATTAAAAAAAAAAGAAAGAAAAAGTATTGATTTACTCTCTTTGTAAACTGCAACTCTAATACGTTTTTTCCTTTTTGCTGGTGTGATTGTTGAGAAGATGTTTAATAGGAGAGTTCCTTTCTATCGAAGGAGATAAATGATGAGGCGACAATTATGAATTAGTAATGTGATAATAATAGAGGATTTCAAAATTATCATATTTATGTGAAGATTTTGAAAAGGTATATGTGAGAAAATTAAGGAAATAAGCAAGATTTAAGGGATTGAGGCTTAGAACGAGAAAGAAATTGGGTCATACAATCCCAAAATTGATGGTTAGAGATTTAGGTCTTCCTATTTTGGGGGGGGGGGGGGGAGAGGATTTGTCAAATTTAAGCTTCAATCAGTATCCGAGTGTCGAGGTCTAGTTATGTAATAGTAGACCTCAATCAGTATCTTATCTTATTTGAGGTCTAATTATTTTTCTACTTTGTCTAGTTATTTTTTTTCTATGTATAACAAATGGGATAGAAAATATCAATAAACCTGTTGACTTAGTTTTCTGGATATGAAACAATTTGATATGATTTTGGGTATGAGCTGATTGTTTTCCAATCATGCTAAGACGGATTGCTTTAGAAAAGAGGATGGTTAAAAGATAAGATCATGATCTTATGGTGAATAATTCTAACAACTAGTAGTTATGAGTTGTGTTGTGATCGAAAGATACAAGTGATATATGTGTGTAATTATATGTTGGGTACTTTTAAAGTAATAGTTTTATCTGTGATGGATTTGGTAATAGTTTGAGGTGGTTTTCTATGAGGTATCAAAGTGCGCAACAAAAGTATGGTGGTCTTTGGTGTGATGTGTAAGTGCATCTAGAATTAATTATCCATATTGACTAAGTCAAAGTGGTATACTTCAAAGGTTGTTCGATGGACTGGGTTTTGATTTTGGTATCAGACTAAAAATAGAGGGGGGAAATATTGGTCATTAGGTGATCTCATGGTTTGGTTAGTGAATTTCTTAGACATTATGTCATTGTAATTTCAGTTAAGCCTTAGATTTTGAGTTTGTGGCCTTTTGTAGTTGACAAACATGGGCAAGAAGTTTGAATTTGATGTTGTCTTAAGTAACCGTGTGTTTGAAGTACTAAGATGTCTGTGGGTTTAGAATTCTGGAACTCATATTTGCAGTTTGATTAAGAATTATCATTATTTAGAAGGCTAATGCGTGGCCGATGCATTGGGCGGAAAGCATGCCAATATTTTAGCAACTTTAGTAATAAGTTAATCTGAGTTGTTTGCAAAATTTCATTAAGAGAATATTGAGATGACTCAAATTGTGGCTTTTTATGAGCGTAGATTACATCACCTAGACACTAGTATATGGTTAAGGTGATGATGAGAACGGAAATTAGAACTCAAGGTTTGGATCTCGTAGAGTCAAGTCATATGTGAGAAGTATTTAGTACTTGTTAGGCTTGAAGTAAAGCGTGTTAATATTATGTAGATTGTGCAAAGCGTATGGCTTGGTGTATTATCAGAGTAGCGCAGTGGAAGCATGATGGATTATAAATTGATTTCAATTACTGAATTTTGAGTGGCTTAGTTTAGCTCAATGCGTTTTGTATGCGAGATAAGTTATAAATACTTCGAGGTTAAAATTTTGTTCAGAGGGGGAGGAATGTAATGACTCGTATTAGAGGGCAAGAAGATACTTTTGATGATTAAGGAACATTCAATTCCGAGGACGGAATTATTTCAGGGGGGGGGGGGGGGGAGAATATAATACCCCGGATTTTTGGCTACTTATGTATGTAATAATTTAAAAATTATACTGATTTGAATTAAGTAATGGACCATAGAGAATTTTCTTGAAGTCCTTTTAGTGATGAAATTAAATATTTAATGGTCTTAGTGGCTAATGTGATTAGATTAAATATTATTTAAACAAAGAAAAAGAAGAAGAAGAAGAGATTTCGACTTGGATTAGGACTTTAAGTCATATTGTGATTAAGTTTGTTGATTAGATTAAGTATTATTTCAAAGAAGAAGAGATTTCGACTTGGATTAGGATTTAAGTCATATTGTGATTAAATTAGTAATGAAAACTTTAAGATGTATTATAATTACACTAGCAATAAGGACTTTTAACTGTGTTATGATTGCACCATCAATTAGGACTTCAAGTCATATTAGAATTAAATTAGCCAACTATATAAGGGAGAAGAAGACATAAGAGTCTTCATATTTTTTTAGAGATAAAGGAGAGGAAAGAGAAAAGAGTCAATTGCATTCTTTTGGGTATTCAAGCAAAAAGGTGGTGATTGATCTAAGATAAAGAATCAATTGCATTCTTTTGGGTATTCAAGCAAAAATGTGGTGATTGATCTAAGATAAAGGGTCAAGTGCATTCTTTTGGGTATGTTCAAGCAAAAAGGTGGTGATTGATCCAAGATAAAGAGGAGATTTTTGACATGATATTGTTACTTTGAAGTAAAGATCCAAGATAAAGAGGAGATTTTTGACATGATATTCGTTACTTTGAAGTAAGGGTTTTTTCGCCGTCTTTTCGTTTCATACACGAGAATCTTTGCGTCTTCGTTTGATTTCAAAATTGAATTTGCTTTTGAGCCTATTATTGATCATTACGCTTTTTGTAACGTTATCAATGATCTTGTCTCACTGTCTTATAATTTGCGTTAAAGACAGTTCCGATGTGATTTATAAAAATCTTTGTTCGTTATATCGTAAAAGGTCGTTCGTGATTATTTTGTACTCTCAGCCGTTCTTTGTTCGCGGTCAAAAAGGTTACTTTCAAAGATTTTTAGACCAACGTGTCTCTCTTCTATTGGTCTTGACGTGTGAATTTCGAGTCTCCTTTGCCACGTGTCAACTTTCTACCGGGTCTTTTTGGTTATTTACAATTTGCTTCCTCTTTCTCGATTTTCGCGCATTTCTTTTCACCCAAAACTTCCTTTGACGATATCTCATTCACCCGATCTCCGATTGAGCTGATTTTTATTTCGTTGGATTCATATTTTTGTTCTCTTCGATTTGAGTCTATAATGACAATTTTTGAACTTTGAATAAATATTCGCTATATTTATCAAACTACTTTGTGGGTGATATTTGTGTTTGAAAGTCACTTTTAATTATCGTGACTTATTTGTGACGCGCCGGCTGCGATATTCGACATGGTATAACTATGATTTGTGATGCTTAATAATAAGCAATTTGTGTATGTGACACCCACAAGTTTTGATAAATATATTTTGATATTCGACTTATTGGTTATGTTAACCCTTTTTTGAGTCGATTTGTTATTCATTTTTGAGTCGATATTCGACTTATTGGTTATGTAACCCTTTTTTTGAGTTGATTTGTTATTCGTTTGTAAATCAATATTCGACTTATTGGTTATTTAACCCATTTTTCGGTCGCTTCTGTTATTCGCTTGTGAAATTCGACTGAGTTATCTGAATTCTTATTTATTGGTTCTATTCGATAACTCATATTTGTTAATCGTTTTTGGTAACTTTCTTTTGGTCACTTTCGTATTCGCTTGTGAAATTTGACTGAGTTATCTAAATTCCTATTTATTGGCTCTATTCGATAACTCTGTATTCGTATTCGTATCCATTTTTGGCCCTCTGTGTGTAAAAGCTTTTACTGGGCAATTCGTGCTCACCCCTTTGTTTTTTGTTTCCTTTCCCTTCCAGGCCAAAAATAGCACGAAGGGCGAAATATTAGTACAACGGTTGGAATTGCTTTGATTTTTTGATATTGAAAATAGAGCTTATGATTTCTTTAGACAAAAATTGGTTAGTTGGTTTATTTTCCTTTAGGTTCAGATATTTAGTCTGAGAGATTTGTAATAAAGTTTTGGATTATTTTTGGGAGTTAAGTTTTGAGATACAAATCATTTTGTTTGTGGTATTTTAGATGCTCTGCTCTACCATTAAGGTTGTTATGTTTTGGACATGATTGAATTATGGTTTAAGGACGTGTTCGGACCTCGGGTTCGGGGCGTTACAAGTGACGTGGACACTTTCTCTCAGTTTCGATTTTCATATATATATATATATATATATATATATATATATATACTTAACTTCTTGTCCAAGAAAAGGATTAAAAAAAAAAGAAATGTCCAGATTTGGAAAAAGAAAAATCATCGTATGTAAGAGGGGCAAATCCGCATTTGATTAAACCTCGAGGAGCAAAACCCCAAATAGAACAAAAGGGTTTAAGGAAACAGTGATTCGCAGAAAAACCTTCAAAAACCTCATCGATGGCGGTTCAATTGAACATAAACTAGGTCGCTATCCGCAGAAGGAAAACCCAATTTTTTTCACTCAATTTACCATTCCTGCCACCCATGTTGAAGGCCCTCACTTCCTCCCGATTCCACTCAGTAGCCTCCACGCTGAACACCAGTCTACGCAATGGAACCGAGTCGAAATCGCAGTTGCTCCGAGTGTTAAGCGAAATCCGGGGCTCCAATAGGTCGAACCCTAGCTTAAATGGCAGAGCGCTATTCTGTTCGGACTCGTCCTCGGACGGGTCGGACTCGGTTGTGGAGGTCAAACGGGTCGAGGCTGAAGGCCAAGAAGCTGATTCGAAGTCTTCATCGGCCATTGTGCCCACCGTTTTTCGGCCTGAAGACTATCTCTCGGTTAGTTTCCTAACAACAGTTACTCTATGCGCCCCTAATGAAGTAATGGTTTGCTGCATTTGGTGTGAGGTGTTTGCTTTGACCGAATTATGTATTTATGATTACACGATTGGTTGTCAACTGTGCTCATTAAATTGGTGATATTTGAAAAGGACTTGGCATTTGTAAGGGAAGAAAAATGATTGTAGTTTTGGTATACACGAAGTGGAGGAGGAAGATTAGTGATCAAATATTGTGCATTGGATCTGATATTATTTTATGTATAAATTGAATAGAACCATAACGATAATTAGTAAGGGCTACAAATGGGTAAGAAGTTTATCTGAATTGCGGAAACGAAGAAAGGGATTGATGAGAAACATGAGCTGCCTGGTAAATTTTTTTTTTCCCGTAAAAGCAAGTCTAACTATCTTTTAAGTAACATGTAATTTCTTACGGCTACCTTAGTGCTATGGATATCAAGGCTTGCAATTGTATCCTAGTGGAAATGAAGGTAATGCTGAAGTGTGTTTACCATGTTTTTTCCCAGTTAATTGATAGGATACCTCAGAAACATTTAAACTCCAAAGTCAAACAAAGAAAATGGGGAAAACAAGAAGACTAACACACACAGGCAAAGAGAAATAACATAGAGAACAAGAAACTAATATGAGTAGGTGGTAGAGCAGCACGTGGTCACTATTGAGCTATTCTCAAGCTAGCAGTTTCATGATGGGAGTATATGCATTGTGCTATGCCCCGGGGAGAAATAGAAATATCTTTGCAGTACATCATAGGAGATTGCAATTGACTAGTTGGTAAGGAATCACTAATTGACACGTACGATCAACATTAGATTTTCAAAAGGATTTAAGATAGTTTTCTTTGAGCTTAATAATTAGGAAAAAACACTTTTCTATTATAAATTTTGGATAAGTCATTGAAACAACTTGCTAAGTGATAAGTCCTTGTAGCGTCAGATACATGGGTTAAACTTAAACCTATCAACTCTGTTACCATATGTTTTTTTAGTTCTTGGGTTCGGGGAGTAAGTCACGCGTCAACACCAAGTCACCTTTATGACATATTAGTCTTTGTAGAATTAGACACCTTGCAGTTAATATTCGTTTCTTCCATCATGTGGGTATATGTACATTTTCCTGTCACAAACTCCTAGCATGAGAAGATTACTACCCCTTAGTAAGTGCGACCATAATCACTAGATTGTTGGAGCACCTTTCTTTAAAACCTCTCGTAGCTGGCGCCCAAATTGTTGGAGTTACGCTTATAGACCGGACATAAGAAGAGGCTGAAGGATGCGGGATTTGCTAGGTGCTAGAGCTTTTCTGTACATTAGCTTCAGAGAGAGGGATATTTGGCAGTGAACTGTTCGACTCTTACAATTTCAGGATATGGATATGAAGATACTAGACAATTAAAGTTAGCGAGGAAATAGTATTTTGCACAGAGCTCATAGATAGTATCAAAGTTAGCCTAGTGCATGTACATAGCCTTATCCTGCTGTTAACGAGGCTGCTTCGGAGGCTTTAACCCTACCTCTAGGCTTCAGTGGAGCAGCTTGGCAGTTGTTCCTTAGGATCGCCCTCATGCAGTAAACTCGTTAACTGCTATTAATCTTTAATATCATGCTCTGAAGCACGGACACCTCTCCTAGGTGGAGGTTTGGTGTCCTAAACGGACGGACACCCCGACACCCTCCGGACACCGCCTGACACGTGTCGGACGCCGCCCGACACGTGTCGGACACCGCCAATCGGTGTCGGATTTTTTTTTCCGACACCGTGTCGAACACTTCGTCGAGGAGTGTCGGATATGGCGTGGAGCAGTGTCGGACAGTTTTCGGGGGTCATCTTCTTCTTTCTCACCTCACGAGTGCTCTAATCTGTCGGCCATCTTCTTCTATCGTCGCCGGTGTTGCCGATCTGTCGTCGGTGTTGCTGGAGCCAACAGATCTGAAGGTCGCCGGTGTTGCCAGATACCGAAGTCGACAGATCTGTCCACCGTCGTCGTCGTCGCCGGAGGTCCTCCACTGATGTCATAGGTCTGCTTCTTGTCTGTCTCATCAGTCTTCTCCCTCTTTTCTTACTTAGTTTTTTTGTCTAGTACCAAATAAATGTTTTAAGTATGACTTGTGTTTATTTGAATTCCTTGTTTTAGTAGTATTTCATTATTGTTTATTATTTTAGGTTATAAAATATATTTGGTATTAATTATTATTATTATATATATATATAATAAAAATATATTAAAAAATAGCGGTGTCCTGCGGTGTCCAAAATCTGATTTTTTGAAAATTGCGGTGTCCGGTGTCCCCATCGGTGTCGGTGTCCGACACCGTATCCGTGTCCGTGCTACCTAGATATCATGTAATGACTCTTAGGTAGTACAAATGCATTTATTGATTAACTGTTAACTTCAATACTTATTTTAAAAATTCTTTATCTATGACTATCAGAAACTTTGTAGGTTTTGCCTTTTTACCTCACCTAATGCAGCATCTACCAGAAGGCAACAGAAAACCTCTACTTTGGTTGTGGCCTTTGCGTGATCTCAAATGGAGTGAACACTTTTTAACTTTTGGAAAGGTCGGATGGCGAAGCTTGTTTAGGCTATATTGTGAGATACTATCTAGTCAGTGCAAGCGTAGGAGCAGTGGAATACTTAAGTAGACTTTCATAACCACTTCATCGTGTTGCTAAAATATAAGCTGAAACAACAAACGGATGCTTAGTTTGAAACCTCTTTATTTTAATCTTCCTTCTCCTTATCATCGAACCTAAGTTTGTATTATAGCTATGTGGTTACTGAGATTAATGTTGTTGCTTATAAATCCTGACGCTTGTTCGCTTTTTTTTCTCCCTCCCAATCTATTTCATTTTAATATTTCTAGCATTTGTTTTCCTCATATGCAGGTTATAGCCTTGCCGTTGCCTCATAGACCGCTATTTCCAGGATTTTATATGCCTATATATGTGAAGGTAAGGCTGTAGCTTGGCCGGTTTATTAGTTACAGGATCCACATTTTCTTTTGAATTCTAGGATTTAGGGTTCCAACTGGTAAAGCTGGTGTTGTTTTTTAGTTCTACCAGATTATGATCTACAAGGCTCAAAAAAAAAATAAAAAAAATAAAGCCTTAGTCCTTTTTATCATAAACAGAGCATTGTGGCTATGTGCTGTAAACATGCTCATACTAATTTCCCATTGATTTTAAGGTAGTTTATGAAGTCTCATCTATGCAATGCCAGAAAATGTTTTCAAATTTATGGATTGGAACCGCAATTTTTAGTGAGAATCGTATCCTACGGCTGCTGAACTTAAGCAGAGAATTTATAAGTCCCAGCTTTGTACATGATCTTTCCCTTTGAGACTTTGGACTAGTTGAGATTGATCCAGTAGATGACTTTGACCTCATATAAGGCGGGGGTTTGATGAAAAGAGGAGTGTGGGCAGGGGTGGGGTAGGGGCTGCCACTGCCGCTGCTAAGGGCACTTTTTTAGTTTTTATTTTCATACAGTTAGTAGCTTGGTATTAGGGGTTCTTTGACATTGTGGCTAATCTGTACAGGATCCAAAATTATTAGCGGCACTAATAGAAAGTCGAAAAAGACAAGCACCTTATGCTGGTGCTTTTCTGGTTAAAGATGAACCAGGGAGTGACCCTACCATAGCATCTGGCATGGATTCCGAGAAAAACATCTACGAGCTCAAGGGAAAAGAATTGCTTAATCGCCTTCATGAAGTTGGTACACTGGCTCAGGTATCTAATTGCCATGAGTCTTTTTGCTTATCTATTGATAAACCTATATAAAACAGTTTCTGCATTGTTAACACTGTTTCTCATATCTAGATTACAAGTATCCAAGGAGATCAGGTTGTTCTTATCGGTCACAGACGACTACGGATAACGGGAATAGTGAGTGAGAGTTTTACTTTATGACCTCTTACCACACACACTGGATATGATGGCCCTTGTGTTCTGCAATCTTTCCCTTTTATATACTTTTCTGTAAATTGCTCATCTGTATCCAGTGATTTTTCAATATTCCCTGACTGTAGTTATGATATTCTGTGCAGGCCAGTGAAGATCCTCTTACAGTCCATGTTGATCATCTCAAGGCATGCACTGGTTGTTTCATTTTTCAAATATGATGATTGGCATTCATGTATAACTAAAAGTTGAGAAAACTACCAGTGACCCCCACTTTTTGCGTGTGAGGACCACTAAGTCCTTTGAACTTCTAACTGGTTCTATAAAGTCCTAACTTTTGCAAATAAGTTGGCAATGTGTTCTACTACTTTATGCCATTTTAATCATCACGTTTTTGAGTTAAGCTAATTTAGATAACCACTTAATTATACATATCACGTCTTGCCAATTTATGTATAATTAAAAACAGAAAACATCTTGGGTTTCATGAATCAATATCTCTTCAGATCTAGATTGGCCTACAATTTCCTTCTGCAATGATAGCTCTGTTTACTTCATTTTTTTTTTTTCTGGATTTCAGATAAGACGATTTTACAGTTTTTGTTAAGTCGCCTCCGACGTCTTAGATTGTGAATATTCAATGCAACTTACAAAAATAAAAAACTAATGAATGTGAACAACGTTGCGGGCTTATATCCATGCTTCTGATTATTTCTTATAAATCTGTGTATTGCAATAGATTCCAAAATTTATTTGTTTTAAAGAATAAACTATATATAGGACTCTTGAAGTGAAAATACTGCGCGTCAGTCAAGAGGGCTAAAGTGGGAATCAGAAATATTGTCACCTTATTCAGAATTATATTTGGAAAAGTAGGGCTTGCTCTATTCAAGTTTCAATCCAAAGTTAGACTTCTCTGTTATTTTGAATGTACGACGTGGATGATTAACTATGTTTATAAATAAAAGTCCTTCAAGATAGTAGACTTCCTTTGCAGTAAATTTCCCTTACTTTTTTACTCTATATTGCAGGATAAACCATATAATAAGGATGACGATGTCATAAAGGCAACATCTTTTGAGGTTATATCAACTCTCAGAGATGTTCTGAAGACAAGTTCCCTTTGGAGAGATCACGTTCAGACTTACACACAGGTATGACCCTATTCCACACTCGGTGTTCGTTCTGTTCATTTTTTATTTATGTTCTCGTAGATTCTCAAAAGCATATCTTTATTTGAGAATTTGACATTGTTTTCTTTTGCATTTGTAATTGTGGCTACTGTAACGATCACTTAATCATATACACTGACGTGTAATTAACTGCCAACCCAACTCCCAGCACCTGAAGAAGAAAACAAATACGGAGAGGAAAAGATGAGTTTTTTTTTAAATCTTTGTTGCACATTTCTAATTTTAATGCACGATGCAGCATATAGGTGATTTCAATTACGCAAGATTAGCAGACTTTGGAGCTGCAATTTCTGGTGCCAACAAGTTGCAGTGCCAGCAAGTGCTCGAAGAGCTAGATGTAAGTAGCATCTGACACTTTGCATCAGTTCTATCACAAAATTGTCAACCCCCCCCCCCCCCCCCAAAAAAAAAAAAAAAAACCTGTTGATACAAGCTTTGGAGGGTGATTGAATAAAAATTAGTGGAGAAGTCTTGCTCAAACCGATCGATATTCTCGTACTTATCAGGCTTAGACTAAAAAGATGGGCTATGCATTACGTGGCATTAAGCTTATGATGAGTACCTTTGTACATAAGTTTACTCTGCTGTGATTCTAATGTGGGGTATTAATTTTTCCTTGTTTGCTGTGGGGTTGTTTCGTTAAATTTTCTGAACCACATGTTCAATGCACTGGGTTTGACTTTTTTAGCTAAGATTCGCTCCCGCTGACTTCCATGAAAGCTTCAGAGGCTCAGTTTCACTTAGAAGATTAGATGCTATCTTATTGTTGGAGCCTGATGTTGGGCAATGTCTCAAACTGAATTGCAAAAGCCGCCGTTTAAGAATTAGCATAATTGAATAGAATTCACCGTGTAATCATGATTATTAAGAAACTGACCTTAGTTGACAAGTTATACGTTGTAAAAGTGAACTAAACATTGAAAGCAATGACATAAACTGCCATGAATCAGCTGACAAGAAATGATAAAAAAGAAAGCAGCAATCAGAGCCTCCCGTAGAGCCATCAAGAGAGGCTCCCCTCAAACCACTAACTAAAAGGAGAAGAGAAACTTGGGAATTGGGATACATGGTGGAAAGAGGGTATCGCTCTCTAGGAACTGTTTTCCTATTTCCATAGGTCATCATTTTGTTATTTTCCTTGGGGTGAATGAGACGCTACATTCATTTCTGGAAACCTACTCCAAGACCTAGCACACTGCAGCTGAGAATTTCAATTCAATAAGGGGTAGCTTCCCTTTAAAAGCTAGTGCCATTTTGAATTGCATATTTTAGCAAGAATTGAAACCTAATTAGGGGGGTAGGCTCTCTCCTATGGAGACTACATTGCTTAGTCTATTGAACTATGTCATTGTCACCCTCTCTTATTTTCTAGGTTTTGAGAGCAAGAAATGGAGGTCTGATGCTATGTTCTGGTGTGTTCTTGATGAAAATCTATTTTAAGATCGGCAAGGAGAGGTAGTTGACATATGAGTGGTGTGGGAATGAGCCAACGCTAAGGAGTTTCCTGAGCTTTGTACAGGTTGTCAATAGGTAGGAAGGCTACCATGGCAATGCTATGCCAGGTTCTTGTCTATGGTACCAATGTTCAGAAATGAATTTCAAGAGATCAGGAATTTACTTGTTATGGAGTCTTTGGAAGAGATGGACTTCCCTTCTCAGCAGGGGCATGCTCTTTGATAAGAACCTGATACTAGATGCCTGCTATTCGCTCTATCTGCTGACTGTTTTCCTGGAGAGGTATCCAGGTAACTACATTTGCTTAGGGGTGGCCTCCCCTGTAAGGAAGAGTATTTTTAGTTGGTATT
Source organism: Escallonia herrerae (assembly GCA_033070095.1). Classification (NCBI taxonomy): domain Eukaryota; kingdom Viridiplantae; phylum Streptophyta; class Magnoliopsida; order Escalloniales; family Escalloniaceae; genus Escallonia; species Escallonia herrerae. The sequence goes on from JAVXUP010000314.1 coordinate 473,200, forward strand.
TATTTGCAGAAAGAGTTACGAAGTTGGGAGGACATCTGCTTTATCATTTTCAGGTGGTTAAGAGCTTGTTGGTCCTGAAACTGACCATAGTTAGTAACCCAGGATCCTTCTTGGATTTTATTTGGTGCTGGTTGTGGAGTGCCTGGAGGGGTGCGCAACAGTTTGATAATTGGTCCTTCTGCCTTGTGGTGTATTTGCTGAGAAAAGGTAGATGAACGGTTGTAATGTACTTGATTCGTATTAACTTTTATATTTTGCTTAGAAGAAGTTCTAAGCTCGGCAGTGCCGCTTTGTTTGTTTTGTTGATGAGGAGCTGTTGTGCCCCCTGCTGTGAGCTATGTAGTGAATTTTGTTAGTTTTGGAAGCAACCCAAGGGCAGGTAGGAGGTTTTTGTTTGTCCTTTTAGTGCCCTCAGTTTATACTACTGGATACTAATGTTGCTACCTTGTTAACACGTGATGGACCTCGGATTAACAATAAGATACTGATTTTACTTCATGTTGTAGGAATATTGGAACTGGAGAACCTTTAACATCACTGCCTGACGTTTCGGCTAAACTCATTTGGAATTACTTGAATAAATTATTTTTACTGCAAGTACATTATATCAAAAATATGATGCCCAAAAGGGGGTGAATCCTGTAGACGAAAAGTGTAAAGATAACTGATAAACAACCTCCAAGTCTGTCCAAAAAGAGAAAAAGGCACTAATGAACCTGTACATCCATTCAGACCACAAATGCAAAATGCCGACACACAGGATTTAAGCTTCTCCAGCGAAACTCGACTTGCCCAATGCTCTAGTGCTCTGCTATATCTATCCAAAAGATGGTACCAAATTCAAATCACTTCAGCCTTTCAACAGTGAATTGAATATTCACACTATCTTCATCAGCCTTGCACATAAAACACCACTTCACTTAAAATCTCCATTGGTTCCTCAAATTACCACCAATTAACACTCTAGCACAAATATTTTTCCAGAAACATTTGAGGGTTTACTTTTTTATACTATTAAACAGAGTGTTGTCGTTTATACTGTCTTAACTCTGTTTGGTTTGTGTTGGTGTTCTTATGTATCTTCCTTTGTTAATTTTTTGACTTTCATGTTAGCTTTGTCCTTCATAATATGAAAAATACGCATATGCTTTAGCAGCCTCAAAAAATGCATGTTGAGCGCATAAAACAAAATTTGGCATCCATGCTATCTTGTCACTCTATTTGCAAACTCAGGTTTATAAACGGTTGGAACTTACTCTGGAGTTGGTGAAGAAAGAAATGGAGATCAGTAAGATTCAGGTATGGCTTGGTGTGGGTTTTCTGTTACGGTGGTGTAAATATGTAAGGTTATTTAACTGTTTTTTGGTTTCTTTTAGGAATCAATAGCAAAAGCAATTGAAGAGAAAATAAGTGGGGAGCAGCGTCGTTACTTGTTGAATGAGCAGCTTAAGGCCATAAAGAAGGTGCTGAAAAACATATCATCTGATTTCTTTCTGCCTAATCACTGTCTAAATTGTCATATTATGATTTTTAATGTTAATGGTGCTGTTCAAATCCATTTCCGGTATGTTATGGTTTGGCTTGGCTTGGTGCAGGAATTGGGCCTAGAGGCGGATGACAAAACAGCACTCTCTGGTCTGTTCTCTTTTCATTCTTATGTATCTGCATGTTAGATCATTATTTGTATGAAAGTGGGGTGGGAGTCTTCTTTGTTTTCTTCACTTGATACTCGCACAACAACTGGAGGATGATTTATGCAGTGTTTCAAATCAGGACCAGACCGGCGGTTTCGGTCTGGTTCAGGCCTAGACCGTTAAAACCTGTTTCGACTCTCCAAACCCGTTAAATCGTCGGACCCAGTACGGGTGGAAACCCAACAAATTTTGGCCCTCTTTTTTTATCTGATTCTTGATTCATGATAAGCATTAGATGCTTGTCCAAAGGGTAATTATAATTAATTTTCTCTTTTTCTCTCAATTTTGATATATACTGACTAGATTTGACAAATTGAAAAACACTTTTAATAGCTAAATAATGATTATTCAATGTAGTTTATTATTGAATGTTATATGATGTCACAATCGGACCAGCGGTTGAACCACTGACCCATGACCTGGCCACTTTTTATGGTATGGTAAATGTCTGGTTTTTAAAAACAGGAGCCAAACGACAGCTAGGTTGGCCCACTGCCCTTCAACTTGTAAAGCCAATTGCTTTTAGGTTGAAGGCTCTAATCATTGTGACGTTTCTTGTGTTTGGCAAGTTTCCACATAAAAAAATGTGGACCCTTTTTCGTATTTATATTGACATCTGTTCCCTTTCCTCCCCCCACCCTAATGTGTAATATCTTTGCTACGCATTATAGCAAGTCTGCTGTCAACTGCAACCTCATAACTGAAAGCCCTCCTTTGAAGTTTTGTCATCTTTTTCTTGATGAACTTGAACCAGATTTCTGTATCTGTTTCTTTAGTGGAACAAACTGAGTTGAGCTTCTAAAGCTGAAAATTTTCCAGCACTGTCCTAACCTGATGTCGAAGGCACACTACACTTTGGCAGATTAGCTTAATTCTTTAAAATGTTCTAACTTCTATTGGTTTTATTTTAACTGTATATTGCTGTCCTGACTTGATACTCCTCATTTTGCTGCAGCGAAGTTTAGGGAAAGACTTGAGCCAAAGAAGGAGCAAATCCCACCTCATGTTCTTCAAGTTATAGAAGAAGAACTAACAAAGCTGCAATTTTTAGAAGCCAGTTCAAGTGAATTTAATGTAACACGTAATTATCTTGATTGGTTGACTGCATTGCCTTGGGGTAATTACAGGTTCGTAAGTTAATCGCGTGTCTACTTGTCCATATACTTATGCAGACGTTTTATGTAATTGAGATGGCTGGTTAACTGGTAGAGAAGATAGTTGAAACTTAGGTGGTAGTAACATCTCATAAATGTGCTCTTGTTTTGGAAATTCTGAAATGAATACTCATTATCTTTATCTTATAGAATGTGTCAATTTTTCTTTGGAAAAATGTTCAAAGGTTTGTTAACCAAATCCTCTCACAAGCAATACATGGTTTTCCCCTCTCTCTGAGAACTTTCGTAAAAGATGCCTGATCCTTCTATTTCTTGGTTCTTGCTGAAACGTGCTTTTGTAATTGTTACATCTCCAAAAGCCTAGGTCCCAAAGAAGAGGGATTTCTTAAGTGGAAGGAAGTAAACAAAAAAAGCATGTCCTCATGTTGCTCCATTGGATACGTATTGGCTGATCTATATCTATACTATATATAAAGAGAAAACCTCTTTTGGCGTACCACCTCTTTGGTGTCACATAACTAACTATCTAAGATGGTAACACTTGGCACTATGCCTAATTTCTTAAAAATGACATAAAATTGAAACATTTATTAAATAGTAAATAACTATCTTAAAGACATAATGCTTGATTTTGAACAAATTTCGAACAACTTTATTGTTGCACATGGAGCCATTTAAAATTCATTAAAAAATATAGTAAAAATATATTTTAAAGGCCAAGCTTGCTTTTATAAGAATACCATTTTACTAACTTCATTTTGTGTGCCACGATAACTACCTATCTAGAATGTTGACACTTGACATTCTATATATACTTTCTTGTTGGAAAAATGATACAAAATAAAAGTGTAAATAGTAAATAACTACTTATAAGGACATATATAGTTTCCACAATTTACCGAATGTGATGATAAACACTTATACGTGATGCTTTTTTTATTTACAAAATTCATATTATTAACTTTATTTTTGTGCACGCATTGCCTGTGCCACGTTGACTTGTTTATATTATGTTAAGTTTGATACTTGCGCCGTAATATGCTTTTCCTTTCTGAAAAGCATTTCTGTTATCTTGACTCTGGTGTTATCTTTCCTTTATGCAATTGCAGCAATGAGAACTTTGATGTCCTACAAGCGCAAAAGATTCTTGATGAGGATCATTATGGGTTGGATGATGTTAAGGAGAGAATACTGGAATTTATAGCAGTGGGAAAACTCAGAGGAAGCTCACAAGGTTTATTTTCTATTCTTTTTTAGATGTGACAGTGTTCTTATTATCCTGTGCAAAAGGTGTCATATTATTATATGTAACTTTCAGGGAAGTGGATCTGAAGAATGTTTGATTGGCTATAACTAATTCATGTCTTCTACCTGTTTAAGAGCATTCATGGACTGGCTCAATGTCTCATCTCACAATGCTGCGCCTTAAATTTATTTATTCAAGTTATACATAAGAAAATAAGGGAAGAAACATCCAAACTTTATCCAACTTAGCTGTTAAACTTGCTTTCAGGCTAGCATGGGTAGCTCTGTGACAGATAGTCAATCAGTAGAGAGAATTACCAAATTATATAGTTGGATATGTTTCCCCCCACAAATCCCTGATCTATCTAAAAATGTAATACCCTGTCTGACATTCTTGTTCTGTTCAAGGAAAAAGTCCATAAATATGCAGAGGGTTGGAGTTGAGGCTATTCTGAGCATCGAAAGCAAGATTAGAGTTTGCTAGGTGAGCAAATTTGAGGCTTTTCCAACACATGATCACCAGTGCTTGTGGTTTTATAGCGTCTGCTGGAGTTTGATGCACATGAGAGAGCTGCAAACAAGTGGCCAACCAGAGAGAAGTACGGGGCAAGCTTGGTTAACCAGCTTAGTTAGCCACAGAGCTAGGATAACAGAGAGGAGGTGGAGAGAAGGGAAGATGGGAGGAGAGAATGGGTGAGGTGGGTGATGATTGGGAGAGAGAAGAGCGGAAACCATAGCCAAGGAAGTGGGTAATTGTGCAGCTTGGTGATAATATGGTGATCAAGGAGGTTGTTTTGTCAAGGCTGGGTGGGATTTTTTTCTTAATCATGCAATTGGGTTCCCATTTGGTGCTTCTTTCAAGGAAAAGAGCTGCTGAAGTTCAAGTGCTTGAGCGCTTTCAGAGATGATTTGCGGGATGTTTATAAGATCATGTCTCCAAGGCAGCACACTTACCGTTATGAAAGGCTGGGTGGTGATCCTCGTTTATGTAGCAAAGAGATTAGAGAGATTGGAGAGAGACTTATCGTGGAGTTATCGTGGAGTTATGTAGAAGTATCACTTGGTTAATCGACTTGTCTGTTCCCCGACGCATTGTGGAGGTTTGGGGTTCAAGACTTAGAGTCCTTTTATCTTTTTCTCCGTGAAGAGTGGATTTGAAGATACTTAGAGCGGGATGCTTTGTGGAGGATAATTGGTTGGGAAATTCGGGATAAGGCATGGGGTTTTTTAGTCCCTATCAGTACAAAATGGGGACTTATGCTATCATCTCTCTTCACTATGGGCGTCGGTTCTAGGGTCAGATTTTGGCAGGACCTTTGGTGTGATGAAGAGGAACACTATAAATCCTCTCCTTCTCTGTTTTTGCTATAAGGATTTTGTGGTGAGGCACTCTTGGTTGATGGAAATGGTCCCGCTTGGAATCCTTTATCTAGGAGACTTCTATGATTGTGAGCTGGACACTGTCACTTGTTTTTGAGGTTGACTGTATTCGTTTATTGTTGGAAGAGTTAGGGAGGATAGAGTGGTTTGTAAGGGTAACTCTGAAGGTGGTTTTACCGTTAAATACTTTTACTCTCGGTTGGCTGCAGAGGTGGAAGGCTCCTTTTGGAGTTCTTCGGTTCCTCTTAGAGTCTGTTTCTTTGCTTGGAAGCAGCTTAAGGAATGCAGTGCTGAGCAGGGGGAAAATGTAGCAAAGGGGTAGACGGTTACTTGACTCTTGCACTACTTAGTGGGAAGGGGCTATCTTAGGACATGGTTTTTGCCTTTTTATTATTTCCTTGGGTTATCCCCCAGTCTGTTGTTGGGTTGTCATATTTTCCCCAAATTGTTTCATTCCTGTTAATATATTGAATTGCAGGGAAAATCATTTGTCTCTCTGGTCCTCCTGGTGTGGGAAAAACTAGTATTGGTCGTTCAATTGCACGTGCCTTGAACCGTGAGTTTTACCGATTTTCAGTTGGAGGATTGTCTGACGTTGCTGAAATCAAGGTAGACGATCTTTAAGAACTGAGATGAAGACATGATTGCAAATAGATGTAATGCATGCATCTTCTCTTGACCTTCAATACTCCTTTCAGGGGCATCGTCGAACCTATATTGGTGCCATGCCGGGAAAGATGGTGCAATGTCTGAAAACTGTGGGAACGGCAAATCCTCTTGTTTTAATCGATGAAATCGACAAGGTGTTGTACATCTGGCTTGATTATCCCTGTGTGGATCTTCTTCAAAAGTGTCAAATTATTTATTTTTAGTTCACATTTATCCATAGAGTTGAAGATTTACACATCGTTGATTAATTTCTGTATTCCAATGTGGTGGCTTTTGCAGTTGGGGAGAGGACACGCTGGTGACCCAGCAAGTGCTATGTTGGAGCTTCTTGATCCTGAGCAAAATGCAAATTTTTTAGATCACTATCTTGACGTTACAATCGACCTATCAAAGGTCAGTTTAGTGGTTGGGTATCCCTGATATATAGTTCGTCCATCCTTTACCATCTGGTCCTTAAAGCCAACAAGAACAGGCTGCAGTTCGAGGAAAGTTCACATAAAAAGATAGATCATCTTAACGATTCCAGCAACTCTTGTTACTACAGAATTTAACTGTAGTAATTTGCAAGCATCAAGTTAGAGCCACGAGTTGTTTTGGAATTGCTGATGCGTATTTTGATCCAACCATCAGATGAGATTACTTCGCGATACAAAGATTAAAAAAGTTTTAATTTTCCTTATGTTGACCAAGTTGAGCTAGCACCTGTCAGGTGTTGACTAAGCCGAAGTACTTTGATTTGGAATGGGTTCCCCATGATAAGGCATTTGAACAAAACGTATTACACCTTAAATCGGGTCAAATTCAAATTGTTTTTTGTCATTATTCATCTATGTCATGATAAGTTGCTAGAGTCCGTAGGACACAAGTATATTATCTGATAGTATTGAAACGTGTTGTTTATGTTGTTTTTTTTATATGTTGTCATCATCTGGATTATCTGAGTAGATCATTCTGCTGTTAATTGTACTTCATATGGACCACAGACACACCGTGTTGAGTTGAGACTGGTAATTCTGGAGTGCTTTTTCTCATCCTTAGATTTTCATTGCAGGTTTTGTTCGTCTGTACAGCAAATGTTGTTGAGAATGTGCCTAATCCACTCTTGGACAGAATGGAGATCATTTCAATTGCCGGTTACATTACTGATGAGAAAATGCATATTGCTAGGGACTATTTGGAGAAAACTACTCGTGAAGCGTGCGGGATAAAGCCTGAACAGGTATTATTTTGTTTCTCTAATTTTTAGAGGGTGACAGGAATTATTTTTTTTGTCCCCTTCTATTTATTGTCCAGCGTCATCCATTTTCTTGTTTTGAATTTAAAGAATTGCAAAGTCCTCCGATTTAGAGTTTGATATGTTGATTTCATTCTTATATATTCATAGAATTGAATATGCTGATTCAGTATTATTAACTTTTATGTGATGAGTAGTTGATGGTTTCCATTCAGGGAGATAGTAATAAACATTTTGACATAATGTGGATACGATGATCACAAATGAAAAGACACTCTTATAGGTAGAGATCTCGCTGTATATGGTCTCCATTAATAGATGTTGAAGGGTGACTGCGTTTCTTCTCAAGAATATGATGCTGTAGAGAAGTATAGTCTTCTGAAACTTGTAACCTCAGTAATATAGGGCCATAGTTTTTATTAGTTAGTTGAGACAGACTTTGAAACAAGGAGTCACTGGCTGCCATGATTGTGCTGTTATGGCTACGCGACCTTGCTTGTATTGTATATTTGCTTGTTATGGTTTCAGGAGTTAACACCCGTGATTCATTTACTATTATGTGAGAGACAAGTTAGGTTTTGGGTCCAAATTTTTAATTCCTTTGTCATGGTGGGTTTCCTCCTTAACTTAGAATTACGGTTGTATTCTTTGTGCTTATAAAACTCATCTCACTTTTTAGAGAGAATTTCATCAACCTCCTTGTGGATTTAAGAGGCTCCATGTAGATCTTATATTATCTCTTCTTTTTTAGTTGGTGTAAACTACGAGATCAATGCTTTTGGACTAATGATGGGAAGTCGAGTGGTGGTGGACATGCCTAGCAAATCCAATCCGCGATTTTATGTTGCATTGAATGTTTGTGTTTAGCAGTTTAATCATTTGTACAGTTACGTCCTCTAGCATATGATGAGCATGATTCCCACTTCACGTTTAGCAAATCCTACCTTGATTATGGCTTTGGGTGTTTTTTCTATTTCAAAGATTTCTTCTTATTTTTATTTGAGGAGTACAGAAAGTTGTTTCATGCCTGGATTTGGCAATGGATCATTAATAACGTTTAAAGCTTAAAATTCAATCGCACAATATCTAGTTGCTGTAGTTGCACCCAAAACTTAGGATATGTTAGCCCGGAGTAGGATCTGTTGCCTAGGAGCTCATAGAAAGGTAGCGAATTAGTATTTTCTTTTTAGAGCAAAGAGGAGTGGAGTACTGCAGGCAAGAGAAGCATAATCATAAATCCAAAACAATAATGGAGTTTGGCCCCTTCAGCTACTTAGGTGCAGGATAGAAGTTGCCTGGGATTCATGCTTGACCGAAATATTCCTTGCTAGCTGGAGCGTGAAATGGGTAAAGTTTGTAACGTCCTGATAATGCAGCCGTTGAGAACTAGGTTTGGAGACACTTCCTCTACACACCTTTGATTGTTGCTTTTAGCATGCGATGCGTTTCAAAAGGCACTTTCCAAAGCCTTTGAACAAAGATTACAAGCCTACAAGTATGAAATGCTATTATTGAACTTCAGGTTTCTGCTTGGTAACGGGCCATCAACTTCATATTTTGAATTTACTTGTTCCAGGTTGATGTGACAGACGCAGCTTTTCTTGCTCTAATAGAAAATTACTGCCGAGAAGCAGGAGTTCGAAATCTTCAAAAGCAGATTGAGAAGATTTATCGCAAGGTTTGCACAAATGCCCTATTTTTGTGAATTTTTTCTATAATGATGCGATGATTCCTTAGAACTAGGTGCCTCACTTATGGCTTTTTGGATTTCCAAATTTGCAAAACCTCTTGATAGAAAAAGTGTATGGGGTTTTGCTCTAAATGCAATTTTTTGCACTTTGCAGATTGCTCTGCAACTTGTGCGACTTGGAACACCAAGGAATAAAACTAAGGTTGGAGAAAAGACTCACCCTGGAGCAGAAATAGTCGAGGGTAGCAGTGATGAAGCCGTTGGAAAGGCTGAAACTGCGCAGGAGGATCAGTCGACTGCCCAAACTCGGTCCCCTGCTGGTGAAGCTCCTGATTCAAAGGTACCTAAGAAGTCGGACTCGGTGACTTGTTTCCCTCTTTTTCTTTTTTACTTGGATTTAGTTTTAGACGGAGCTCTTGGTACTGATCTTGGGATCCAATATTGAACATTGTAGACCTCTTCAGTCTGCCAAATGTTTCAAGTAAATACCAGTTTTTTTTTTTGAGAACTTGAGAAATTTCATTATTGATGTCAACTTGTCACCTTAGAGTCTTGGAATTTTGTGATTATTGAAGTTCACATACATTGCTGCTAAGTTTACTGGTGCTCGTCATCTTGGCAGGACCCAATAGAAACTAAGAAAAACCAGGACAACGAGGACTCAGAGACGGTTGAGAAAGTGTCGGTTGATGCACCAAACCTATCAGATTTTGTTGGCAAACCCGTTTTCCATGCTGAGCGCATATACGACCAGACACCAGTTGGAGTAGTGATGGGTCTTGCTTGGACTGCAATGGGTGGGTCCACACTGTATATAGAGACCACCCAGATTGAGCAAGGTGAGGGGAAAGGAGCCCTAAATCTGACCGGGCAACTTGGAGATGTGATGAAGGAAAGTGCCCAGATAGCTCACACTGTTGCCAGAGCAATATTGGCCGAGAAAGAGCCCGATAACACCTTTTTTGCCAATAGCAAGCTTCATCTCCATGTCCCTGCTGGCGCCACCCCCAAGGATGGGCCTAGTGCTGGTTGCACCATGATCACATCCTTGCTCTCCCTTTCAATGAATAAAGCTGTCAAGAAGGACCTCGCAATGACTGGGGAAGTAACGCTTACAGGGAAGATCCTTCCGATTGGCGGGGTATGTATTTAACATGATTTCTTTGCATTTTACCTCGTTGGCCTTTTCGCCTGAGAACTTTGCATTACTTTTAAAGTCTTAAACCCCAGCCCAGGCCCAAAAAGAGAAGGAACGCTAGACTTGTAAGCAGGTTTTTTTGGCATATCCGGCTAGATTTTCTTTATTTTGGATTTGAATTATGCCGGTATCAACTCAAGCATTCATAAGACAGTGAAGAGTTGAAATAGATTACCATCACTTTTATCCCTACTGCAACTACCTTTGAAGGGCGAACGAGTTAACAGTCAAGCCATTTGATTATTTTGCACGTTATGGAGTCTTTCAAGTCTAACGGAGTTGTCTTCTTGTGCAAATTAAAGGTCAAGGAGAAGACAATAGCAGCGAGGCGCAGTGGTGTGAAGACCCTCGTATTTCCTTCAGCAAACAGAAGAGATTATGATGAGCTTGCGAAGAACGTGAAGGAGGGCCTTGAGGTACACTTTGTAGACGACTACAGTCAAATTTTCAAGTTGGCTTTTGAATGACTGCCATCAAGACGGACGATGAGCCATTGTCGCCGACTGCGCTATTTTTGTATTGATCCACGCATCCACATAGCAGAGCTGGGTTCAGGGTAGTCGTATTTGTTCTAAAGGTTAAATCCGGGAGTAATCCCCCATTGTTTATTCACTTCCTTTTAACCCATTTGTAACTTGTAATTTTGGCGATACGGCCGCCCCCTCATGATATATGGAAGTTCAATCTGTCCGCTTCCCGTGTATTCATTAGACATTGAGCATTTTAATTTGAAGTAATAGCAGCGTACATTACGCTTTGAAGAGGATTTGTTTTTTGCTTAGGGGACTACGTTGTTCAGAGCCTAGATGTAGTCGGCGAAATTGCTACGGAGTATATGCGTTCCTTTCAAAGGAGTTGACTCTTTTGCACTTGAGACGTGGAAACTTTTATGACATTTGGTAAGTACAAGAAATTCGAAAATCTTATTTCATACTTGAACTAGTTTGCTTTACTTTCTCGCTACAGGTTTAGACCACAAAAAAGACATTAGAAAAGCCATTTGTTGAGGGAACTAAGAATTGGGTTATCATCTCCCAGAATTTGGTAATCATCTCCCAGCTTTTATTTTTCGTCATTATCAACTCATTCTAATCAGCAAGAGTGGTATCATAATTACAGCGTATTTAATCTTAATATTGTTTATACTTGAAACAAGTTCTCTAAGACGAGTCTGTCTGGGCATGATTGAACGACATTCTCAATGGCTTAACATCATCAATTAGCCAAATAATGCATTTTTAGCGACAAATAAGAGTGTAAAGTAAAAGCTCTCCTATTCATGAATTCCAAACTGTGTAGTCCCGCATGCCCCTCCTCCGAGATTCCATTATCTTCGAGCTTTTCACTTTGCCTATGAGCAAATCAGTTATGTTAGGATTGCACCATACAAAAAGAGGAAGAGATCGACCAGCATAAGGAAATAAAAGTGTCTAAGAAATAATAGAAAGTTTTATGATCAACAGAAGAAACAAGAGACTTATTACAAAATAAAATCCTCATATTGTACATGTAGGTCATTTTCATGATTGTTGTATCATATATTCTTTTTTAGTGTGTGGATTCGTATTTTCTATTGTAGTCTATCTGTTAGGTATCATATTTTTCCAAAGACGGAGCCGGAAAGTATAAGTGGAGGGAGCAAAAATGTCATAAAAAAATTGATGACTAGTATAAAAGAATTCACGTTACTACCGAATATCTTCAACATAAAAAAATTACTCAATTCTACTACTAATCATATAAATTTATTATTTATAGTGATTTATTTAACTTGGTAAGGTTAGTCAAAACAGTTTAATCTTACATGAAAGACACTTAATTCTTATTATATATATCTAATACTAATGTGGTTATTAATGTATTGAAAACAATAATCACATATAATTTAACTGACTATAAGAGTTTATGAAAAAAAAAAGAACTCTATTCATGTTTCTTTGTAATTCGAAGATTTGAAATATGAAATATAGAATAATGAAGATGAAACAAAAAAATTGAGTAAGACAAAGATTATAATAGCAGATAGCACAAAAACTAAAAATTATAATAAAATGAAACCCATATATATATATATATATATATATTTACAATACAATGACATCTTTATAATATTTTAAATATGATTACTCATTATTCAAAAAGTAAAAAATGTTCCCAGAAATTTGGGTGGGGGGTTGCCGTGGCCCCATAGTCATGGAGGTGGTGTGCCCCCTGTAATTTTTTGAGACGACATGTGCACCCAGTCTAATTCTCATTATATTCATGTGCTCTGAGACTTCCGGCCATTTATCTCTCTGTCTACAAAGAAACGACAGGCAATACAAGTCTTTTTTGCTTATTATATATATATATATATATATATATATATATATATATATATATATATATATATATATATATATATATATATATATATCGGAGAAAGTGATGGAAATTGAAAAATATTAGTCTAGATGCTTCCTTTTACAGTAGCTCTTTTGCTTTGTCATTTACCACTATTATTCAAGATAATATAATTATATTTTTGGTGTTTAATTTCTTCATTTCGTATTCAAGTTTCATTTATTGCCTTCTTGAGGTTTTGAGTTCCATTCAAGAGTAAATGGAAGATCTTTCTTTAATGCATGTGCGTAGTGATCAAGATCATGCAAGAGACGGAGCACATAATGATGCGGTAGAAGACTTAATTGTTACAGTTTGCCACATTAAAGCCTAACTCTAAAACCTCTAATATGGTGTAATATTCAGGGTTTTAATATGGCTTCCCCTCCTCTTGATTATGCTTTTAGGTTGAGAGCTAATCTTTGATATGTTGTAAGAGCTAGGCCGAGATCTTGCCCATGCCACCCCATGGTCTTTAGGTTGCATCTGCCAATGATCTCTGCTAGATCGAATCATCTCATATTCCACGCTTTACGTGAGAGCATCTGTTAAGTCCCACATCGACCACACATGGAGTTTGAGATTGGTTCTTATAACTAGTGAACTTCTTCTTTTGAGCATGTTAGTTTTGCGTTAGCACCCCTTTTCGCATTACTCCATACCGTGGCACTTTCATGTGCATAAGACGACTTATACACTACTATAACTCTGTATACAACTAATGTTATTATCTAAGATTAACTAGATTAAACTAAACAATGAACACTGCACAATTATCCTGTAATACACCTTCCTATTTCATGTTCTCTCTACCTTAGTCTTACTTTAGGCTAAGGTTTTGCTATCAGAGGAGCCTCTCACGCGAGATCCTCATGAACTCTTTTAGTTGTTTGGTCCCAAATTGAACCGCCTTGCGCACTTTTTTCTCCTTTTGACTTGATCGATCGGGAGCTATATTGGCGAGAAAGAATCTATGTCACCATTTTATTTTGCCAAACTCCAAGCCTTCATGATCTAGCTCACTTCTTGTATGAAAAAAATGACAAGGTTGACCTAACAATGACCAAGTAATTGAATTAAGGGTTTTAATGACAAAATTGCCTCATGAGGTTTACATATATTTACACTTTGCTCTTCGTGTTTGTATCTTTTTCAATAATGTTCATTGAGATTGACAAAATTATTACAATTTTGGACGCTAAATTCGCATGTGCAGTGCACATGCTATTTTGGCACGAGCAGAACCGTCATTTTCCCTACTCCTATCTTTCCTTTGTCACTATGTTCCTCTGCTTCTTCTTCTTCTTCTTCTTCTCTCTCTCTCTCTCTCTCTCTCTCTCTCTCGGTTTTAAACCCATTGTGGAGAAGCAACTTTGACTCAATTTTCTAATTGGTTCTAAATCATATTTTGGTTAGGAACAAATTGATTCATGATCCTCTATTGGAATAGATGATCATGGTATATTCACATGTTTAAAACAAATGGAAGGTGAATGAGAAAATTGACGTTGAAGTTGGTGGTTCAACTTGAAGGGAAGAGAGAATCCCACATAGAAGAATAAAGTCAATGTTGTCTCCTTATAAGGCTTAGCCTTGAGCTAAGGGTTGAGCCCCTTGGGGGTACCCATGTTTTGTAAGGAGGGAGGACCTAGGTTAGGTCCACCACACGCGCGCGCCGCCCGCCCCGTCCCGGTCCGTGGCTTGGGCCCATCAGGCTTTATTCTTTTTGGGACAAAAACATTTTAAATGAATTTTATTTATTTATTTTCTTTTCCGAAAGTTGTGACCTTTCCAGCTAGCAGTTTATTCTGTGAAGAGTTGCACCCCCCAGTGAAAACTATGTGTATAAAAACGAGTAAGTTTTTCAGAAAGAATTAATTTTTTCCCGAATTATTTTATGTATTATTCTGTCTCCGAGTTTCCTGTGTCCGGAAAGAGTTCTGTGCCATTGTTTTGGTTCGCCGGGTCTGAAGATTTGGAGTGCTCCTATTTTCAGAAGTGCTACCATTGTATCTTGGGAGGCTTTTTGTCAAGAGACCGTCAGCACCGTTGCGGGACAAATAAAGTCTTAAGGACAATGAATCAAATTCACGCCTCGGTTCTCCATTACTGTTTGTCTGATTTTGCTGTGAGTTAATTTTAATTGTTCTTGCTAATACTGTTTGTTCTGTGTAGTAAACTACATTTCAGTATTTTCGTACTTAGTTGATTTCTGCACAAGTATACACAAAGCCATCTTATTTTCAACAGTTTGAAGTCTAATACAAACTCTATCAAACAATCCTTCTTAATTTCCTCCCTCAAGCTAGGATCAATATTCTCATCCACCCTTCCTTCTCTAATACAAAACTGTGCCTAGCCAACCAGACCCCATTGCTCCTCATCTGTGCTCAAATTCACCGCCGCGTCCAACACAGCGTCTCAAACATCACCACCCCAAACGCGTACATGTCTAATTTCCTTGTTAGCCCTGTCTAGCTGGATGCTCATGCTTGTGTGGAGGTAATCCAGCCCGTACGCCCGCGCCAATGCCGATCCTAAGACGCCGTAGCCGTACACTGTAATTCTTCCCCGTTCTATGCAAGTGATCGACAAAGGTTCCCCGCAGCATGTACTCATAAACGAGGATCATCTTGTCTGGCTCGTTGCAGTAACCGATTAGCAAGACGAGGTATTGGTAGCGAAACCTGGAGAGCATCTTGATTTTCATTCAGAACTCTCGGGCTCCTTGGCAGAAGTGGGGGTTCATCCACTTCATGGCGATGGTCATGCTCTCGCCATTGGTGATTAAGCCTTTGTACACTTTTCTAAACCTGCCTCGGCCGATGACTAGTTCGTCAGCGAAGTTGTCTGTCGTTCACGATTAGATGTCAACGAGTGAGAATCGGCGGCTGGATGAGGATGACGTAGATGGTGGGCCGTCTTTGTCGCTCATATTCTAAAGGGAAACATATTGCTAAAAAATTAGTGGTGGTGAACTTGCTAGTGGACCGTTTCGTTTGAAGTCTAATAGGCATTGTTTGATAGAGTTTCTGCACACACACACACACAGAGAGAGAGAGAGAGAGAGAGAGAGAGAGAGAGAGAGAGAGAGAGAGAGAGGAAGAAGAAGAACATAGTGAGAAAGGGAAGATGGAAGCGGGGGAAATGACAGATCTGCTCGTGCCAAAATGACACGTTCACCGCACATGCGGCTCCAAAATAGAATGGCCTTCCAATTTTAGAGCCGTTTGCATTGATTTTGTTAATTTCAGGGAATATTATTGCAAAAGTTGCAAACACAGGGAGTGAAACACAAATACGTGTAAATCTCGGAGGACAGTTTTGTCATTAACCCTTGAATTAACGCTGATGGGGAAGTGTCGTTGGTGAGTCTCATCTCTTTGCAACATACACCAAAGTGTACCATTACAATTTTTGGCTTTATTTTTCTTTTCCTTTTTCCTCTTCGATAAATTATTGTTAATGCATGGGTCTGAATAATGTAGTCTAGATTAAATTTACTGCTATCTTATTATAAAGTATTTGGTATACTTTGGTCTCATAGGCAGCAGTTTGGAGCAACGCATTAGACCACTTATTCAAAGCATGACAAGAAATTCGTGTGTGCGCATGAAGCACGTAGTATTGCCACAAATTAAAATTTAAATCTTGTTATCATTGGGTTAGTTCCTTTGCCTTGTGAGTAGGATATCTACGTTATTCTTTATACATGCCACTAATAAAAGCTTAATTTTGTGATCAACATACCTGTGGAGCATGTTTAATCTGCTGCATTGATTGGCAAACTTTTCGTGTACGACGAGAACGATGATCTTATTAAGACATCTAACCCAAAACTAATTGATTATGAAAGGAGAGGCTTACAAGACTTATACGTATTAAAGTATTATTACTTATTTATACGATGTCGGATCTTACACATGATATAGAATTTATATTTCTCAACACGCTACCTCCTGTGTCGCCAGACTAATATTTTGAGCGGACCTAACACGTGGAGAAATAGACTGGGTGGTGGTGGATCGATTAGCTCTGATGCTATGTCAAGACATCCAACTCAAGTGAATTGACTATAAAGAGAGAGATTTACAATACTTATAGATTGGAATATACGTATTAATTATTTGTCCATATGTGAGATCTTACACCCGATGCGAGATTTGTATTTCTCAATAGGAGTTGCTTCTTACATACACACAGAAAACGTTGCCACCAAAATATTCCTCTCTCCTAGGCTCACCCAACTAGATTGGATGACCTCTTTTACTTTTGTATTCATATATATTTTGTGCATTTTACATTTTTTTGTAAGACTCATGCGAGAGTCCTTTTCCATATTTTCTGTAAGGCCGTAACGTCATAGCTGCTGGCTGCTATCCACCTCATCTGTCTTTATTCTCCATAATATCAAAAGAAAGAGAAAAAGTTAGAGTTTTTGCCCTGAATAATTCTTTTTTAATACTTAATTATTCCTCTACTTTATTTTTAACCTTATTTATCTATCTAACCTATTTTAAAAAATCTTGATTTCAAATAGAGATTTCAAGAGAAAAAAAAATGTGATTCCAAATTACCTTTTCTAGCAAACGTTATTATGAAATTTCTGTTAGAAATCAAGATTTCTTTCAATTTTGTTTAAATTAGGCAAATATATTGAAAATGTGATTTGGAACCACATTTTCTTCGGTTAAAATATCTATTTAGAACCAAGATTTTTAAAAATGAGTTAGATAGGTCAATAGAGTTGAAAATGGGGTAGATGAGTAATTAAGTATTAAAAAAAATTATTTAAGAAAAAAACTCAAAAAAGTTATGCAAGGGTCACCTCACCAGGAAGACTAGCAATGTTAATTTGGATATGCGCTGGTCCAATCCAACAGTGTAATTTAACACCGTTGGATAACACGAGACTAAATAGGGCCAATTATCAGGTCTGCTCGTATATTGGAAAATAAGTAGGTGGGCCTTACCTTTAGTTTACAAAAAAAAAAAAAAAGCCCTACAAATATGACAGCTCCAAAGTAAATAATGCTTCCACAAATGTTAAAATTTTGCTTACATAATAGGGCTAAAAAGGAAAAAAAAAAAGATTAAAGAGCGACAACAATTATCTCTTGTAGGGAAAAAACTGGAAACAATCTCTTTGAAATTCTTCATTTAAACACATTCTAAAAGTCAAAAAAAACTCACAGATGCACGGTAAAGGGGATTTTGGGCTTTCGAAAAATTCTTTTACGTTAGTGTTCATACCCTATTCTGGTCACACCCCAGGACCCGCTAAGGGACCCACTTTGCGTGACACATCACCCAATCAGCGGTCAACTTTTCAACGCTCAAGAGCCGGTCAAAGCAACGCATGCTCAAGTCACGTGAACTGCTCGTGAAGCGACCTCGGCGTGCCTTCCACCTTGGGGGTCGGCCACCTCAAGGGGTCGGCCACCCTATGGGGTCGGTCACCTTGAGGGGCTCGGCCACCCTTGGGGGTCGGCCACCGCAAGGGGTCGGCCACCCTATGGGGTCGGCCACCTTGGGGTCGGCCACCCTATGGGGTCGGCCACCCTCGGCCATGAGGTCGGCAACCTGCCTTGACGACTGACGACCGTCGTTCGCGACCGCGCTCCGCTGTAGTCGCGACGACCTTCGCTCTCGGCCGTGCTCCGTCGCCGTGACGACCCTCGCTCGCCGTCGCTCGCTCATAGTCGTGACGACCGTCGCTCGCGACCGCTCTCCACCATAGTCGCGACGACCATCGCCCTTGACCGTGCTCCGTTGTCACGACGACCGTCGCTCGAGGCCGCGCTCCGCCGTAGTCGCGACGACCGTCACTCTCGGTCGTGCTCCGTCGTCGCGATGACCGTCGCCCGTAGTCACGATGACCGTCACTTGTGGCCGCTCTATCGCCATGACGACCGTCGCTCACGGTCGCGTGCCATCCACGCAACGACCCCTGTTGCTCGGACGTCACTCCGCGACCCCCGTCGCTCGGAGGAAGTTACTCTGCGACCCTCGTCGCCCGCACTCTGTCGCCCCCATGCGCCGCTCCACAGATACAGTCGCGCCCCCCCTGGCGCTCTCTGTCACATTACAGTGCCCCCGGCACCTCACTCACTTCGCCGCGCCCTTGCGCCCCGCTGATGATACGTGCCCTCGGTACTAAGTATTGCTCCGCGACAGTCGTTGCTGCGCCCTTGCCCCATTCTCATGACTCGTGCCTCCGGCACCAGGTAAGGACTCGCGACAGTTGTCGCAGCGCCCATGCGCCACAATCAAATGTCTCGTGCTGTAGGCACCGTGCCCATGCACCACAATCATGTTATATGCTTACGGGATGGGCTCACAACCTGAAAGCCATCGCCGTCTTCATTCCAGGGGGCTTCGCTCCGTGCTCCGGCACGAGGACCCTTTGCAGTGGGATAGGCGACTCCTCCGGGACACTATCTCTGCCAGGGTGCCTGCGTGACTGGCCTACGTGCTCTAGCACTGGGGGCTCGCGTCGGCACCCCTAAGGACTATGACCCCCGGGTCACTCCGAGATGGGAGCAGGTCTTTGGAAGGGCATCTTGCCTAGTCCACCTGGCAGCTAGGCGTCGGGTCTTCCCCACCGCTGCCAGGCCTGTGGGATTCAGTAAGGGCTTGGACTGGAGGCTGGGGCAACGGGCTACTCTGACCATGCTACCGCAACATGATCAATCTCATCAGACAGGCAGAGAGATGTTGCAAGGGCAGGGCAGCACGAACTTAGGGACCGACAGTCCCAACGGAGAATCAGTGCTTTGGCCCCCTGGTGACGTGTCGTTCCCAGGGGGTGACACATGTCAACTTATGACACATGCACATTTTTGCCTATAAATAGTGGACTTTGAAGATTTTTCAAGGATCTTTCTCTCATTTGAGCTTTTCACTTTCTCTCTCTAGAAAGACATTCTCTCTGAAATTATAGTTAGAGAAACACACTTGGGCTCACGTCCACGAGCCCTCGACGCTGCGCCCTTGTCACGGACCGTCGACTGTCGCCCCTGTTCGTCGTCCCCCTGCCTGCGCGGCTCTGCCAGCCCTCCGACCTGTCTGGGGAGCATTGCCCTCGGCCCTTACGCCGTCCTTGCTGTCTCCCGCGTTGCCTACCTGGAAGCTGACACAGACTGCATCCTTTGTGGCACCTCCACGCAACCGCGAACCATTTTCTGCATCATCAGTTAGTAATCGAGAGCCATACGATAATGTCTAGTTCGGAGATCTGCACTCCATTTTTAATATCTTTATACTCCACTTAGGCTATCAAACAGCAAAATAAGTACATGGAAATGTATTTAAAAAGTCCTAATTAAGCTATTTAGTAATAAAAACGAATTGTAAGTGATAAAATGTGGAGTGAGATTATTAATTTTCTTGTCTTAAGCATAGAGAAAATTCATACTTTAGTCCCACATCTATTCGAGTTATTATCCCCAACTTTTGGGTCTTATTTAGTTCTCTTTCACTCCTTCATGTTCAAGTTCAATAGCACATACCTAGGGCTGTATACGAACTGAGTTCGAGCCGAACATGGCCATGTTCGAACTCGTTCGTTTATTCTAAAGTTGTGTTTGAACTCAGCTCGTGTTCGTTAAGCATATATAGTTCTGTGTTCGTGTTCGGTTCGTGAAAATAATCAAAAGATTGAACTCGACTCGGCTCGTTCGTTTAAGCTTCACGAACCGAGTTCGAGCTTGAGTTCGTGTTTGTGTTCGTATCAACTTATTGCTACAAAGTACAAACTAACTAGATTAACTTAGAGACAACCTGGAAACCCATTGGTAATTAACAATTATGTTCTTCCATACATTCATTACTGTAGCCACAAATAACCAGCAGGGTCTCCGACAGTGTAATATCTGCATAATTTTGGGCACATAAATAATAATAATAAATAAATAAAAATAAAAAATTGGGGGTTCTTTTGCAAATATTTGAAGTTGGGGGGCTAAGGGTATAATTTCATAAAGTATAAAAAAATTATGGGGTTGACACCTCATTTTAGCTAGGTGACTAAGCCAAACATAACAATTTTTATGGGAAGGATAAGTTTCGGGTGAAAGAAAGGAAAAGCAGAAAGGAAAAGAAAAAGAAAACAAAGAAGAGAAGAGAAACAGAACGACAAGAAAGAAACAGAGCAAGAACGAAGAAGAAGAAGAAACGGGGAAGGAGAAAATCGAAGAGAATCTGTAAGGAGCAATTCTTTTCTGCTTACTTTTGTATGCACTTGTGACCAAGGGTTTGAAGCTTGTGTGCATGAGGTTGATGGTGGGGCAAGGGTGGCCACGGCTGTGTTGTGCGCAGTGAACGAAAGCATGAGAAAGTGTGTATGTGCCGTGAGACCATGTGGGTTTATATATGTTGGGGTAGTTAAATGAATAATCTTGTGGGTTGATAGAGTGTTTGCAAGGAGGTCGAGTGGGTGTACGGTTTATCTTCATATAACAGTGTGTGTGTTCTTGCGCAGTGGGGGTATGTAGGGGTAATTTGAGTGGGTTAGGTGGATATATGTAAAATATGATGTGTATAAGGGTGTTTAAGAGAAGAAATGGCGAGTGGTAGTGAAATTCCGAGGAGTTAAATGTGTGTTATGCAGGTTTAGCGTGTGTATTGTGTGCGTTCTTGAGAGGTGTGTGCGGGTGGATGTATGTGATGATTCGAGCATATGTGTTTGTGTTAAATGAGTTGTAATGTGTGTAAGGGTGTAAAATTTAGGTGTGTAGGTGTGTAAGTGTATAACAGTGTGTGTATAGGAGTGTGCAGGTGAGTGTGCTTCGGCTGGAAGAATGAAGAAGATGAAGTGTGTGTGTGTGTGTGTGTGTGTGTGTGTTTAGGTGAAATAGTGTGGGTATTGATGTGAATAATGATCGTTATTGTCACTAAAGGTAAGAATTAATTAGGCAGTGTTTTCAACGAATTTTTATAAATACCTAGGTTCACAATTAGACAAAGTACAAAACTGTAACCCTTATTGATTTTACGAGACGTACGCCCTGGAATGTTTTGGGAATTTTCGGGACCCGTAAAGGGTGCTAAATTGGGGCATCGGCTAACTAAAATCAACGAATTATTTGGCATAGTAAATTAAATTATTTTAATCTGAAACTTTTATAAAAACCTTAATTTATTGATATGATACATTATCTAAAATTTCATACCATTTCGAAGTCAATAAGTATTTTTAGCCGAACCAGCTTTTAAGCGCTCGGTCTAGATAGCGGTTCGGGATTTTCAAGCGAAAATTCCCTAAAGTACTTGTTAGCCGAGAAATTAATCTAGGATGCTTAAAATAATATTTTAAGATATTTTTGGAAAATTTTCGATGTCGGAAACCCTCAGGGGTATTTTGGTAATTTTACCTATTAAAGGTGTTTTTGAGTAAATTTACATACTTTAGGGCTATTTTAACAAGTTTAATCATGGGAACACTATTTTGGTGATTAGGGATGCGAGGAGTATTTTGGTAATTTTTACCCCAGGGGCGTTTTGGTAATTTTACATATCCGGCAAGGGGGTCTTTCTGAGAATATGCGTGAGTTAATATTGAGTTATAATACAATGATGTAAGTTGTCTTCTAATCTTTGAACTGTTCTGTTTAGGCTAACGCAAGGAGTAATTCGATTAGGTTATCGTAGCGGCGAACTAGGTAAGGGTTTCTATCCAAACCTCAAACCATCAATTTGCTTCTATAATTATTCTTTTGTCTACTCATGTCCGTTGTTGAACTCCAAACGTACATTGATTTCGATATATTATTGCCAAGTAAGCCCTGATGTTGAGCTTGATTCGATTATTGAACTCTTATCGGTGCTCACTTTTTACTGCGTATTGAGCATTGATCTGTGCATTGATTCTGAGATAAATGTCTTCTGTATACTGACATGGGAATCTGTTCTGAGGTGGGCGTTATAAGGCTGGTCTGAATCCTGCGTGGGACGCAGGCTAGTACCTAAATGGACTAGTATTCTTGTATTTCATGCATGTGTACATTTTCTGAGCCTTGCCTGTATGGCATTGCTAGTACCCATGATCAGTATCTTCTGAATGTATGAGCATTGTATCTAAATTTATTGTTTGAAAATATCTGAGCACAATTGTTGAGATGCCTGAACTATTCATCTTGAATTGTTGTAACTCCCTCCGAGATTATTTTGAACGACCTTACTGAGCTCTCAAAAGCTCACCCTTAGTTGTTCTGTTCTGCAGGTAGTCCGTAGCGGTAGCTTGTGTGAGGGAGGTCAGTATCAGGTAAGGTCTTAAGGCATCTACTCTAGACTATGTACATAGGACCCCTGCGTGGGCCTATATAGCTAGTGTGCTACTTAAGAATTATGTACGATCTGTAATATCTTAAGTCAGGAAACTTTTGTTGTGGAACTTTATGTGTTGGAAGAACTTAGCGTGACGTCGTTTAAGAAATTTGAAATTTATGACAGGTGCTCTGATCTGTATGATATTATAGGTTAACGTCCCAGGAGTCCGGAGCGATGGAGTTCCGGATTTCCGGGGCGTTACAGATAGAAGCAAAAGTGAGAATCAATTATCAAAGTAACGCAATATCCAGCACTGGTTCAAAGAGAAACTAGAAATAACAAGCACTGGTTCAATCAACACTCCCATCTTCTCCTTTCTATTAGTATACCGGTAGTTTTGTTATATACAACAATGTGAAAAGGTACTTATAATTTTTCTATGAGATACATGCCCATGACCAGCTAAAGAAAGAGTAGAAACTAGAAAAAAATCAAATCATACTTCCGAGAGTTGAAAATATACCAGAGAAAGAGATCTAATCTGATCACTTTAGAGCAATAAGCTCTAATTAGCTTGTCCATGACTGTGAATGAGAAGATACCGATCAGAGAGCCTTCAAAGATCAGAAGACTTGGCTTTTGTGGAGGAGCAGCTGCCATTTGTGAGCCTCTGGCCTGACTTGGTGGTGGTTTGGCCTGCTGTGTGGGCGGTGGTCTGGCCGGTGATGTGGGCGGTGGTCTGGCTGGTGGTGATCTTGTGTGATGAAGAGAGGGGGATAAGTGTGATTGACTGTTTGAGAAATAGAGAGAAGAAGGCGGTATGAGCGGTGGTCTGGCGGCGGTGCAAGGTGTGGTCTGGCCGGTGGTGATCTTGTGTGATGAGAGAAAGGGGGCACAGGGTGCTTGATTGTTCTAGAATCAGAGAGAAGGAGGCGGTATGAGCGGTGGTCTGCCGGCGGCGTGGGGTGTGGTCTGGTCGTCGCCCGTCGGTGTACTGATGAGAGAGGGGGCACGGGTGTGACTATTGAGACTTGATGTGAATGTCTCTGAACTCTGAGGATGAGGGAAATGAGTTTGGTGAGGATAAGTGATCCACGAGCTTCCACGTCCCAACGCACCTCCCAAATCCCAATACACAAATATTTTTAGTAGGTCTAATATATTGTATTTTTTAATGAGTATAAACGAACCAATGTTTTTTTAAGACTCGGCTTGTGTTCGGTTCGTTAAATAAATGAGCCCTCTTGTTCACAAACATTAATAAACAAACAAAATTATGTCCAACTCGGCTCGTTTATTAAACGAGCCCTGAATTTGTGTTCGTGTTCGGTTCACTTATTACATGAACGAACATTAACGAGTTTTAGAGAGAACAAACATCGAGCTGTTCGTGAACAGCTAGATTCATTTACAGCCCTACACATACCTGCCATTTGGAATGGGTTGTGTTGGAGAATCACAAGCGTAAAATGGGAAAGTTAAGATTTGATGCTCTTAAAAAATAGCTTCGCACATTACATATGACAAGAGTATGAATATTTGTGAAATTACCCGAAATAACATTCTACCATATTGATATTGGGGGTGCAGTCATGTAGGAATGTCATGAGAATTATCGAAACTTACCCCGTATATAAGTGCACCACAATAGAATAAGACCCTATCTCTTTAGGAGCTTCTTCCCGAGGGAAGTACCACATACTCACCTTCTTTCAGCACTAGAAGCAACTCATGCTCTTCGTGTTTTGCTTCCCCGTCGACTAACCTTGACCGTCGCACCCTTTCTGTCGCTCAAACTTCTATTCCGTATAAGTTTTCTTCCTTCTTCCTTGTCGAACCAAACCAATGCAGCCCTTGACATGTCTCCTCACACGGGGGAATGATGCCGTTATCAACATGTTCCTGTAACACCCTCAATCGCACTCCCTCCCCTTTGCCACTCCTTGTTCTCGCCATGATACCAATGAAATATGGGTGTATTGGCTTAAGTTCTTAATGAGATGCCGTGCACACGCATTGCGTGTGTGATTTACAGGCATTACAAACTATGGGCAATGTATTTTGAGATAATATGCTTACTCACTGTCGCTTACAAATACAATTGATAGATTGTAATTTGAATTTTCTTCAGATTTGGGAGAGAAGGGAAAATGTAGAAAAGAAAATGGGTAGTTACCCGCAGAGAGTGGGTGTTTGTAACTAATGGTTTTATAGAGAGTGGGTAGTTATATTTTACAAATTTGTCTTCATAATGGATACATGTCAGTGCCGGAGTCACTCTCAGTGTAACACTAAAAAGATATTAAACCAAAAATAGACTTCTAATTATATATAGTATAAATATATCAACTTGCTCTCTTCTTCATTTATTGAAAATAATCTTCAATTAATTAGTACTATGTTTTGAGTAATATATCAACATGATGCTCGCACTACTATTATAAGCTCACACATTGAAATAGTAAGCGGTCATTGCTCAAATGGATATGGAAGGACATGCCTTCTTGTTAATGATTTTGTCACCGCCATGTATTTTAGATACGACACTCTCATTTTTCATGACTTACAAGTGCAAGTATAACTAGATGTAAGTGCACGTGTAAAATTATGTCACCTCCACGTTGAACTGTTAACTATAAGTACAAGTGTAACGGGTGGACGTGGAGAGTGATGTTAATTTCGCATCGAGTTAGTATGAAATTTAAGGGAAAATTGCGTAAACCACCCTTGTGGTTTGGGCCTTTTGCAAAAAGACCCTTGCCGTTACAAAACTTGCAAATGACCCCCTGAAGTAGCAAAAATGTTGCAACTGATGATTTCTGTAACAAAATAGTTGAACTGCCTAAATTGCCCCTCCATATAACCCCTAATTTTACATCTAGGCTTTTTTAATTTTAATTTTTTTTGAATGATGCCCATTGCCGGATCTACCCGTTCCCAGTCTTGGTCGCCGGCCGTTCTATGGTCATTCTGCCTGCAACTCGGCCATCGCTGGTGATCGGCGCTCCCTCTCTTTCCCCCTCTTTTTCCCCCTCCTTTGGCCTGCCATTAACCCTATCCAACTGCTCCACCGATTGATTGCCATAAACCCTAGCCCATTGCGCCGCCACCATCCTGATTCAACAACCAAAACCCTAGCCTATCTGAAACCAGGACCATTCGGGGGGGGGGGGGGAACCCTATAACTGCAATTACGGTTTCGATCAAGCCCCGTTAGGCTCACCACTAGCCCTGTCCACCCACCATGACCAGTGTCGCCGCCCACTAGCCTCGCCATCAACCCCATACTTGCTATGGCACCACCATCTTGATCCATCATCCTCTTCCTGTTGCCTCACCTGTTTGCTTGCGCCGGCCTTAATTAGGGGGTGGGCTTGTGCCGATGAAGGGCCTCAATCGCGGGGGGAGAAATGGATCGATGTGGCGGTGTAGATCGAGTTCACGGTGGGGATGTAGATCGAGTTCATGGAGTGGTTCGCAGTGGGGGAAATGGATCGAGTGGCAATGCAGATCAAGTTCGTGGTGGGAATGCAGATCGATTTTGCTGTGGGGTTCGTGGTAGGGTGAAATGGACCTAGCAGCAGTGAGGAAGGGTTTATGGCGATTGTGGTGCAATGGGTGGTGGCAGAAATGGGCTGTGTATGGGGCGTGGTGAAGGTTAGATTAGACTAGAGAGAAATTGAGATTTGAATAGGAGTAAAAAAAGAAAATGAGGGTTTTTTCGTCTTTTTAAGGTATCAAAACACATTTTTCAAGAGTGTGACGAACACGTTCCGTTAATTTAGACGATTTGTCTAACAGTTGCAACACTTTTGCTACTTCAGGGAGTCATTTGCAACTTTTGTAACGGTAGGGGTCTTTTTGCAAAAGGCCCAAACCACAAGGGTAGTTTACGCAATTTCCCCGAAATTTAAAATGCACATATGTGACACATTAGTAAACCAGAATCTTATTAGTTTAAGCTTTTAAGTTGGATTGGACTTATCCTGTTTATTTATCATTTCCCAATCCAAATTTATTAGAACAACATTCTTCTCTTTTTTTTCCCCGATATTTTTGGGTTAAGTTTTTTTGATTTAATAGAACAACTTAATAGCAAAACATGGAAAATAGTATTTGAGTTTTGGTCTTGCATGCCAGGCGACACACAGTAGATACTTTGTACATCGAGAGTGATGAAACAGTTTAATTAATCAACTTTGATGTCGTTAGATTAGCTATGAGGTTTTTTTTTTTGCTCGTCCTGTCGGTGTGCTTGAGTTAGGACAGTTGGTTTAGTTACTATTTTTGGCATGTGACATTTTGGCTTCATTGTTGTTGATAATGCTTATGGAATGGGTTCTTATCTTAGATAGCTGTAGTACGCAAGATTGTTTACGTTGACATATATATTTTTCTTATGTTAAAAAAAAGAAGAGAAAAAAAAAGAAGCAAACTTTCGTGCTGTTTAATGGCACAAGTAATCCAAATGCAGAAAAACTGGAACCCAGTACAAAAACAGAAAGTGGAAAGGACCCATAGACACGGCCTTATTACCCAAATAAGCCAAGAGGAAAATCGAAGTTCATTCGACTGATTCGTGAAAGAATTTGTTGTTGCAGATCGCAGAGAGGGTTATTCATCAGGGGGGTTGTTAAACCTCGTGAAATCGCAATGGAATCTTCATCTTCTTCGATTATAACCCCAGAAGATGTATTGGAGTCCCTGATGAACGACGGTACAATCGACGCCATCCGATTGAAAATCATCAATCAGCTCAAAGCCAACGTAAATTCCCCTATCATCTCACTCCTGACAATCACACACGCACTCTTTATGTATATGTAGAAATTATGTTAGGAAGTGATAAGACTGCCTTATTTAGTTCTCTCCTTTTACTTGTCAAATATGCTTGTTTAATTTCTCCAGATTAGACGAGCTAAGTGTTCGAATTTTAAATTAGGAGTCTGCTAAAAGTTTGTAATGGGTACTCTAATGTGGAACAGAGGGAGCGTTAGCGTTGTGAGGTTGGCAGTTGGTGGCTGAATGAATAGGAAGTCTTGGGAATACAGGGTGTTACAACATTGGTCGAATTTAGGCAGCAGTAGACGGTTTGAAAGGTATGAATTTTAGGAGTGTTAAAAAGAATATAACTTCATTTTTCATGTTGTGGATGTCAACAGATTAATGTGAGGATTTGAGCTATAATATAGAGGGGTTGACATAACACAATAATTGTGGTTGTTTGATACCTTACGAGTAACGATTCCTCTTGCAGGGACTAGATGTCACCACGTCTATTTCAGCTTCCCGGTGACTAAACATAATGAATATATTTATTTGATACCGTACAAGTAATCGTTCCGCTCGCAGAAAATATATGTGTCCACGTCTATTTTCAGCTTCCCGGCAACTAAAAGTAATGGATGTAGTAACTTGATACCGTACACGTACCATTCCGCTTGCATAAAATACATGTCTCCGCGTCTATCTGAGCTTCGCGCTTAGTCGCCGGTTTTACCTTTAATAATCTCATTCGTGCTTTGACAATTCGTTCATTTACGTGGAAGCATTTATTCAAATGGACATTGAGGAAATTCAATTTGTAAAGGGTGTTTTTTTAGCTTTCGAAATCTGGATTGGCGAGGTGAAATGTCGAATGGACTTTGTACTTTGAGCAAATTGTCTAATATTTCCACTGAAGGATTAAGATCTTTAGCATATCTTGATACGTCTCGAGCTTTGTGTTCCTAAATTCCACCAACATTTGAAATGTATCAACATGGCTACAAGGAGTCAATTGGATAAGACCAAATTCATCTCGAACATAATACTCGCTAGAAACATACTACTAGCCACTAGGTGGGAGCTAGGGATTTGATGCATTTTCTAGGTGACATCCCATCCCGGTTGCCTGTTAGTCACCCCCAAACATGTGGAGCTCCTATGTTTTACTCCGCTTTTCTCCAAAGCCATGTTGGCCAATTTTCCTGGACCATCCGTTTGGATGTGATATCTCTCTTTTTTCCGTTTAATTGGTGATATTTGCCCGGAAAAAAAGTGTATTACTCGGCACAAAAAATGTCTACTCAAAGCTGAAATTCCTATGTTCCCAGTGTTCTTTCTTTGTTTTAGAGACCCAGATTTCATAGCATGTTTAAAATTTATGAGTTTGTTAAATGATCTCTCAAATAGCATTTAATGCTAAAGAAAATATGGACCAAAAAGATTGGATTCTAAATCATTTAGTGAGAAAGGAAACGCCACATATATTGGAATATCTGAGATTGTGCCAAGGTGTTATCCATTCATACCCCTCGAAAATGCTTAGATTATGAAGGTTGAAAATACCATATTGGAAGTGGAAACTGGGTATATATGCATAGACACTTGCACTTTTTTGACTTTGGCTCATTTATCTAGCGAGGCATTTCTGGCAAGCCTTAAATTGAAGGAGCTCGATTAGTTTGGATCATCTTACAGACCACTTAGGTGTGAAGGCCAAAGCGGCTTTATCTGATGCTTCTTATTCTTTTTGTTTTTACGTGTATGCTTGTTCTTTGTGTTGTGAGGTGTTACTCCTTAACCTGTTCTTATCCATCTCTGTTCTTTCTCTTTCTTCAGTTGTTTTTCGGCCCTATATTAATTTGTCCTTGCATACAACTGGAGAGAATCGTCACCTGGCCAATTTTGGTTTGTGGTTGCTACTTCAGTTGTTTTACCATCTTGGTGATTTAAAAAATTCTAGGTCTGCCTGTGGTTGGGGCCTATCAACCTGTCTTATAAAAGATCAGAATTGAGTATGTGGGGTTTTGCTGTTGGAACTTCCAGATAAGGAATGATAGCCTGGTGTCGTCTTTTCTTAAAAATCGTGCATGCTACTCCACTGTAATGGTCGTTTTTTCTGCTTTTGCATGCTATTGGAGATGAAGTAGTTCAGAGCATTGGGATGCCAACCTGGTGGCTACTTAGGCCCCTTACAATTTAGAAGTTTCAGGTTCAAGTGACGTTGTTGCTTAGCAGCTCTCCTTCTCCTATGATAGCCGATGCATTGAGAAAAGAAAGAGAATAGCTGCTTTCCAAACATTGGAATAATATCATCTTTGACACCACCTGGTGTGAACTTTCAAGTGAACTTTTAACGATAACTTTCTCTGTTGTTTATATGTTGAAGAAAATAGATCTGAAGAGTGCAGGACTTGTTTCCTTATGAGGTTTCTCTTATGAGCTGCCTGTCTGATTGAGGTTTGGCTGACTTAGAAAAAGGTGCTCCAGTGGCTTATTTCTGATGTAATTCAACTAGTTGAGGATACTTTTCTGATACCCAGTTTAGGCGCTGCGCATTTCTTGGAGTTCCAAGTGAATTTAAATGCTTAGTTGCTTTCATCATGTTTTTCTAGAGGAACAATCAACTAATGCAAAGTAGCAGCACATGATCAAGGTGTAGTTTGCTTTATACGTTCTGATTAACCGTACTTTTCCTTTCTTGTAGGAGGAGCTGAAGAATACCACCATAAAAATGGTAGAGCAGAGTAAAGTGCTTAATACTCCTGGGGCAGAAAAACAGACCAAAAGGGATCTTTTTGATGCACTTCGGCAAGAACTCGAGTGAGTGTTTAGATCTTCGTCTCTGTACTGGTTGCTCTATCGAAAAGAATATTAAATGCTTATGTCTTGTTTTGTTAGTTTTGCTTCCTGAGACTGTATTTTGCTTCTACAAATAACAGTTTGCAGTCATGATATTTTATATTGCATATAAATCATCTGGGTTATCCTCTCTTAGCAATTGAGAGAAGAGAGACTCGCATAGGATTTAGCATGGATCAGATGGAAGAGTGGTTCGGTTATCTTATGTCAAACTTATGCAATATATCCATGTTCTCCAACCAATACTGTCTATTCGTAGAGAGCATGTACATGTCTTGTCTCCTATGTCCTTTTACTCGCTTTAAGTGGAGCCACCAGCTAGCAGCTAGAATCAGCAGGCTGTAAGGATGGCAGCTTTCCCACACCACAGACTCGGAATTTTTAGTGGCTTCTCATTTAGCAGATTTTTCTTGCTTCTTACCCCAAGGCTTAGTCTGGCTGTGGTTTTTCCATATACCATTGTTTAAAAGCTCCTCCCAAACTAGGCAGAAGGTTCAAGGCTGAGTTCTGTTTTTCTGGAGCTCAATAGCTTAGTTGCATGCAGCGGATGCAAAAACGGTGGGCATCTAGGTTCTAGACGAGTCTCGAGCAGGAAGCAGCTTTATTACTTTCCACTGGAACTTAATATTTACACATCTCTAGATAATAATTTTTCATTTCTCCCATACCTTCTTCTTTACTTTATCATGAGGAAGCTCAACTTTTTATGGTCTCAGCCTGCTGTTCTAAACCTTTTTTGGGTTGGAAGTCAAAATTACACAAGTCCAAGTGGAATTAGTTGCACAATGAAGAATAACTCGAGTTATTAAGTTGAGGTCTCCTCCTCTTCTTCTTTGTAGTCCATAGCAGAATCACAATCCTCGGATGAATTCGTGGACCTAGGATAAAGTTCCTATAACTAAGCACCATTCTAGCTATAAGTCTCATAATAATTATGCGATCTTATTGGTCTTTCTTGACAATAAGCTCTGAGCTCTAGACAATGAGCAACTAGACCATGTTGGATGCATAGGCGTGTTTATTGGGATTGGACCAACTGGGCACCGAACCACTGGACACAGCTGTGTCTTGTTGGTCTTTCTTGGCCATAAACTCTGAGCTCTAGACAGTGAGCAACAATATCAAGTTGGATGATGCACAGGAGTGGCTTATGGGATGGTCCAACAGGGGGTAATGGGCCCATTGGGCCGTTAGACCCAGGTTTGCTTTTCCACCCAATGCGTACCAAAAGATGCAGCTTGTCAGTAGACGCCAATGAGAGAGACCAAAAGAATCATGCTTCGTACCCCGAAGGGAGTACGTAAATAGTTTTACTCATCCTCAAGGAGGCTCAACGAGGCATCTGGTATATAAGCTTCATGAGGCACATGGCAATAGTTCGTATATGTGCCAAGAAATTACTCAGCCATAGATGTCCAGAATCTCGGGATGGTGTGATCATATCAGCACTAATTCACCGGTGAACCCATGGGAAGTCCTCGTGTTGCAGCCTTATCTCAAACTCAATATAAGAGTGTTCACATCCTCTAGAAAATTTAGAGGGCAATGGTGGTTGCATATCATTACCCAAAGAGTGCTGGTGTATAAAGAGGGACATGGTAGATGGTGGTTCTATATTCTTTGCGACAATTCAGATATGCGCCCACAGGGCCCTGGTGAGCCACAACCAAAAGCTTGCATGTTCACTCTTTGGTCAGGTAAATAAGCTACCATGTATACCCGCTCTCTTCCTAGCAGATTCGCCACAGCAGCTGAATGTTAATGTTCAAACTTGTGCATTTTTTTGTTTTCTGCTGGTTACTGCTTAATTCTCTAGACGGACCGATTTTGACGTATGCAGTTTAGTTGCAACACTTACGTGGACGCTCAATTGGCAGCAGGACTCACTCCCAGAGAATTTCTATTCTGACTAGACATATTTCTGCCTTTAATGCTTGAACTCTACTTTGCCAGAGTGCCACGATTATGTGAATGATGTAGTCATCCCAGTTGCTCATTTGAATGGATGCTTTTAGGTGTAAATATATTATCGTGTAGTCCCAAACTCCAAATTACATTTTTGCCCTCGAGCTTCTTCAGGTTTTTCTCTGTCAAATCATATGTTTCCATTTTTTAGAAGTTAGCTTTGAAACTTTCATGTGTTTTGATTTTCGACATCTGTGGCTAATTCGTGCAGAACTTCAGTGCTTGAGAAAGCTTCTAAATCAGTTTGGGAGCTGATTGTGGGCGACAATGGCTTAGGGAATGAAATAAGTGAAACAGTTGAGAAAGTGTTTTGTCGATTGAGTGGCCGGGAACCTCCATTGTTTCCTCCACTTGTCGAACCTCAGAGAGAGAAAGAAGAAGAGAGAGA
Organism: Escallonia herrerae; assembly: GCA_033070095.1. Taxonomy (NCBI): domain Eukaryota; kingdom Viridiplantae; phylum Streptophyta; class Magnoliopsida; order Escalloniales; family Escalloniaceae; genus Escallonia; species Escallonia herrerae. Next base: position 506,055 of record JAVXUP010000314.1, read on the forward strand.
AAAAGAGGGCGAGGAAGGTAAAGGGAAAGAAAGGGAAATTGAAAATGAAAAGGAGAGTTCAGACTCCACATCAAAGAAAAGAAGGTTTGACGATATAAATACAGGAGCAGATGAAGCTGCAAGCTGATCTAGCCTTAGTTTATTGTAATAAAACAAAATTTTTCTGTCTACATCAGCTTGACATCATGACTGGTAGTATTTTCGCATGAGGATCTATGCTGCTTTGCCATCCTTTACCTCTTGTTTTCAAGGCAAAATTTTTGCTTGGAGCTGCATTAGCAGAACTGACCGAGGTTCCTCAGTTAATCTCATGGTATGGTTTTTTAGCATCCAATTTAGAGTAACTTGAGATTTATGATTCACTCTATCTTTCGTGTAGTTTTTAGTACTTCAAAAGCTAGAGTGCAATATGCTTGTTGATATATTTTAGTCATGTCGTAGTCGCTGATCTTATGTGTGTTTTATGGCTACTCTTATGATGATTATAAACATCACTGTATGAAGTTCAGTTTTTTGAAATTTCAAGTGAAGAATTAGTCCTCGGCATTCTACTTATCCAAAAAGACCTCAATTTTCATGTGCTGCTAAAACTTGATCTAGTTTCTCCTGTTAAAGAGACTGATGACCTGCTATAAACAATTACTTACCAGGCTCTACATGTATACGGGATAGATGATTACCCTTCTCTGTTCACGATCAAACCTTGAGACATTGTCGGTGCTCTAAACTTCGCCTGCTCAAATAGATCACTGCAGGACTTAGGATTTGATGTGTTTTTGACATCTGGGAGGGGGTAGGGGGCGTGGAGGGGGGGCTCTCAGCCTGCTTTAATATAGTGCTTTTGTGCTGGAATGGCTCTTTCAGACCGCTGGACGAGGATTTAAAGGAGAAGGGCAGCGGAATTGTGAATGGACAGATAGTTAGATGCGGTCCCAGATTAAGGAAATAATAATTCCCAACCAGTCTGGTTTATGCAGAATGTGTAAGCGAAGCTGATATTATCTTTCGAGTTTTGAATGCTGAACTATTTCAAGAAACCCCAGAAACCCAAACAAATGTAAGCTGAATTAGGTTCTTCAAGGTCCACCGTCTGCTATGGTTTAATCACTTTCTGAAACATTCACATTCTTCCATCTTAAGGGATTTGCATGCATGCTAGTTGCTTCACAGGATTTCTCATATCAGATGCGAGTCAAAAAGCTCACCAATTGGACTACGCACTATCAAAGTGCTGTACACAAGGTTCTTGCAGATGAGATGTAACTCTATCGAGGTGTACGATTTGATGCATAGCTTACTGTTGAACTTTCAATAGGCTAGTACCTCATAAATTAGCATTCGAGCATTTTCACCTGCAGCTTTCCGACTTACCAATCTTTCGACTGGGTCTCCTTGCTAATTTCTGATCCACCTATTTGTGACACTTCCTAGTTGTTCTCACTTAACTGCAGCCATTGGCAAGAAAAGAGAGCATAACTGGTTGTACAGGTGGGTGTCTTTTGCATGTCTAATAACATTCGTATTAGTGTGGGTGTAAATTTGTGCTGCCGTAGCGTACTTATATATGGATTCTTAACGAAAAAGATAATTCGTATTGCCGCTAACGAACTTGTCAATAGGATAAAGCTTCGGTCAGTTTCTCTTACAGAGGAAGAAGCAGCTCTTCGTAGCATATCATGTCTGGCTGGTTGGAACTTACTCTGAATTGAACAAATCAATGCGGTCATGTTAGGAGAAGGAAATCTCGAGTAGTTCCTTTGCTAGAATGAATAAGGATTTGATAGTACAATCAGAATGTACAGCACAATATCGCTGCGATGGGCAACAAAGAGCAGGCAAGTTTCTAAGTTTGCCACCAAAGATGGTTTGGCCTTTCAGGATCTTACTGTGATTCAGCCAAGCAAGCCATGTGTAACCTGAGGATAGCAAAAGTATTTGCCTCTCTACACAAACTTTATGGCCTTGCGTGCGTGCGAGGCTACTTGTGTGTGTGTGAGAGAGAGAGCATGAAACAGTTTCCAATTCAAACCAGGAAAAGTGGAAAACAAAACTTGGGTTTTGACCATTTCCTCATCTACAAAAGGGAAGCGAATAAGGAAGACTGAGAAACTAACAAGGGATGCTGTAATTACATTTGCTTTCATCCCTGATGAAAACCTCTACTTTCCTTATCCTCGCAACTTACGAAGTCCATCGGTGGATATCTTGAGCAGCATCTAAAGCTGCAATATCGTCCATTGTTGGCTGAGGTAATACGTATGGGTACGTCGTCTCGTCCATGGGCTGTTGGGTCATCATATTTGCATCATCTGACTTATCAGCCGGCAACCAATAGATGGGTTCTACATAAGGTACACCATCTACACCTGGATGCTCTGTAGCATTCAAAACCAAGCGATCGTTGCTGTAATCTTCGTAGTCATAGACGACGTTATTGTTGTTGGCGGGTGGTATCCCTCCTCGTGTCGTCTCAATCAGTGAACACATGGACCTCACTCTCGCTAGTAGTCTTGATTCATCCGAGCATACAACTTGCGAATCGCCTAGCAGATGGTCTTCTATCTGACCAAGTAGAGCATTGTTTGGACTAGGCCTCCCTGCTTCCCCCCCATAATTCATCAGATGATACTCTTGAGAATGAAGTACTGGAGTCGCTTGCGTTGCAATTCTAATAGAATCCACTCCTTGCTGTTCTCCCCTTGCAACGTTTTGTGCAAAGCTGTTCACTCTTTGGCCCCATAGAGCAGTTTTTCGACTTGGAAACGCGTAGTTGCTTGCCCTCTCATCCAGAAAATCCATTACTATCAACAAGCATAAGAGGGGAGAAGTTAGGACTAAAGCCAAAGATTAGAAAATCATGTATATACTCCTTCCATCCTTCTTAAAGAGACCTTTTGGTGAATCTAGCTCCCTACGTTACTTTTTTCATGGTGGGTAAAGCGAAATATTACATGACGTCCGTAATGCTTTAAGAAAGTGATCTGGACATGCCAAAAAGGAGAGAAGGACCCTTCAAGTTCAAGGGAAGGAGGGAGGATAAATCTTAGTGATCATATATACCTGACATTGGTGAATTTGAATCCATGATACCAAGTGGTGTTCTTGCTGTTGGTTTAAGGTCCTGAATGTGATGCTGAGGAGCAACTAGATGTGAAGGAAAATTTTGCACAGGATACTGCATTCTCGGAGGGAAGTCTGAGTATCCGCTTAAACCGAAAGAAAGATCATTATTAAATCCGTAGATATTCGTGTGGAAGAAAGGAGATCCCTGACTCGGGAATGATTTCTGGCTCAACATTAGCAATCGATGGTCGCACTGCAGAAGCTTCTCATAGTGCTTATCAAGGCTTCCCGCAGGAAATAGGGCATGGTGCCTCCTGCAGAATATCACAGGGATGAGATGCTTGAGTTTTCTGCTTCTTAGTAATAAGAATTGCGTTCGCTTCACAGACTACAGGTGAAATAGATAAGAGCTCCCGCCCAAGCAACTTAGTTCAAAGGCTGCTAGGCTGAAAACCCCGGAAAGGGCCAAATTGTTTTGATATTTGGCGTGTGGTAGGCTTGGACACCCACCCACACGCACACCCACGGCCACGCCTTCCTCCTCACAAAATTTCACCTTATTTTAATATATTGTGGATTATTGGAATTCACCAAAATGGTTTCTACTTGGAAAAAATACAACAAAAAAACACCTGGAGATCCGACTTTGAAATGACACTTTCAACAGGAAATCTACTTTCAATGAAACGAGACAGAAATCTTTCAAAATTTTGACCATTTTGTCATTTTCGGAACCAAAAAATTCTGGAACCATTAATCAATTACGTTTTAAGTAATCCCAGCAACCAAAAAAAAATAAAAATAGAAGTGTCAACATTTATAACATTCAATGGCATGAAATTAAGATGAACAGAAACCTGTAAATGGGAGCTTGACCTCCGGTAAAATCTGATGCTTGCTGCCAAAGAGTATGCTTCCGTGGTTGGGGATTAGTCTCTCGGTAAAACAGAGGTGGTTGGTTCAACTATACAAAAGAAAGCATTGATTCCACTTGTTAACGTTCAAATTTCACACCTATAAAAGAGTAACTCCATCACTAAAGTGTGAGGATCAAAATGGAAGGCAAGATAATCAACCTCTAGTTCTAGAACTCCTGGCTCATCGTCTCGGATAATCGCTCTGATGGCTGAAATGTCAGACCACTGGATTTCAATCTTACTCTTCAATGCTCCCTCCAGAACTTCCCACACAAATTTCTTTTTCGCGTAGTAACATTTTGCTACCAGATCACCTTCATTCCTCGAAACCCTCTGCTCACAAATTGGAAAGTCTTGGTCAAACACATTCCACCCCGGATTTTGTCAATATACAAGGAACTTAGCCCCCAGTTTGAATTCTTACCTCCCAAGAGCCAATTTTGAGCAATGACGCTGTAAAGTTAGAAGCTTTTAACTTCTCAGACATTGGTTGAGATACAAAATCAACCATTCTCGATTCATGCTCAGCGGCCTGGCGCTTTTTTCGTCTTGCTTGGGATAATTTCATCTCCACCAAGTTCAAAAAATCTGGTGTCTTGCTCAAAGTCAACCCAAGAGGACTGGTTTCTTCAGAAGAATCGACCTGAATGAAATGATTACTTATCAAACACAAAATTAGAAGAAATCAAGCTGAATGAAATGGGAACACCAAACTAATCAAAGTGAAGAAAAGAAAGAAAACACAAGAAATGATGAAACAACGAAAACCCAACTTTAGAAGAAATCAACGTGAATGAAAAGGGAATACCAAAGCAATCGAAGTAAAGAGAATAAAGAAAACACAAGAAGTGATGAAACAACAAAAACTCTTTAAACCTGATGCATGAACAAATGGACTGAATCACAATTATATATGATCAACCTGTTGAGGATGTGGCGATAGCCTGATCCTCTTGTAGGCAGTTGCTTGTTCTGGGGTTTGAAACCCGGAAGAAACAACATTACTGTCTTGTGAGATGGAAGCATCAAGAGGGCTTTGAAACTCTTCTCCCGAAGCAGAGAACCCACCGTCCCCAAACTCCTTATCATTCCATAAGCAAATCCTGCCTTGAACCATATTTCAAGACAAATTCACCTATGGTGTGTGTTTGTGCGTGGAAGGAATGGTATTGTGGTAGGGCGCCGGAATGAGAAGAAAGAAGAAGGAAGGAAGAAAGCAGAGGAGAGAAACGCGGGGAGAGTAAAGAAGGATCAGAGTTATTGTGAATAAGAAGGAGTCTTGTTGACTTGGACACCTGCGACGTGGAGAATCTTAACGAACTTCTAGGGATCCTCCTTTTGGCGGCTCCTTCTAATTTTAGCCCCCTTAAATCTTTTTTTTTTTGAAAATATCATCTTTGGCAAAAGAAAAAGAACAAACTTTGGGCAAAATGTTACTATAATTTTGCACTTATTAGTAGTATTGTTTTGTTCGATAAACAAGCAACCCTAGGATATAAGCGTGACAGAGCCAAAAGAAATAGAGAGCTTGCATTTTCTAGAATATTCGTAAATTAATTTTTGGCTAAACCTTTTGTTTTTTCATTTATTCAAATTTTCCAGTGATTCTTTTTCAATGTTTACGTGTCTAACGCTTTTATAACCACCTTAGCTTCTTGGGGTTTGTCAAAAAAACATTATAAGCATCTCTACTAGATAACAAAAGAGACGGGGATGTTAGCAACAATATAACAATCTTAGCCAACAGCACGACATTGTAATCGTATTTATTTTGTTATTCAAGTTATGATATCTAGAGTAAGTAGATCTATACGGTTTGATGTGCCGTACTCATTAATTGATATTAGGCATTGGACAATAAACTTTAAATGTGAAATGGTTCCCTGAATAACTAGCAATTGTGCCATGTTTGGATTTTCGGTTGATGACTTTCATATTTTGTGTTTCACTTCTTAGTTGAGCGGCCTTGGATGTGTCACGTTGTAAGAAATGATGCAGCTTAGGGAAGGGAGCGGCACAGTGGCCACCACCCTTAGACATGAAGAAGTTTTGTACTATGAGTCTTATCATTTTGTTACTTTGATGCCCCTCCGAAAATTTATAGATTTAAAGAACGACCCAGACGCCATTCTCAATACAAATAAAATTATTCATACCACAGAATGATCAAGAAATTCTAACACTTCAATTTATTTTCACTTTTGTCACTATAAGTTTATGGTCATATGTTTGTTCCTTTTAGGGATACTTTATTGATTTTAATAGTAGAGTGCAAGTACACAAAAAAAAAAAAAGATACAATTTTTATTTCTCAAAATAATATTGCAAGCTTAATTTTTATTAGTTTTGTACAACACACAAAAAGATATCTTTAAAATTTTGCTGCTCATCTTATACAAGATTTTTGACTCTGCCACTCATCCTTTCACGTTAAGTTATGTTACGCATCGTCTTACAGATCATTACTCGATATATCTTAACCGCCCATTAAAAATCTAGTGTTGCGTCTTGATCCCTACATCGTTTGTTTTGATTTAACCCAGCTGTAGTAATTATATATACAAACCTCTTACTTAGGTGCACTTCACTAAAGCTCTCAGATTTTGTGTAGTGAGGAACCGACTTACCGACGACATTGTTGCCACGAAAATCTCTTAAGGAGTCATGACTGCACACGCCAATCTAGTCATTGATATGATATGATTAGTTAATCATTTTGTCCACTGGATTGCAGCCGTCACCGCGTGTAGCTCTTTCATAGGCGTGCAGTGATCCTTACGAAAGTAGCAGTAGCCGCCGCCGGCTGCATCGATAAGAACTCTCCTAATTCTATGGCAGCGCGTCTCCCTGAGTACGCTGGATGCAAATCTTAACTCAACCCTGCTGCTTCTTTAATTTCAAACTTTTTTTTTTTAAGATATCAATAACTTAATTAGCTTCCGCGGTACCATTATTTTGACATCCTTAATTTATAAAAATAACTTTTGTTGATGAACATCTAGTTACGTATAGTAGCCACTCGAGTTAGAATGATTTTTATGAAATTCAGACGAGAAGAACGAGCTTCTATCACCCGGTGATTGGTAGGCATACGGGATGCGAATATTTTCGTTGCAAGTTCCAAAAACATGATTTAATACAAGTAGTGCATGCATTATTTTTTTGTAGCTACCATAAATTGGCTACGCAATTTCCTTAGCCTAAATCTCGTCCCCTGTATTCCGAGATTCGCCTTTTCGCAGCTAAAGAAAGAGGCTCTCGTCACTTTGCTTGATAACCCTAGTCTCAAAACAATGCATATCTTCTATTAACCTATTATTTACCACCACAAAATTGAATTTAATTTTTTTTCACCTTATATGTTTTTATCCATTTTTGTCGCCAAAACGAACATTAGATAGTAACTTAATAATTTTGGTCTCATCCCACGTATTAAGAAATTTGACTTTGCACAACAAAAGAAAGATGCTCTTACCACTTTGCGATATAACCCTGGTCCCAAAGCAATGCATATCTTTATATTGCTATTATTTACTACCATAAACATTAACTTAAGAAAGATAATATTTTAATCACCCAATGCGCTTTCACCCATTTTGGGTGCCAGAACAAACATTAGGCAGTAATTTATAACATCTTAAAAGCTATTTCAAATGCCAAAATGTGAGTGAAGAAGCTACATTATTTCATACAAATAAAAGAATATCTATGTGTAGTGGTGTGTGGGCATCCATTTGTTAGCCTCCAATCCCAAGCGCAGACACGTGATAAATGAGCAATAAGTAGACAATTATTTGGGTGACTGAGTTAAATTGGAGCACTAGATGATCATTTTTGGACTAAATAAACATTTAGCAAACGTGAAAATACAAGTTAAGCACGATATCATCAGCCCAGTGCACTAATACGTAAGCCCCTTAGTCCTCAATTTTATTCATGGCTGACATCATTTTCTTAGTGCCCGAAGGAGACATCACTGGTCGAATAAAACCATTTGTCATCTACTATGACAAACATTGGTGGCTAAATGATTGAATTATGTTGGATGTGGTAAACAGTGAGTTGTTAATGAAGCATTTACATAATTCGTTTTAACTATTGGTAAATGCCTTTTTATCTTTTGCATCATGGGATTTACTTGGAGCATTTAAAAAAAAAATTTCCTCTTGCAACACATCTGACGTAATAGAGAATGTCTAGTTACTAAGTAAAATATCGCACTATTTACTCTCGCGGATAAGTTGTGTGGGTTCCTTTATGAATTAGTACTAGCAAGTTATCCACTAAATCTTAGCGGTATTATATATTTAAACGAACAACTTGTTAGACATGAAGCGGAGCTAAATCTCAAGGTCTTTTCATTCTTTTTTTTTTTTGATTGTTGAGTAACTGTCCAATAACTTGATTAATAAAAGAAGAATAATACATGATAAAAGGAACTTCATTTGGATTTCAGGGCTAAAGACAACATATAGATAACAGTGAAAAGCTTCATCAACTCAGCTCTTAATCCTTAATAAATCCAATTGAAGGATTTGCAAAAAATTAATAAGGCCTTGGACAGCTACAAAAATAAGTATACCCCCGGCCCCAGATCAGCAAAATACTAAGAGCCTGCCCGAAACTAGAATATAAACACGAATAAAAAAAAAAAAAAAGTCTTAACACTGCAAACCAAAAAGCCAATAACGTAACAGAAACAAACATCTAAAAATACGCTAATTAAAACAAGATAGACAATTGATAACAAAAGCCGTAAGAGGCCACACGATCAAGAGTGCGTGCATTACCCTTCTAACTCAGACACAAAAAATCTATAAAGAGTCTCACGGTTAGAGGTGTCAAAGGGTCGGGCTTGGGCAGGCCCAGCCCGGGCCCAGAGGGCCAAAAAAATGGGCCGGGCCATTTAGGGCTTCGGGCCCAAATATAGAAAATGGAGGCCCTGTCTAGGCCCAAGCCCTAGGCCCTAACTTTAGGGCCGGGCCTAGGGCCAGCCCAGGCCCTTGTTTTAAAAAAATTTCTTTTTTGTGTTGCGAAAATATTAATTCATGAATAAATGAAAGTCATAGGCCCTAAACCATTCAATATCTCTCTCGTGGCTAATGAAGTGCCTTAGAGCTCTACTTTTACTCTATTTGAGAATATTGATTTGCAACAAGAGTAATTTTGTTCGCAAAAAAACAATCTTTTCACAAGAAAAAATATAACTTTTAGTCATGAAGGGTTTTTGTTTTCTATTATCAACAATGGATACCTAAAAAACTTTTTTCAATGATATTTCTAAAAATTTTCACTCAAATATACCTCTAGTTTTGCATTTTCATAGTATTAAGTATCTCATTAGAAGCATGCATCATTAGATCACTTTTACTATGGATTTTTCGTGCTTTCTAGAGTTATGTTCTCAATTTTTATTGTCTAATTGTGTTGTTCTAGTTCCTAGACAAACAAACATATATATTTTCTCTTTATAATTTCATGAAACTAATACAGAGGAGCCTTGCAATTAAAAGTAGATAAAGAAGTATGAACCATCATCATGAGCTGAAAAAAAAATGTGCATGTCCAAAACATTAAATAAAAAGAGAAAAATATGAGGTAGAGAGAGAATGAGGCGCGAGAAAAAGGGAAAAGAAAAAAAATGTAAGTAACACAAAATGGTTTAGAGCCAGATTTAGAGTCAAAGGGCTGAGCCAGAATAGGGCCGAAAAGAGGGCCAGATTTAGGGCCAAAGGGCCAGGCTAGAATAGAACCGAAAAGAGGGCAAGAGCCGGGCCGAGGGCCTGGCCTTTTTAGGGCCGGGCCTGGCCACATTTGGAAAATATTAGGCCTGGCCCTGGCCTTAGCCCTGACCCAAGGCCCTACATGTTAGTGCCAGCACTATTCACCTTTAGGGTCGGGCCAGCCCGGGTCTATTTAGGGCTGGCCCTTTTGACATCTATACTCACGGTTGCCGAAAACTCCACAACCTACACTAAACCGTACAACATTAATCCTTAGTGCAAACATCTCGTCCGATGTGTTCGAAAATTTGCCTTGGCACAACAAAAGAAGGAGGTTCTCAACACTTTGCTATGTAACTCTAGTCTCAAAGTAGTGCAAAGCTTTATATTGCTATTATATTTTCCACGAGGACCAAGATATTAAGTTTATGTAAGAGAACTCTAGTGCTTTCAGAGTTCTCTTGAAACCCCGTTTCAAGCTCATCAATAGTTCCATAGCAAAAGTTTCACTGATGGTAAAAGTTATATTTCAGCTGCCAAAATGTGGTTGAAGTAGCTATATATATATATATATATATATATATATATATATATATATATATATATAATAAAAAAAGAAAAAGCAATCTGTAGTGAGTGTGTGGGCATCCATTTGTTAGCTGCCATCCCAAGCGTAGACACGTGATTAAGTTAGCGATAAGTAGGCAATTGTTCGAGTGATCGGGTAAAATTGGAGCACTAGATGAGCATTTTCAGATGAAAATAAACACTTAGCAAACGTGAAAAATAATACAACTTAAGGGTGGTGGCACGATTTGCCTAGTGCTCGCTCTAATACTTAATGCTCCTTAATCCTCAATTTGATCCGTGGGTGACGTCATTTTCTTAGTGCCTAAAGGAGAAATAACTTGTCGAGGAAACGCAGCACACGGAGGGGCTCAGTGCGCTGCCAGAATCCTCGCAAGTGGATGATGATGGTAGGCGCCTGCCCAAAAAGCTCGCTCACATTTCTAGTGATCCAAAAAAGAAAAGAGCAGTGTTTGGACAGCCAACACGGTGTGTGACCAAGCATTGCATTTTTATGGTGTCAAATCATAAGTCTCTCTTAACCATCCCAACATTAATCCTTCTATTTTCCGTCCGACAAAATAATAATACTAATTGGCAGTCTCTCTTGAGTCGTGTTTGGTTGGTGGATAATTTATGATGAGGCACTAATAATTGTCCTCCTCCTACCTTTGTCAATGCCTCAAATTATACCCCCCTCGATGATGACCGTGTTTACTCCACAAATTCCTACTCTCTCTCTCTCTCTCTCTCTCTCTCTCAAGTGATCTCCTTTTGTTGACGCTTTTTTTTATTTATTATATTATATTATGCCCTCGCTTGAATTTCTTAAGTGAGGTATTCAATACACCTTAATCAACCTTACGATCCTCCACTGGCAAAAAAAAAAATTTAATCAGAAAATAATTGATCTATTATTGTGACATAAATTTTTTTTCTCGACGACATAAAATCGCAAGGACAATCAATTGTAAATACATCAATTTCATGAGGGTAAATATGTAATCTCAAACTTAAATTTTGCAAAAAGAAAAACAATTCTTCACTTTCTTTCCCAGCCATCACCACCATCCGCAATACACGACAATGATGACAATGTGGCGCACTACAACGGCAAGGAAGCAAGATGGGATGGGAATACACCCTCCCCCCAAAATTGTCCTTGAATCCCATTGGTTGTTCGTTAGATCCTGTCAATGATTCGTTGTTGCAGTGGTAGGTCGAAGTTTTCTATGACGTAGCAATACGTCTTTATTCCAAGCCAATTGAAAGAGAGTTTATTTTCAGCTATAGACACATACAATTAGCAGCGACTCAGTTTCAGCAACTGTAACTCCTTGTAAAGCTACGACTAAATGTAGGTTTTGAACAGATTCACCGCCACAGAAACCTAAATGAGGTTGAATAAGGTTAGAAATTCACTTTATGCATCCCATTTTTCGCGAAACAAGTTAAAATTTTGACTCTTTAGCACTAAGTAGGATACATTGAAAACAATACTAGAGAACGTAGAAATAGTACTCTCACAAATCTGTGCATTATTTCCTTTACGAGATATCCTAGAAGACGAGCAAAAATTTCAAATGTAAAGTGTGAAGTAACTGAAAATTTTACATAAAATCCAAAATATAGAAGTTGATTATAATCGCTAATGCACGTCCTATAAGAATAATTCTTGATGGCCCGGCATGACATATTGTTTGTTAAAATTGGATTTGTCGTTGCTTGATATAACAAGACAGGCCTGCAATCCCATCTAACAGCTTAATTCACGTTAAAAAGACGAGATTATTTCATAATTTTTTAACCATTCAGGAGGAGGAACTCGAATACGAAAAAGCATTGGCAATGGGAGAATAGTGCACACTTAAAATAATCTCAAGAGAAAAGAAATTGCCATAATCTCTTATGGTAGGGTGACTACATCCTAATTAACTTAACATACTTTGTGTGACAAAAACATGTGAATTAAGCTCCATGATCAGACTTGGGAAAATTTAGCTGACTCCATCGTGGGAGTAAGACCACTGACACTGCATCAGATGTTCTTCTTCCCAAGCCTATCCACAACGGGGAGTCATGGCTGTCCTGATACCCTAGTGGGGTTTCAGTCGGAAATCTAGTCATCTTTCCTAAGCTAAACAAAGAATACTCACGTGGATTCAGCTCTTTTCCTAATTGCTTCTCTCACCATCGTCATCATTATCAGGCAAAACGTAATCTAGGTGGGGTTCTCCAACTTGATGCTTACATACTCACACGTGCACTTTCTACAAAGTTACTACAATAAGAAGTTGAGAGATGTTTGGATTCTGCAATGAGCACGCCCGAAATCTTGGTAGGGTCTTCCTAATATGATTATTATTATCATTTCATTAGGCTTTGGGAGATTGAATTAGGGATTTCTCTTCCTACTTTCGAGTATAAGGAGTCAGCAAGATTGCCTTTCAAGTTTTGGTTTGCCTTCTTTTGGAGAGTTGCTGGGATTGTATTGAAGTGATCAGTGAGAGCGACTTAACTTATGTACCTCGTCAGTTTCACATTAATTGAAGACTAAAACTAGGAGAGTCACAGGCTCACACCCATTTTTATATCTCACTCGCCATTAGTCATGCTTTATGAATTGAGTGATTGATTAGGAGAAGATCCTTGAGATTTTTTCTGGATCAGATCGTGTTATAAAGTCTCTACAAGTGCAGAATACATGCACATGGTAGGTTCATTTGGCAAAAAAAATCATGAATTCATGATCCAACTAACTATACCGACTCCGATTTGTTTTTAGGGTTTTTTTCCTTTTTAATTCACATGTTAAATTCTTTTGAGGAACCTATTTTTCTCTGCGGAATAAATAAGGTGTTCCACGTTCTTTCCTTTGACCCGGAAATTTGTTCCCGGCGATCTCTAAAACGAATGCGATAAGTTTTAATGGGATATCTGAAGATTATCCTTATGACAATTCATTATCCGAAAGAAGAGAAATAAGGATTTAAACATGATATGTACAAACATAAATTAAATTTACTGAAAACCTAAACGGTCAATCCAATCGAAGATTCCCTTTGTTCTAGCACTTTGAAAAGCCTCTAACATTGTCGCTGCTGCTGCTCGTGTACATCTTCAAAAGTTTTGGTAGGTTTGAATAATTTGTAAACTAGGTAAATCATTTGCTACCATAAAGTCCGGTTTTGAATTCTTGGACCTGTGAAGCATTCCCAATTTGTCATCATCCACTTCCAGATTGTGATGGCAAGTTAAGTGATGACGTTGTATAGGGTCGTTGGAGGAGAACAACACGTGCGAAAAGAGGAAAGTGTTAAACTTTGATAGCATTTGAAAACACTTTTAATTTTAATTTTTTATTTTTAAAAAAATAAAAATCAGTTTAGTTTATTATTATTTTTAACAAAAACAAATGGATGTTTGATTATCCAATTTTTATTTTGAGTTTTTTTTTCTTTGGTGGTGGTTTGCGACGGCTGCGGTGGCTTCCGGCCAGCTGCTGGCTGGCTGTGACTGTCGGCCGGGGTCGGTGGTCCCCGACAGCCGTGAGCAGTGGCTGTGATGGTGGGACGTAGTGGTGGTCTTAAAATAAAAATTCAAAACTCTTAAATGGAGTTTTAAAAAACAGTCCTATTTTAAAAATTGATTTTCAAAACTGAAAGAAAAAAAATAAAAAACTATGTGCCAAACGCATTTACTTTTTTCAATTTACAAAATTAAAAAAATTAATGTTACCAAACAGAACCTTTGATACTTTCATTTCTAATTTGTTGGTATACATGTTCATGATATCAACGTTGCCTCTGATTATTATTTTTAACGTTTTGTTGTCAAACACTTGTATGCGTTCTTGTACCGACAGAAGCACAAAAATTAGGATCAAGATCCACTACTGTAATCATGATTACAGCAGGGGATCCTGATCCCGAAAATTAATCCCCCTTTTTTCCATCCGATAAACGGTCGAGTTGGCTATTTGGACACACCTGCCCATAAAATTCCAAAGAAAATGACTTATGGAATTTTCAGTTCCATCTGAAGGAGGCAATGATGGTTTGGGATGGAAAATGCTATTCTGAGTTGCTAGACATGGACGTCCCGAGCTGACTGGCCACTCGTTGCTTAATGCCCGCACATGTTATTCATCTTGTCTTTGTGAATGTTCATTAGCGGCGGGGACCAAGTCATCGCTCACTAGTGATATGAGATCTACGTTAACTAATAAAATACATAGTAGTGTTCTCAACTACCGATCTTATTCAAATATGATTCTTTGTATCCTTTTGTCTCTCTTTATGTCAGATTTGTCTCTCGTGATTCAACGCTCCTAAATAGTTAGAACTCATGATCCATGACTTTGCTACATTTACTCGTCAAGAAAGTAGCTGCAAAAATTTGGAGAGTTTCATAAACTAGCACCCAGAGAAGTAGGAATAAGTATATCTTTAATTTATTCCAAGTTTATACAGTACCTATTAGCACGAAATAAATTTTTTTTTTTTTGTGCTTTAGTAAGATAGTAATTTCAATATGACCAGGCGGTATGAAGATTGGAACCGACGACCTTAAAATTACATGAAATAATACTCGTTAAACTTACAAGATCCGAAAAAGAATATTCAAATGGAGATAGATGGGGAGAAAAAATATTCTGAAAATTATTCCTACATGGGCTGCATTCGAGTTTGGGCTTTCGTTTATTGAAATCGGAAATGGGCTTTGTTATTTTTTAGTGTAGGACGGTCCCTTTGGGGCTCTGTTCGCTTGACAGCTGGCCTTAGCTAGGACTAAATACGGTTCCGTATGTTTGACGTGGAGGTTGATTGTAGAGCATAACCGACCAAAATTGTATGGTTCAATTTTGGCTTCGAATAGATGGGGTCTAAATGGTTTGACGAGGTTTGGATGCATAGTCATTTTCATTCTTATCATTTTTGGGCATTTCAAGATACTAATGGATTCAACAAAAATAATCTGTTGTGTTTTGTTTCAAGAACTTTAAACAAAAATAATAAGAGAATCATGGTTAAATAGCAGAGTAACTAATCAGTTAGTATGTCATTCTTGAGGGAGAGTACCGTAATTGCGAAGCTTTTTCTCAACTTCTAATTGTACCATTTATCATCCTTTTTAAGCCATTCTACCTCTCTCCTAAAAAATAAGAATTTCAAAACATTAACCTACCTCCTAGTGCTTTTTTACTTTCTAACCCCATTACCTACATCTCCCCCACCCCCCCCCCCCCCCCCAAAAAAAAAAAAAAAAACCCCATTCTCCCAATTCGTAACTACACATAAATCATTTATTTTCTTATTTCACCACCTTTGCTACTTTTTCTCTTCCTCTTTCTAGAGTCTACCGTCTAATTTGCAATATATTTTGTTCTAATTTTTATTTTTATCTTTCTATATATAGCTACCAAGTATGATTGTGTTAGCACATGCATTATATGTGCTCTAACCCTAGTATATTCTAAGATTCGATTAACTTTATTTTCACCGACTAAAATTTTTTCAAACCGAACCGACTATTTGAATTTCCGTATAGCAAAGTAAATTGATTGTTTTGTTTAGACATAGGTTCTTGATCCGCATTGTCTATACCCCAAATCCTAGTATACATTTAGAGTCAGTTGATTTTGTTTTAATCCGCTAAATAAATTCTGAACTAAACTGACTGAACCAATCAATATAACTATATAAAAGCCGAGTTTTTCATTGAATTCTCAGCTCTGTGGTTACCTCTGAGCTTACCTTGAATCTGAACTCCTAATCTACTTATTATCCATTGAATTTGGACTTCTAATCTAGACTTCTAATTTAGCCCATGTATTATTTTTTATAATTAATTTAGACTTCCAATCTACTTATTATTCATTGAATTTGAACTTCTAACCTAGACTTCTTATTATTGTTACAATTAATATAGACTTCTAATTTACTTATTATAACTGACAAGGACAGGTCTAAGAAGCCCTTACTATGACTAAAATACTCTATGTAAGGCTTGAGACCAGTTTCTCTTGCTTCTCTTTCTTCTAGCTTTATCAATTGGTCTCCTAAATTTGCACCCAAAAATTTCTCTATATAGATTTCTTGGATCTCTTTTTTGGAGGTGTTAGAGATGTGTGAAACAGAAGCAGCCTGCCTCTCCGAACCAACAGTTTCCTTATGTGCACTGACAAGGTTTCGAAATTCTTGACTAGAGGCCAGTAATTTATCATAAGCAGGTGCTTTTAGAGTTCTCCCTTCGGACATTAATTGCCATGAGCGCCAACATTAAAAAGATTAGTTGAACTAGATTAACCATTGTTAGTCAACCAGTTATTATTGGGATAATAGATATGGAACTAGAAGCTCCCTTTCATGTGCAATTACGAAGGAACTTTCTTAAAGGTTAAGAGCAGTAAGCGCATTCTTGGAGTACTAACCAAAATTTTCATTACGCCATACTAACAACTAAAGTAGCATTTGAAAACACTTTTAATTTTTTTTTTCAGTTTCTAAAAAAATAAAATTAAATCAGTTTAGTTTTCTTTTTAACAAAATCAAGTGGGTGTTTGATTACCCAGTTTTTATTTTGAATTTTTTCTTTGGTGGTGGTTTGCAGTGGCGGTGGTGGGGCTTGGCACTGCCGGCCGGTTGTTGCCGGCGGTGGTATGGTGGTGGGCGGAGGTGATGGTCTCAAAATAAAAACCAAGACTGAAAATCTAAAACTCCAAATGGGATTTTAAAAAACAGTCATATTTTAAAAACTGATTTTCAAAACTGAAGGAAAAAAAATGAAAACTGTGTGGCAAACGCGTTTATTTTTTTTAGTTTACAATGCCGGAGAAAAAACTAGAAAAATAGT
The DNA here is from genome assembly GCA_033070095.1 of Escallonia herrerae. NCBI lineage: Eukaryota > Viridiplantae > Streptophyta > Magnoliopsida > Escalloniales > Escalloniaceae > Escallonia > Escallonia herrerae. The sequence goes on from JAVXUP010000314.1 coordinate 523,180, forward strand.
GAGTTTCGAACAGAGCCTAAGATTTAGAATTTTTTGTTGTATATATATGGTTGGGTTCTTAGGAATTTCAATCCTTATTTTGATATCTTTTCTTTTGTCACTGCACTATCTCTTTTAGCTGCAAATATGGGCCAAAAAGTCAAAAAAGAAATGCTTGAAATAGTCATCCCTGGATGTATCATGTTGGCGATATTCGATATTACAAAAAAGAAAAAAAAAAGCCCTAACAATTCCTTTAAAGGGAATTTAAGTCGATTAAAGAAAAGGTCATTCTAGGAGAATACAGTGCTAATTTACATACAACGTTCGTTAATTTCCCAATATGCCAATTTGTTTGTAAAGCACTACATTACATAACATGAATTATCTTAAATAACTATTAGATAAAAAAAATTGAATTAGCATAGAACTATAAAGAACACATTTAATTGGTAAAAGGTGAAGTGTAATAGTCAATCCCCAAACTATCTTGATATGAATATGCAAATATTATTGACTAGATTTTTATAAACGAAGAAATGAAGGAGGATAATCAACATTTCGGCGAAACTTGTGATACATTTTTTTTTCCCGTTAATAGTACTTTTAGACGATAGATTGGTAAATTTGAAATTTAATCTCTGATTTTCTTTGTTTCGTTAAGGAGCTATTGTCATCTTAAGTAATTAGCTAATTTATTTAAGAAATTCATAGACTTAAGTGCTGTTTCTTTATTTATTTTTTTTTGTTTTTGTGTTTGGCATTTAGATTCTATTTCATTATGTGGAAGTTTATGATTAAAAATAATACCTAATTGCATACTATTTCGTGTATTTGCACGGATATATTAGCAAGTTACTTGAAAATATTTTCAAGTAGTAAACTCAATCAATCATAGTTATCAATACCGTATCGGTACAGGCCGGTACATACCGTTTTTACCTTTTACTGGTACGGTACCCCTTATATTTTGTACCAGTCAAAATACCGCTTTGTACCGGTTGTACCGGCCGGAACACGTGATACCGACCACCGAGAATTACATACCGGCTTGTACCGGCCGAGATATTCTGTTTTGTACCAGTTCCTTAAAAAATGTAAAAATAACAAATTTTGTAATTTGACCATATAAAGATTAAATAGAAAAAATATTTTAAATTCTTTTATACCTATCAAAGCCTTTGTAACTTATTGCTCATAATATTCACTTAACTTTGATTTACTTTATACCGGAAAGTTTTGATCATATTCTTTCACCTATATGATGTACTGCTTCAGACACTTGTACCGAGTACACTCACATACACAAAAATAGCTTATTCTTGAACCTGAAGACGTTATTATTTAACAAATAACTTATTCTTACATAAGAATTTGCCAATGAGATCGTTGAAAAGAAGGGATAATTCTAGAGGAAATAATTTAATTGAATAAGTTATTTATTTTATTTAAAAATTAACATTATTCAAACTCTATAGGACAAACAATTTATCCTAGAATACTGTTAGTAAAAAAAATATATTTATGTTTTGTTAGTTAGTCAATGAATGAATATTGCAGATGCATCATGTATATTATTGATGAAAGAATTGAGACGGTACCGATACGAATACGTACCATCTTATGAAAAAAATAGTACGCACTCTAGTACAATATTCATAACTATGCAATCAATATTTTTGTTTAGTCGATCCGTAAGTGATCGGATAGAAGGTTCGATTTTACGGTTTAGATTGGTTTCATCTGTTTAAGCGCCTGCTCCCAGGCCTAGCCTTTGTTTTCACCTTCACATGTGGCCATTAATTTTGAGGCTGGGCCCAGCAAACTTTAACACTTCACGACCAAACCTACAACCGGCCCAAGCCCACTTTCTTCTCTTTAGCTCGCTAAAACCCTAAACAACCACCAAATAGGCTCTAGCTAGCAGCAGCAGCAAGTCATGGCGGGAGGCAAGATCAGGAAGGAGAAGCCCCACCGCGGTGCGGCGGCTCCGGCCAACCCTCACCACCAGGGCGGTATACCCTTCCACAAGTCGAAAGGCCAGCACATCCTCAGGAACCCGCTCCTCGTCGACAGCATCATCCAGAAGTCCGGCATCAAGAGCACCGACGTCATCCTCGAGATCGGTCCCGGCACAGGAAACCTCACCAAGAAGCTTCTGGAGGCCGGGAAGTCCGTCATCGCCGTCGAGCTCGACCCTCGCATGGTTCTCGAGCTGCAGCGTCGGTTTCAGGGCACCCCCCACTCGAACCGCCTCAAGGTAGCTTCACTTCTCCCCATTGAGTTCTCTTTATTTACCCGAATGCCATGATTTACCTATAAAGACGCGTTTGTAACTAAAGAAATTTGAAAGTGTCGGTAAAGGCGCATTTGGAGCTTGAATGGTTTCGTACGCAACTCGAATACCCTGGTTTAGGTTTGGAAAAATGGTGAATTCGTTCGTCGATGGTTGTTGGTGATGTGGTATTGAGTATTGGGGAACACGAATTTGGTATTTGGCTTCACACTTGGTATACTTGACTTAAATTCTCATGCTTCATGGAAACTACATTCATGTTATGACTTCTATTGATAACTACAATTCCTACAATGTCCAAATGGTGGAACAAACCACGCGCGTGTGCGTGCGCAAGCGTGCGTGGTTTGTTTGTGTGTGTGTGTTCGAGTGAAGAATCCATATTACTATTTTATTGGGTAGCAGAGTATGATATCACCAGACATAGGTAGCTAGTGTTTCTTTTTTGTTTTAAGTCATTTGTATTCCATTGAAGCTCAAGTATACATCCAATATTAAATCACCACTCAAAACTCCGAACTATACTAACCTGTACAGTTATCAAACAAACTATGTCGAAGTAGTAAAATTGTATCTAATCCTGAAACACCATGTTGCTGATTCCCTAAGTTGTACATAGCTCCTTGTTTCTAGCTGTTGATGTAATTTGTTCCAGCTGCTCACACGAAATCTCACCCACTGCTGAATGGCATGAAGCTTGATGAGCAGCTTGCAGCTGCTCAAAAGTTGTTATAGTCCTTTCCTTCATACATAGCTAGTGTTGGTGTGTCTTAACTTTGTTATATGCACGTGTGTGTGTCCTTGTTCAGCTTAGATGCCATAGATTTTTACTTGATAGCGTCATCTTCGGTTACTAAAAGCACAAGGCTTATGCGTCTTGTCTTTTCTCTGAATACGAGGTTATCCTCTAGTTTAAAAACTGAATGCCATTTACATTGCTAATGGGTGCAGGTTATCCAAGGAGACGTGCTCAAATGTGATCTCCCATACTTCGATATTTGTGTGGCAAACATCCCATACCAAATTTCTTCTCCTCTTACTTTCAAGTTATTAAACCACAAGCCAGTTTTTAGGTGTGCTGTAATAATGTTCCAGAGGGAATTTGCGATGAGGTTAATCGCTCAGCCCGGTGACACTCTCTACTGTCGCCTTTCCGTGAACACCCAGCTTTTGGCTCGTGTTTCCCATCTATTGAAAGTTGGAAGGAATAATTTTCGTCCTCCACCCAAAGTTGATTCTTCTGTTGTAAGAATCGAGCCAAGAAAGCCACCTCCTGTCGTGAAATTCAAGGAATGGGACGGTTTAGTAAGAATTTGTTTCAACAGGAAGAATAAAACCCTCGGATCGATTTTCAGACAGAAAAGCGTGCTCTCAGTGCTGGAGAAGAACTACAAAACCTTGCAAGCTTTACAGCTGTTACAGTTGGAATCATCAATGGATGCAGATACAACAGTGGATGTATCAGTTTTGGGAGATACTCTAGATGACCTAAGTTTGGACGTCGAGGAAGAAGACGACGAGGACATGGAGATGGATGATGGGGATGATAAGAAAGGATCTGAATTCAAAGAGAAGGTTTTGAGTGTGTTGAAGAAAGGGGAGTTTGAAGATAAGAGATCTTCAAAGCTCCAACAAGCGGATTTTATGAACCTACTTTCTAAGTTTAATGAGGCTGGAATTCATTTTTCCTGATTCAAGGGCCAATCTCCCTTTTTTATTTTCCTAGTTTAGAAGAAATGAACTACATATAGTATGCTTTTCTTATATCTGTGCAAGTTTGTTATTATGTGAAGGGGTCTTTAGGGTACTTGCTTGCATCCCGAATCTAGAATTTTGTTTATCTAGTTTTTGCATATATCTGATCAAAGCAGTTGCTCGCAAACTGAATCAACTCCAGCAGAAGACTCAAGTAAATCCAGCAGAACTCTCAAGCTGAGACGTTGTATAGAGCAAGACCATATATCTTATCATCGTAAAGGAAATTCGTGAAGGTCAGAGTAACTGAACTTAATTTAGCATTAAGCTTAAGGGAACCATTTTTGATAAGAAGTTCAGTTCGGCTGACTGGCTCTGTGATTTATGAACCCCTCCCTGCCCCTCGGTCTCAAAGTATAAGCATCATCCATCCCGCCACCTAAAACGGAGGAAATAAAGCCTGTCATTCAGCAAGAGAGAAATCTGTGCTGACATTATAAATCATCAGCGCCATTATCGGCGCGGTTGATGGCTAATTCCCGTGATGCAGCATTGCAACTTCATTGGTGATTAGCAGTGATCCATGGCAACCTGAACTTTAATCAAATCAACTCGAATTACAGCTTGTCTTCCTCTTTATCCAACGAAGCAGACAAATAGCTCAAGATGAATCCATCGAGATCACCTTCCAGGACAGAATCAGGGTCAGAAACCTCGTAGTTAGTGCGGAGATCCTTGACCATCCGATAAGGCTGGGAAAAATGGGTAAAGAGCGGTTAAGGCAGTCAAAACTCCATGAATGCCGTAAGTAATGAACTTATATCTTTATACATACATGGAGAACGTAAGTGCGTATTTGGTTGCCCCAACTAATGTCAGTGAGAGACTGCGTATGTTGTGAATTCATCTGAGCCTGGCGAGCCATCTCAAGCTGGTCTAAGCGAGATTGAAGTACGGACATGGCAGAAGCCATGTTTTGATGTTGTGATCTATTCTTACACCAAAGCCATATCTCAGAGGGGGAAAAAATAACAAATGTTGCCTACATGAATCATTGATTTGCAGCTCTAAGCATGAGGAGTGTGTGTACCTTTCATTTTGACAAGAGGCAGAGATACCCGTGGGAACATGTGTTATCCTCACAGCACTCTCAGTTGTGTTAACATGCTGACCACCAGCTCCCCCAGCTCGCATTCGCTCAATACGAAGATCAGATTCATTGATTTGAACACGCGAAGCTCCATCACCCAGTATTGGAATTACAGCAACAGCAGCAAATGAAGTATGCCTTCGCTTTCCGCTATCAAATGGTGAGATACGTACAAGCCGGTGTACTCCAACTTCTGCTTTGGCGTATCCAAATGCATACTGTCCATCAACTTTGATTGTTGCCCGCTAGAAGAAAAAAGGGTTAGAATTATGTAACAAAACTTCCAGAACTCCTATCGACTAGAATCAAAGCTGAGCACTAGAAGAAACAGAACTTATAATAAGAGAATTTTTTATGACCTCTTAATCATACAGAATATGTCTCAGTCTCCTAACAGCAGACAAAAACTTCAAAGCAGTCAACATACTGTCTCTGCCTAGTGGAATGGGTGCTTACAGACATAGAATTGCTCATAATTACATGTGGTATTGTTATCCATGTGTGGACTTTTAACTATCATCAGAGTGGTTATTTGTATGCGTTTCGATGATGGCATCAGAATGAACAACCTATATGAAAGGAGCTGACTCGAATAAGGGAAGTTACAACTCCTAAGTAGGCGAAGCTACATTTCATATGACCATCGCCGAAATTAGCTGTACGCTCTCATGTTTTTCTGCTGTATACTTCCTATATCTAAAGACCTGATAAACTATTAACACCTAAAAGAACTGTTCATCTTTTGACCCCCTCAAGTTTCTTGGGTAATATTTTTTGATGCCACAAGACTTTAAGCATGTGTAATACGAAAAGGAAAGAGACTTTGCCTGAAAAAAAAAATTACTTATGCTACACAATTTTTGGCTCAGTAGCTGCAAAAAAATTTCAGTAAATGATAGATGTGTGAATTTGGAAAATAGATGTCAAAACCATAAGGGCATTGGCACATAACTAATAGACAACGAAAGAATGTGAACCTTGATTCCTGCCATCTCAGCAAGCATTTCATCTACTAAAGTGACTTTATAACCGCGCTGTTTAGCCCACATTTTATACATCTGCATAACCATTGCAGCCCAATCCATGCTCTCAGTACCGCCAGCTCCAGCTTGAACCTAAGTTGCAACAGATTAGGTGTTAACTGCTGTGGAATTGCCACAGTTTCTGATATCCGCAAATTGGATTATGTAATTACAATAACTCACATACTCTCCGTATAGCAGTAAAGAGAAAAAAGACGATAGAGTTTACGCAAATATGACATTTATGTATTCAAAAAGAGTAAAAACTTCAAAGGAAAATATACCTCTATAAAACAAGAGGAAGAATCATGCTCCCCTGCTAATAAAGCTTCAAGCTCTTTTTCTTTCACACCTCTTCTCATTGTCAGCAAAGCTTTTATAGACTCCTGAAATTTAAAGAATGACCTGTTCGATAAAACTTAACAATGGCATGGGCATCATAAAAACGAGTTAATTGTAATAACTTGTTTATACTCTGTTCCCAAACTATCTTGGTTGCACCCCTAAGCGCCCAGTGGGGGTCCTATTTTGCACGACACGTCGGCACAATCAACAGTCAATTTTCAACGCTTCCAACCGGTCAAAACGTGCACGCTCCGTCACGTGCACTTTTCACTTTTCTACGTGACTTCGTCACCAACGCCTAATCATGCTTCGACCGTCGCATGCCACACGTCGCCCGTTGGAAAGCCTTTGCACTTGCCCAAGGAGCTCGGCCTTGGCCTTCTCCTTGGGGTCGGCCTCGGCCTACCCTTGGAGGTTGGCCTCGACCTCTCCCTAAGGGTTGGCCTTGGCCTTCCCCCAAGGGTTGGCCTTTGGTCTTCCCCCTTAGCACCTTCACTTCTCTTCAAGGGACCATGCATCGTTCCCGACCCCCGTCGCCTGCGTCCGCGCGCCAACTTCGTGACGCTCATCCCGTCGCCTGTCTCCGTGACGCTCATCGTCCGTCGCTCGGGCGCTTGCCGTCTCCGAGATCCCAATCGCCGGGGTCCATGCGCCGCGTTGCTGATACAGTCGTGCCTCCTGACTATCTGTCACACTACCATGCCCCTGGCACCATATACACTCCGCCGCGCCGCTAATACAGTCATGCCCCTTGGTCTCTGTTACACTACCATGCCCCTAACACCATACACACTCCGTTGCGCCCATGTGGCGCGCCACTGATCCAGTCACGCCCCCTGGCTCTCTGTCTCACTAGAACGCACCTTGTGTTGGTCCATCCTTTCACCACACCATGCGCACCTTGCCTTGGTCGTGGAACATGCTTCGACCCACTCTTCGGAGTGTGCAGCATCCCCTGGGGATAGGCAACTCCTCCGGGACACTACCTCCGCCAGGGAGCTCTAAGTGCTCCGGCATAAAGACTACCCTTCCGCCAGGTAGACAGCTCCTCCGGGATGCTACCTTGATGCGCTCCGGTACAAAGACTCACCCGCGGAGATACATGACTCCTCCGGGACATTATCTCCGCCAGAGAGCTTTTCAACTCCCCTTTCGCCGACAGACGGCTCCTCCAGAATGCTACCTTGACACGCTCCGAGTGCTCCGGCACAAGGACTCAACCGCGGGGATAGACGACTCCTCCGAGACACTATCTCTGCCAGGGAGCTTTTCAACTCCCCTTCTGCCAGGTAGACGGCTCCTCCGGGATGCTACCTCGATGCGCTCCGAGTGCTCCGGCACAAGGACTCACCCGCGGGATAGGCTCGCTCTCTAAGACAGTATCTCTGCCAGGGAGCTTTTCAACTCCCCTTCTGCAGGTAGACGGCTTCTCCTGGATGCTACCTCGGCCAGTCAGGTAGACGGCTCCTTCGGGATGCTTGATGCGCTCCGAGTGCTCCGGCACAAGGACTCACCCGCCGGATAGGCAACTCCTCCGGGACACTATCTTCGCGAGGGTGTCTTCGTGACTGGCCTACTCTGGCACTGGGGGCTTGCGTTGGCACCCCTAGGGACTATGACCCCCAGGTCACTCCGAGACGGGAGTAGGTCTTCCGATGGCATCGCGCCTTGTCATCCTGGCAGTTAGGCGTCAGGTCTTCCGCACTGCTGCCAGGCCTATGGGACTCTGCAAGGGCTTGGATTGGTGGCTAGATCAAGGGGGTTATTTGGCCACACCGACGCTGTGGGAGCCACTCTTTCCAGACAGATAGAGAGACGTCGTACGGGACAGGCCGGGTGAATATGCGATTCGACAGTCCGTAGAGCACCGGCAGCTGTGGACCCCTCGGTGACGTGTCACTCCCGGGGAGCGCACGTGTCGCGTGATGACATCATCATCTCAACCTCTATAAATAGAGGTCTTGAGAATTCATTGGTGACTTCTTGGACCTCAACATTTTTTCACTTTCTCACTATAGAATCCTAGAGAGAAAAACATACAGGACCTTGACTCTGGAACTAAGCATCAGACTGTGACTGTCGTCGTATATTCGCATCTCGCCATTGCCCTCGCAGCACTGTCACCCTCAGGCTCTGTCTGGGAAGTCCTTGGTCTCTGCCCTTACTCCATCCTTGTTGTGTACTACATCATCATACTTGGCATTTGACTCGGACTGCATTCCTTGGGGCACCTCCACGTCGACTGCGAACCCACCTTCCTTGGCATCATACACTTGAAAAATGCAATGTTGATCAGTGTAAATTAGAAGAAAGTCAATCCTAGTAAAAAGGTTACCCACTTGCCACAGTGTACAAGAGGTAACCACTTGACTAGGATAGAAATTTTTGGTCTCACACCCTCCAATCACCTTTATCTTGATGGAAACCCCTCTCCAACACTGTGCTTTTCTATCTCCACTGAGGTTAGAGCTGACAGTACTGGCATAACTGACATTTGCAAATTGAATTGTCAGCTCTTATGCTCCAATCAGCTTGAAGTTGGCAAGTGAATGATCACTAGAGGGGCAAGCATTGTGACGGTGGCATTGTCAAATGATAGTCTCTAAGGATATACCTGTAAAATAAGAACATACATATTCTTACTACTTTCTAATAGTATTAGTAAGAACATGTATGTTCTTATCTGACTCACTTCCTCTGATATCTCAAACATCTGCTTAATTAAATGATCTCCACAACCAACATGAGCTGACTATAATATTTAGCCACGCAAGGCACATGGCCTTCTGTAAGAACTATCATAATCAAAATTGGCATCTTCAGCCATAGATACAGTTCATGTTCTGAGTAGATAAACCTCTATCCGCGTTAAAATTAGCCTAAAACATAGTTGCAAGAAGCTTGTCCTGGGACCACAAATTCCCTGAGATTCTCAATTATATACTGCTCCCTAAAGAGGTCTTTTGGAGCTAACTCGCTGAAACTACAGAAAAGAAGAAGTAGGCATAAGTAGGCATACACCAAGCATTTGAGAGTCCATATTTTTATGTTATTCTCCTAAACCCATAAGTCCATAACTAGTCCAAATCTCAATATGTTACGATGAGAATGTCAAGAAAGATTTGAGTTATATCTCAGTAAAGGGATGCTCGGTATGCAGCACCATCCCCTGTCATGGCAAAGGAAGAGATTAGTGCTTGTCCCCCATTAAGCAACTGAACTCCATTCCCTGTCATGGCAAACCTGATACTGATCTACATGTGCTCACTTGTGCGAGTGAAGTACCATTTTCACGTGGTGCAAATAGACAATATGTTGCCTTTCTTAGCAGTGGAATTTCGAGACAGTCCAGAAGTTTGGAAAAATTATCGGTGGCTAGCACGTGTTCAAAAGGAGAAGTGACCTGCTTAGAAATATCTGTGCTTCTTAGTCTTCAAAATTGTATGCAATTTGCATGTTATGACATTAATAATAAGAGAGTGGAGAAAAAACACGCTTAAAAGGACAAATGAGTGGCCTCAAATATAATTGAATGAACAGGTGGCCAAGTCATCGAGGTTTCTATCACTTTGAGTCATAGGAAGGGGCTCTGGCTAGGTAGCACGGACACGGACACCGTGTCCGACACCGACACCGACCGGGACACCGGACACCGCAATTTTCAAAAAATCAGATTTTGGACACCGCAGGACACCGCTGAATTATATATATATGCGCACACACACACACACACACATCTCAATTGGAGCAACTAAATTCGTTCAAAATGGATGAGGAAAAAAAGCAAGTAACATGAAATAGTCTCAACAGTAACAAGAAAAAAGGTCGGCAACAAGAAAGCAGTTGAATGTCTCAACAGTACCAAGATTAGAGTCTCAACAATAACAAGAGAAGGAAAAAAAACATGAATCCAAAGGCATGAAGGAGAGGTTTTATATAGTCACATGGTCTATACATGAGGTCGGAGATGTTGACCTATCTTACTCTAGACTGGCAAACTTGGATACTTTAGGCAACAAAAAGAAGGAAAAGACAAAGAGATGAGAGAAAGAAGAAGGTACCTTTTGTTGGGTCGATCTAATTAAGGTTTGGCCTAAAAGTTCATTTCTAAAAAACCCCAGATTTATCCCTCAAATAAATTTGAAATATTGTATTTTGGCCCCATACTAGTGAACACTTCTTCACAAGGTGTCCGATACTTCTTCAAGAGGTGTCCGACACGGTGTCCGGTAATTAAAAAATAAATAAATAATTTCGGACACCGCTGAGAGGTGTCGGACATGTGTCCGGAGGTGTCGGTGAGGTGTCGAGGTGTCGGTAAGTGTCGGACACCATACCTCGTCCTATAAGAGGTGTCGGTGCTTCCTAGGGCTCTGGGGAAGGCCAAATGTGAATTGAATGATTACCGATCAATTTCAAATCAGAAACCCCTCTCTACTGGGCAAGGAACTACCATTATAAGTATAACTATATTTCGCATTTTCATCTCTCCCTGAATCTGCATCTACTCTACAAATCACATGGGAGCGAGTAAAGTTAAAGCCAATAATCCTCAACAAAATCAAAAGCATGCCAATGTCCACAGAGATGAAGGACCAAAGAGGAGGAAGGTGCAAAGCTGAAAACATGCCTAGAAAAAGAAGTGAGGGCCCACCGATTCCAAGTCTTGATCGTTCTCTTCACGAGCAAGCTTTATCATGTCAATATGCTCAAGCAATTCTTGTTCAATCGAATTAACCTCTTTCATCTTGCCGAGAAGCGAACCATGTTCACGGCTTATCTGCCCTGCATGTACAGGATCATCCCATACGTCCGGCTTCTCCAGCTGTGCCGATAATATCCCCAGTCTAACCTTTAACTTCTTCCACTAATGACCCCCATATAGGAAGAAAAAAGTAGATGACAATTAGGCAAAGATATTTCGAAGAACAGCGTTAGCAGCCACTCCATAGATTATCATAAACCACCATTGATTATTAAAAGGACAACTATGCGTGAATTCGAACATAAATACTCAACAAAAATCTCACGAAATATCATAAACCTGATTACCAACATATGTTCAGATAAACCTAAGATTCATCTACATGTAAGGATGTCCTTTTATTCTAACCAAATTGAAATAAAAGGAATTTCATGGTAAAATCAAGATAAATTATATATCGACTAGGAACAACTCCATTCTAAACCCACGAAAGACAAACAACAGAATTATCAAATGCTTTTGACTGCACTTTGGAGCTTAAAAGGTGGATTACTAGGAACAAATAGATAAAAAGATCGTAAAAGACACACATTTAGATATACAAGCATTACCTGTAACCGCTTCTTGATGAGATGAACGGATTGAGCAATAGAAGAGGCATGACTCTTCCAATCGCTCTCACTCTCGCCGAGTACGGTCCATTGTTTATCAATGATGCCTTCAACGGTGAGGCCATCGGAGGTGGAGGGCCCAACGGCCGCCCGAGAACTGAATAATCGAACAAACTCTGAAGGGACAAACTTCCAGCGAGACCCAGATGGGATCTTTGATCTAACATGCGAAAATAAAGGAAATCCAGCAGTATTTTTCTCAAGAGAATTATACGCAGAAGTGGGATTGGCGTGATTTGGATGTACAGAGGAGAAGAGGAAGGATTGGGATTTGGACTGGGATTGGGAGAGAGATGAGAAGAGGTGGGCGATGAGGGGGAGTCTAAGGGCTGCGTTTTCAGAAAGAATTGAGGATGATCTAGTGCATGATTTTGTCAGTATATAGGATGACATTTTTGGCTTTGCCAATTTGTCTGTGGAGAGACTTCGGTGAGGAAGTTCAAGTCACAAAACCCAGAACAGGGTTTATCGAGAGGTGAAGCAAGGGGTTAGTTGCAATTTTGACATGTAGCGTTGCACTTTTGCAACAAGATTGGAATGAGAAAACATAAATAAGCTCAAACTGAGATAGTATTCGTTTTACTTGAAATCTTTTCTCCGTTCGGGATCTGATAGGTAAACTCCAAGTCGCCCTTGAATTTTTGGGTAAAATTTATCTATGAACAATTTAAACTTACAAATTTTTACTTGCTAAATTATTTTTTTCAATTTTTATCGCAAAAGTCTTCTCCCCTACGAACAAATGTGATGGCACCACTTTTGTATTGTTTTGGGTATTGTGGAGCTCCAGCCCTCAAATCAACAAAATCAAATTCAAGAGTAAAGATCACAACTAACTTGTTTCATTAATGACAATAATGCCCTTCTCCTCCCTACTTCCTTCTATCAGCCTCCGCTGCCCTGCCTTCTTCAAATTCTCCCCAATCGTCCGGTATCTCTCCATGGCGGACGAAACCCACTTCGATTCATCCAAAGCCCACATCGAGAATGACCCCAAACTGGTATCAAATTACCCAGTGCCACTGTCACCTCCTTTGCCATTAATTTCCAAGGACATGGAGCTGCAAAGAGCCATGTCGGCTTCTTCAAAATCGAGCCTCTTCTCTCTCTCCAGAAGTCACGTGCTGTTGGAAGACCAGTGGCTCATCGCCGTCAATAAGCCTCAAGGGGTTTACTGTGAGAATGTTTTGTCTTCTGTCCCGAGTCTACTCAGCGATTCCGTTGACGCAGATGGAGAAGGTGAGATGTGTCTTAATTCTTAAATGCACCACACTATTCTTGTTAACATGACCAATATTACTATCCAGTACTCAATTCTTACCAACAAAGGATATTATTTGTTTTACTCTTTTGGGTCCAGTAAGACTGCCTAAGTTTGACAAGAAGATTGGTGGTTTTGTAAAATCACTAACTTTTAGTCATTTGGTAGTAAGTTTGATCATTTTGATTGTAAACTTTGACTAACTACCAGTAGGAGTCGCAAGCAAATGCATCATAGAATTCTATGATCCTAGACCACGAATCTTTTTACATATGATGGACACAAAACTGAAATGGCAAAAGAAACAAAAGATCTGTTTTTCATTTTTGTGTGTTCTTAGAAGAAACCACTTTGATTGAGAAAAAAATAAAGGCCACAAAGAAAATATGTAAAGTAAGTTCTCACCAGATCTGGTGCAACCTTGATCAGACAATAGTAAATGGAGACTCTTTTCCGGGGAGTTGCAAACTTGGGATACTTGCAGTCTTGTCAGCCAAAACTTTGCAAATAAAATGAAAATTGTGGGTTTTCCTTGCGTTGGAAAGTCGAGTTCTGAACGAAAGTCATTTTGTATATCCACAGCTACTCAAGTAAACCTGCCAGAGCTCCATCTTGCTAATAGACTTGATCGTGACACAAGTGGTGTAATGTTGATCACCAAATCACATAAAGTAGCTGCTAAGCTTGTGAAGGCTTTTACTGACCACAAGGTTAGAAAGACATACATTGCGTTCTGCATTGGTCTAGCTCCAAAATGGGGACGCAAGACCATTAAGTCAGGTCATGGTAGATCAAAATTTGGGGCCTGGCGTGTGTATGCTGCTTCAGATGTGGGTAGGAAACTACCAGGAGGATCTACTGTTAGAGAGATGGAAACTGTTATGGAAGTATTGTTGGTTAATGGGAAAGGGTGCTTTAAAGTATTATCTGAGCTAGAAAGAGATGAAGAGAAAATTACTATAGTGGAAGAGAAATCTGAAATTGATTGCAGTGAAAAGAAGGATGAGATTCTTGTGAGAGCATATCCCCGAAGTGGAAGAACACATCAAATTCGCTTGCATTGCCAGTATCTTGGGATTCCTATAAGAGGAGATGTGAAATATGAGGGTGCCTATAAGTGGAAGGGGAGAGCATATGACTGTCATGAACTTCATGCGGAGAACTTGTCTTTTGAGCATCCTGTTACTGGTCTACCTGTTGTGATCCAGGCACCTCTTCCTTTGTGGGCAAGCCCAAGTGTTGCATCCGTTGGCACTCTAGACGAGGCTGATATCTGTTGATGTAAAGGCTTTTGAAGATATCAGTAACTTGGTAAGATATACATTGATTGTCATAAAGTTCTTAAACGTTTCTCTAATCTTTGCAGACTGTTTGTAATTTATTTTGAAGTTTGTAAGACGCTAACTAAATATAGTTTTCTTAACTATGGATTACTTGTTGGTTAAAGTTATTTTCTAGGTGATTTATACATCATCTGATGCATCGTTTTAGTTTGTAATTTTGTAGTTGATTCTGTTTTTCAGAGACATTTAGCATACATAGAACCAATGATAGTAATATTAGCCTGAAACAAGAAAATATGCCAATAAAATGCTAGCTTTTACTTCAAACTAATCATAAAGCAATGCTTATACATTTTACCTTTTCCTATATATAATATCTTCTTGCAATGTTAAATTAATATCATGATTGAGTTTATATTTTATCAGCAAAAGAATGCGTACCGATGCTTATACATGTTCTCTAGACTAACACATCTCAAGTAAGAAAGGTTGGTGGGAAATGATTCATTTGTTCTATGAATTGCACTAAGTTGCTAATTTTATACTCCGGTTTGGTCAATGTGCTGTATTTTTATTGTCGTAAAAGAGAAATTTTTTACTTCATTTTCTTTCTCTTTTCCATACTCAATGCTGGAAAAAGTCCCATTTCTCCAACCATGATCCTGCCGTCCATGCCACCACATGGAAGGCTGAGATTTCCTTTTATTTTTTAATTTCTCGGTGAAATGTTCAGAACTTTCTGAAAAAAAAATCCTTTGTTTATTCTTCTTCTTCTCCCTGTCTTTGTGTTTCAACCCAGTATCATTGAATCAGTGTCCTTGGTATAAATTTGGATTGTCAATTGAGTCAATGTCCTTGTTTTCCTTTTGGATTTTTAGATGAATAAATTTGAAGATTAGACTTGTACATCCTTAATTTTTCCTCAATGGACACCATTACTCTACCACCATATACCAACCCACCAGCGCTACCTTAGCCACCCTATAACAGCATTACCACTGCCACCATACCACCCACAGCCATCACATCACCACTGCCCCGTGCCCACCCACCACCACAGCACCACCCAACAACACTAATGAACCTGTCGATCAACACCACACCACCGGTCAACACCACGCCACACCACCATACCTATAGATCAGCAGCACCCCACACCACCGTACCCACCAACGGGCACCACTATCCTTGCCACCAGACCCATCCACCAACAGCACCGTACCACCCACACACACCAATTTGCACCGATGCACGCCACCATACGCACCCGTCAATAGCACACCCAACCTTACCCACCCATGAAAACCGCCCCCAATCGCACCCAACCACCAACACCATTGCTACTTCCACAGATCGAGAGAGGGAGGGATGAACAACGACTATTGCCCCGGCCATCTTTAGCACCATGTCCTTTCGTGTTCTGCCGCCGCTTCTGTGATCCAGCTAGATGTTTGTTGGTTTATAGAGAGACTGAGAGATGAGAGAGAGACTTACTTTGTTTTGTTTTCCAGAGACTGAAATAAGAAAGAGAGATCGAATAAAGAGGGCATAGTTAGAAAATTTACTAACCGCTTCTCTTTCAAGTGGTTAGGCAAAAAATTAAAGAAAAAGTTGATTGCAGCCGTGGAAGTGGTGGCGTAGACGGCTGGATCATAGCTAGAGAAATGGGGTTTTTTCCAGCACTGGGCATGGATCAATCCCCTTATATATATTTATATAAACGGGAGCTGATAAAATGATAGCGCTTGCAACTTAGCTAAGTTGCAGCGGTGATCTGACCCTCCATGTTGTCGACGTGGGCGGCCCAGATCCCCTTTGTGTTTTAAGTGAACTTCTTTGTCGCTATTATGGGGTAGACTATGATATACCGTCCGTGGATGTCTGTCCCATAATGGGGTGGATGTCCGTCCCATAATGGGCAGACAATGGGAATTTTTTTTAAAAAAAAAGGGTGATTTGGTCGGTCCATCCGCGATGGATGGATGGCCAGCTTGCTATGTGTGTGTGTGTGTGTAGTGGCCCATATGCTTGGTTAGGCTGCACAATTATTATAGTCACATAATTAATGGTTGAGGAAGAAGAAAGGGAGCATGAAAAAATAAAAATGTTATGTGAGTGCTAGTATTGTTTTGAACTGATATTTTCCCCTGGTAGGGATACGAGTAGCCTAGGTCAAATGATGTGAAAAAAATGTATCTCTGTTTCCCCAAAGTAGGACATTCTTAATGACCCAACTTGGAGTCTCATTCCTTCAGGGTTTGCAGGGAAACACTGTTATGCCTCAAGCCTGGTCTCTCTTGTTCTTAGCTGTAGCTTATTGAAAGCAAGCTTCTCGATCAAAATAAATGGCCAGACATCTTCAAGACCTTAACTGAGTGTTTTGCTTTGAGTGAGCAAAGAAGAATGACACAAAGAGAAGAATAATACTTTATATTCTCTTCAACCGAGTGCACAATAACATCAATTGTTCATACTTGCATTGCTGTTCGAGTTTGAACCGAGGTGAGGATTGCTCTTAGCTTCCAGGACTTCATGGAATGCTTAACAGTGGGGAGGCCATTAAGTGGCGATAGCTTCTACGACTTCATGGAATACTTAACAGTAGGGAGGCCATTAAGTGGCAATAGCTTCTATGCTACACAGAATATTCTCTGCTTTCCCTTCCAGATTGTCATGCCCACTTTACTCCTTTAGTTTTGAATACGTTTGTCGTCCCTCGTCCAGGCATTCTATTTGATAGCTTTCTTAAATGAAGTTATGCTTGAGTTTGGTCTTAGTGAATTTCTGTGAAACGAGGGATCTAGGAGATTATTGATAATTTGAGGGGCGTCATAAGGTACAAAAGAAAAATGAAAAAGAGGTTTCAAATGTTTCACTGGCCAAAAGCAGGAAAATGGGAGATCTTCAGTAGGGATAACATGCAGAAGGTCTGTAAGTATGTAGTTGTGCATTGTGCATACCAGTTGATGTGGTTGAATTTGATCACACTTTCTGGTCTCATCACCAACTGGGTTTACTTAATGGCTAATCACATTGCTAGTGTACCAGACCACACTGTTTGGTGGACCAAAATTTAGCTCGACTCTGAGTTCGTTCGAGTTGCTTGTAATAGTTTCATTCTTCTTTGGCTGCATGATGGTTTTGGATTTCTAGAGGGTAGATATGCTGGTTAAGTCCATACGGCTACTCTCAAGGAAAAGATACATGACTGAACCGGAATGTGCCTAATGGGGAAGTGCAACTGGTGACTGAGATGGGTGCTGCATTTTGTAAAAGGAGAAAATGGACCCTGATTGTAACTTGGAAGAGATGCTGTTGCTGCTAGCATGGTTTATCACAGATTGCAGATTGGAGCTGAGCGGTTAAACAATTGCTGCAAGAGTAATTATTCGTACTTTTGGAAGGCGCCTACTGGCCATTATCTTACACCTTGTAGACCATCAGAAAATCTCAGCGCAGGTACTAAATGGCATCTTAAACGAGTAAGCAGTGAATAAAATTGAAGCCTATCCCTAATCCCCCACCCCCATTTTAACCCCCTTCCCTTTTAGTTGCCTTTAGCTATCGTGTTCAAGTAGCTACCTGTTCTCACAGGTGTTTTGGTGAACGAAATTCTTCCTTGCTACAACAGAAAAGAGAGAGGCATGGGCGACCTTTTTTTTCTTTGTTGCTAGTAAGGTGCGTTGAAGCCCGTACTTTAAGCCATGCTACTAAGTTGTAATAAAATAGCAGGGAATCATAGTAATGCTGAAAATATGGTTTAGTTTGCTCTTTAGTCTGTAGGCTATTCTAACTTCCACTCAACAATTTTTTTCTTCTTCCGCCCAGACGGATAGAATTCTTTATCCCAATTATTCCACACCCATGTAATTCGGACTTGTGGTATAAAAGCATACAAAAAATATTGCATGGTCAAGGATTAAGTGTTCCGACCATCTAGGACCGTTTGATATTTTATTCCCTGCCTTCCTTAGTCTCTCCTTCTGTCGCATCAGCTCCTGGATCTAACAATCCTATATATGATCGTGACTAATAATCCAAGTCCATATAATATTTACTCCTTGTGGTCTCCACTCAACTTATTTGTTTAAGTTGTAAACTTGACATCTGCATTATTGTCCATGTAAGGATACCAGGGGTAAAACTGGGCTGGGGTGACTGGCACACCCCAAGCCCAAAAGCTTCATATTTGAAATTTCATAGTAGTTTAGCAGTTTAGCGTGTTAAAGGGAAGGATCTGGATCCCCTGCATTAACCCATGGTTATAGAAGGGATGCTGTGATGGATGGTGTGAGAGTGGGAAGAGAGAGAGAGAGGGAGAGGGACACCACCCATTAGAGCAACATGGTTACAGCAGGGGATCCAGATCCTAAAGGGAAAGAACATCAGACTAATAAATAAAGAAAGGCAACGACTCGTAAGTGGAATCGATTTAAGTTGAAGACTCGGTAAAGTTGTTGTCTCGTATAGTCCAAACAGGCAATTAATTTAAAGTCATTTGAACTTTGTGGTTAAGTTTAAACCCTTTTTATTGAATTGATGACATAAATTAGTACTTGTCAAAACCATGATAGCGCATTTGGTGAAGCTTCATACTACCGAAGTTTTAAGAGGGATGGTAAAAAATGTGCTCTTCTTTTCAATGAATTTTAGGTTCTCTTTGCTACGGTAAAGTATGACAGCTCTTAGCCTGATGATCTGGCATAGCATGACACCTAGCATTAAGGAAAACACATACAAAGTTGACTGTGGAACACCACTCTCTACCTCCTAACGTTTTTTCCAGATGAAAAAAAGAAAAAGTGGACCGTAACAAGTTTAGTTAGTACTAGTTTCTTGCTCCTTTATTTTTTTGGGTTTATGCAGAAACTTATTAACTGAACGCTTGATTCAATCTCTCTATCTTAAAAGTCTGAAGTGTTTAGACATCTTTTTATGTTTGTAAACATTTTCATCCCCAAAATACCCACAAGTAATATCACTTAAGACCAACTACCCGCCAGTTTTAAAAAACAGAGGAACAACCTGCCACCCGCTCGACGCACCTCCAAGAGACGCCATGGTTGCAAAAGAAACGGTCCTTCTCTTTCGCCAAGCTCTCTCCCTCTCCACGCACACTCCGGCGTTGCCTCTACAAGTATTCCTGCTTTCTGCAGTTCAAACTTCTTCATACAACACTTCATCTACAGGTCAGTTATTGCATTAACAGAATCGCGTTTCATGAATCAAGAACGGGAACACTCTACTCTCAGTTTTTATTATCCTGTGTTATACATTCTGCTCTTCAATGTTGACTATCTATCATGCATCCGATCACTCTATGCACATGAGATTGCATCATCTACCACTACCGCCATGCGGTCGATCAGCACAGCATATGATCTTATATTACATGATTTACACCTACTTCAAAATGGGTAATTAAGCTGTGAAAAGATACATTCTGCTTTCGCTTAGCATCTCCACTTCTTATTTACATGTCTCATACATGTCTTCCCTCCATTAGTTCTTAGTAAAAGGGCTTCATGCTTTCGTCCCCTTTTACCATTGCATGCAAGGTGTTTGAAGATATGCAAAGTGCCCTATTGTCTTACTCAATTATATAGGAAAAAGCAGATTTAGGAATCATTAGGAAAATTTCATGAGCTCAAAAAAGGGTGTTGCTTCCAATTGTGCCTTGGGTGGTTCATTGTACACTGAGTATAGGTGAACTTGTTTAGATGACTAAAGTACACTGGGAATTTCCTGGATTAACTTATATGGGCTCAATTTTATGTGCCCATTAAAATGTTGGTATTTGTACTTGCACCAAGTCGCTTGCGAGCCTCTCTTCGATCATCTTCAAAACTGCTCATGGAATTCAAATGAGAGTAAAGACAAGTGTTTGGAACTCATTTTAGACTAATTGAGAATAAATACAGGTGTTCAACAGGTAAATCCAAGCACGGGAAAATGGAATGCTTGGGGAATAGTACCAATCAGGATGATATGTAAATGTAAACACACTACAAGCTGAGAACATAAATTACCTGTGACCATATACTCAGGTGCTGCACAACCATAGGTACCCATGACCCTGGTAGATACATGGCTTTTCCCATCTGCTGGCCCATCCCTGGCCAACCCAAAATCAGAAAGCTATGCACTATAGTTTTGGTAGTAAAAGGGTGAAAGTTGTAAGGAAACTACTCCTGCAAAAAATAATTCTGGGGAGCCATAACTTTATGTGTTCTACATATAAATGTTCGACAGGCAGAATCAATCAAGAGCCATAACTTTTTTTCTGTTGCACAATTTCTCAATTGCTCTATTAAACTATTTCTATATTTTAATTATTTCTAATTTTGTTCTATTTCTGTTTGATTTTATTAGGTACTTCCAAGAAGGCTGCTCCTAATATGAGTTACAGTATAGAAAGCAAGTTTTTTAAACTTTAGGTAAGCTTATGAACATATCTCTTGATAGATACTACAATGCATGGGTTCAATACTCCTTCCTTCAAATGCTTTTGTGCCTTCAATTCTCTTAATCACTGAGCTAGCACAGCTATTACTTTCGTACGCATCATAGAGAAATTTTACATAATTTGTCCCCAATGATTGTTTTCGAGTGTCCAGGATTGAATAAAAATATCTTAGCATTGAATTTAACTCAAATTGCAATTGCAGAGCAAATAAGTATTGTTTGACAGCTAAAATAGGGCCAAAATGATGAGAACAGTCAATGTTTACACATTTAAGTACTGTTCTAGGAATTTGCATCAAGTTGAAGTGGAAAAAAGCATGAAATACAGGGTGTACTTCTCAAGAGTGAGGGCTTACTTTAGAATTTAATATGGAATGCTTAATTGAAGAAATTAGTTGGTCGACCATAATCTGTGTGAGTGGGAGCATGTGTGTGTTTTCCCATTTTGTTGGGAAGCGGGAGATTGTTCCCTACAGTCGACACTCTACATAAGTAACTTAATGTACTCAATACAATATAAACATAAAGTAGTTTGCTAAGAGCTACTCTGTAATAATCATAAGAGTTACTAAAAGAGTAGCTCTTTAAAGTGGGTCATAATAGGTAAATGCAGAAATTAAAATTTTGCTTTGGCAAATGATGGAGAATGGAATCAGTTGGTTCCAATTTTATATGCTCTACGTCATCGATTCTAGATGCAGGAGGTGTTCCAAAATCTAAAGGAAGTAACTCTCTCGACATATTGGGTACTTCTAACATGTATATATAAACGGCTTTTTGGGACTCTAAGTTATTAAGTATCCATATAAAAGGGAGCATTTCTAGGAAATTAGAATGCTTTGAACACTGTTCACCAGCTCAGTTGGCTCTGATTGAATATCTTAAAATCAGAACTTTGAAACTATGGTTTCTTTAATGAGATTTTGCTTAAACATAAATTATACGCTGAATCAAGGAGAACCCATGAGCAAGCAGAAATTTTTTCTGGAAAAGTTGAGGCAAGAATCACCAATAAGCCTCAACTTTTATTACTTTAGTTAGGTTCTAGGTAACTACAACCAAGCAAACTTTTGACACAAACAAGTGAAAACTGATATTTTTTGACACTGAGCAAAACTTCTTGAAGCTCCATAAAACTGAGCAAAACCAGAAACAGATAGCTTCAGATTCCAAGTCACAGTTCCTCATAGGTCATTGCACCAGTACATCAAC
The DNA here is from genome assembly GCA_033070095.1 of Escallonia herrerae. Classification (NCBI taxonomy): domain Eukaryota; kingdom Viridiplantae; phylum Streptophyta; class Magnoliopsida; order Escalloniales; family Escalloniaceae; genus Escallonia; species Escallonia herrerae. The sequence continues at coordinate 545,264 of JAVXUP010000314.1, forward strand.
ATGTCAATCATAATTCATGCAGAAGACAAAAACCATGAACAAGTATGAACAACTTTCAGTTACCTCTGTGACCATGCTGTGGAATGGAAGCCTCCACAAGAAAGAAATGTGTGGTGATGACTATTATACTAATGATGATGAGTTTATGATACAAACAAAAGGATGACTATTCAGGCATCAAAATTGGTGCCTGACCATTTAATCTTCAGTTCACCATAATTGTGTGGTGATGACTATTATACTAAGACCAGAGAAGAAATGGGTGTCTCCAAATTCCTCCTTAAACAATTGGGTCTGAGACTTTGAATTTTCCTTGGGCCCCATGGTAGGAGACTAACCATTTAATCTTCAGTTCACCATGTCTGTGTTAGATGTACATTCCCTCTCCCTAACCTACCCTTTTTTCTACTTTGTTAACTGTTACCACCAAACTTAAAACTACCTATTCTGCTACTTCCCATTTTCTCTCATCAGATTCACATCTCACAATTTTTAGCGTAATGTTGTAGATAACCAAAATACGCGCACAAAAAGTTTATCAACTAATGTAGTGTAAAAGCGATAAAATAAGTAAACAATCCAGTAATTTACATTTATAGCTGTGTCACGTGAATTATTGCAAAGTTCTAATGAATTCGTTTGCGTTAGCAAATCAATTTTCCATCTTATTTTTGGGTCCCAGATTTTATTTTATTTTTGTCTTTTTTTTGAAGGTTGATAGTTAGATCAGAACAGACAGTGGCCTAGAATGGGAATGGTCCCTAGGATGGGAAGATGATGATCAATGAGCCATTAATGAAACTTCATATAAGTAATGAACTAGGAGTCCATGTGATTATATGGCAAATTCATTACTCCTACCTTACTGGTTTAATAATGATTATTAAACCTGCAAGTGAAGGTAACATGATGATAACTCCCTCATAACTCCAAAACGGGGGAATTGCTGATAAAGCCCATTCTTCATAGCAATCACTTGGCAGTAGGCCAAGTGATTTGCAGCAAGAGTGTCAGATTAAGCCTAATGCGGCCTGAGTTAGATGGTATGCCTCATGAGTATCTTTCCTTGGGACGTGTTGTAGGATGAAACCATCGGATTCATCACCTAGACGAAAGGCAGTGGTCTGATGTGGACATAAACCTCAATGCTAGCACTTTGACCTGCCAGCTATATGACGGATCATTGGTTCTGAGACTATAAGGACATGATTAATTATCCTAACTTTCATGCTAACAACACTTCTAGGCCTATGATTAGAGCTTCATAGTCAGCAGGCTTATTGGTGCACAGGAAACTCAATACGAAAGACAACATTTTTGGCAACTTTCATTCTAACAACATTTCTAGGCCTATGACTAGAGCTTCATAGGCAGCAGGGTTATTGGTGCAGAGGAAACTCAATAGGAAAGACAACATTTTTTTCCTATCGTTTGAGAAATCCAAACAACCCCCACTTCAGCTGAGTTGTTGGTTTTAGATCCATGAGAATAAAGTTCCCAAGGAGGTAGAGAAATGTTGGACACATTCAGGGCATTAAGGCCAATGTTATGTTCTATAAGATTAGGTGATCAGCCAAAAAATCATCTATGGCTTGGCCCTCGACAGCCCATTTTTTGGATATAATAAAAAGATAACTCCGTCAGAGCCAATGCCCATTGATCAATACTACCACAGATGAACGGTCTAGAGAGCGTCTATTTGATCGGGTTAGTTTGGCTGATAATGTTGATAATACTATGAAGCATGTATGCTCTCAATATCTGGGAAAAAAGGAAAATAGCTAAGCATTATTCCTCAATGGCTATATACCTTTGCTAAACAGATGTTAAGAACCTACTGAAAAATAAATAGCTTGCTCAAAACCAACTTCATTGTCTTGAGCTAACAAACTTCCAAAGGAGCTATTTCCAGCAGAGAATTTTAATATCTCTACTCTGTAACATCCATTTCCTGAGATTAGACATTAAGTGTTTTGGTGGAGATGGTTATACTTTTGCTATATTTTGCTGAACTCAATCAGTAAGAGTCAAAAGAGAGAGCACTTCAAGAAACAATAGTATATGAACGATACGTAAAGAAATATAGTGATGTAGTAAGAAAGTAGAAACCATTGACTTGCTCTTATGGTGAAGCAGAATTAAGCCATTTACTACTTTTAACAGTATTCTATGTAATATACGCACAAAAGCACTTCTGAGTTTCCTTAGAGATAGATTTTTAAGTGTTAAGAGATTGAAGAGCCAGTGAGGATTTGAGTATCAGTCAAATTGTGTGTGCTTATCATATCAGAACCAAGTTAATTGTATTCGCATACCACAGATTGTGGCCCTGAAAATTGACTGCTACCTTAAAAGATACTAAAGGCATACATATTAGGCCATAGAACGTTTTCACACTGGTAGCTTGATGCAATTCTTATTTCATGGTGCTTTTTCGGAGAACATATGGCCATTGATATAGGCTCCCTAACATTAAAACTTTAATTATATTTGTCTTGTTATCTTTTCCAAGGTTTGAAATCACATTGTTATTTTCCACTCTCCAGTAATCTGGAAAATCTCTAAGACACTACTGAACAAAATATTTGTACAGGGTTACTTTGTAATTGCTATATGCTATGTTCATTTACGGAGCCTTATCTTGACTAATGAATCAATAGGGTCTTTATATAAGTCCAACTCTTGATAATAAAATGTTTATCGCTCATTTATATGGAATCTTCATAATTTGATGCATCAATTTCAATGTTGGCTTGAGGCTCCTTTACATCGTACCTTTTTCCTTGGTTTATGATTTCTAATAGATGGTTCTTTTCTTTTTCCTTCTCTATTGCAGATAGACTTGGAGGGCATCTTAACAAATTCAAACGAAGTGTCAGAATATTCTTCTTCCATATTTTGGTCTATCTGTGTGTTTCAAGTGCAGCTACAACATTCAAATCGTTGATTAAGCAAATCAAAGCTACATACGAGTTTCAAGTTGTATCCTAGTATAATTGGATTTAAAACACTACCAATCGTTTGTTCCTTTTATTTTGAATCTACAAGTTGTACCTGATTGTTAGAAATATTGGAATCTAGTTTTTAGAGCACATTTAACAACAAAGTTTATTGCCGCTTATTCTATCCACTAATTGTATCGGCCAAAAAACTTTGTTGAAGGAGAGGATTCGTTGGAGAAAAAGATAGTACAATTTTTTACCTTACAAAGCAGAGGCGGAGATTTTACCATCAACACTGTTGAATGTGTCCCAAATTATAATGTCTAAAAATTATAATAAGTTAATCACCTCAAGCATTAAGGCATTGCTTTTTTTTTTTCCAGTGTTTTTTAACTTCTTAGAACTCTTTTTAAACTTAACATCAATCAATTGTCAAATGCAATAAACAAATTTTATTATCATTTCCAAATTGTAAGCGGTCTTCAAAAATATATTTTCTCGATTCTTTTTGACAATCCTATTAATATGTTCATCCGAACTTGTCTACTGGGCTGCACGCTTGTATAGGTCTTACGTGCCGAGTTACATTAATTGCCTGATCAAGGCTCACCACACAGGCCGAACTTTGAGTACGACTGATGAGCATTCATGTTTATCATTTACCTATAAGATATATAAGTATGTCAATATGAGATTTTTATTCTATTGGTTAATGGTTGATGCTTAATGTTTATTTGGTTAATATTAATAAATCAACATTAATAAAAAAATATAATAATAAAATGTACAACAAATGGAACTTTTGTTAACTAAATAAATATAAATATAAACATTATCTGGCAACAGTATCTAAAGCATATTCAGGAACAGAAGTTGAAGACCGTTGAAGCATATTCAAAGGTCACGCCTATTCTGTATCAGACAACCGCGACAATGGTGACCGAAGAATTCAAATTGGCAACCCCCAAAATCATGTCCCCCGAACTCAAACTCCATAAATATGAACTGTATATCGGTCATCAACTCCTTCAACCGTCTCCAGAAACTGTCAATCGCGTGCTAAGAGCTTTTGATATTTCTTCTAGTTCTTCACTAACAATGATGATAATCATTGTTACCGTCTTCTTGCATATTTCACGACTGTCATCTACGATCTTGTGAGTGGTAAGTAATATAGTACCCCGCCTGTTTGTATGTATGCCTTAAAGAATAGCCCTTTCAAGGATATGTTTGGACCATTGGCTGCGTCAGCATCTTAGTCCTATTTATGGATTTAGAGTTTATAAAATTACAGTGAACCCTTTGGTCTTAGCTTTATCCAGGAAATTCAGATCTATATTTGATTTTTTGACATTTCTAATAAGTACATTAGATATTTCATGGTGCATGGTCTACGTGGATAGCATGGTAAACGAGAGTATTTTACCCTAGCATGCTTAAGCTGTATTATGAATTTGCACATGCAATCTTTGAGGACATTCTTCTGATACACATATAAACATTGCATTGTCCTGCATATGCTTCCTAATTTATGGAAATGCAAAAACAACATTATGTAGATCATGCTATATACATTATGAGCAGATTGGTTAATTGAAAACTGCTTTTGAGTCAAGCCATCTTCCAAATGCCTATATTCATTTCCTAGAGTTGATTTTGTAGGTATTCAATTTACGCAAACAGAGGTGACAATGGCAAGGAAAAGAAAGCTTCCTACCGTTGTATCGTCAGACGATGAGCAAGCCACATTATCTACTTTTGAAGATTATTACCCCAGTTCATCTAAGGCAATAGACCCAGTTGGAATGCAGGGTACATATAGTAGAAATGTAGTCTAAGAAACAACAAGTATTCACGCTTACTTACATATCTTACCTGAAATAGAGTTATATGTACACTAACACACCTTTCAAATCTAGACAAAGCTCGTGCAGGTAATAAACAATCACGAAAGCGCAGGCCTAGGATGAGTTATGCCGAAGTATAAGCCGGTGATGTACAAGAATGCAAGGAAAATTCGATTTCGCTCAAATTCGAGGACACACGAGATACAATCAAAGAAACTCTACCTCCGACCACATCAGGTGAAGTAAAAAAACTATCACAAGCTATTGTGCTAACATGCCATGGTATGCATAGATTCCCATGGAAAAAGTATAAACTTTCAGCCAAATTGATTCTTACATGCCATGTTCTTGTGACACCTTTTTATCCATAGAGAGTCCTTATGATGCATCAAATGTCATAGATGTTTGCATATTGTTCCTTTATTCCATTATCGTATTCTTTGAATCCCCAAACCACCTTCTTATTTGGAAGACGTAGGTCTTTCCAGACCACCATGACCTTTGTACATTTCACATCTCACGCATGCCATACAAGAGCTCTTACCTCTGATATAATTTTTCCAACAATTAATTTAGGCAAGATAGGTATCATATACCAGTAAACCTGCATACTAAGAAACACATATATTGCCAATTGCCCTATGGATATCTTGCTAATCAACCTTTCAATGAAAACTTGGCAATCATAAACAAAGCAATAAGTACCACCACCTTGTCGAGTGGAACTCCAAAGTAGTAATTTGGAGTTTGCCAAGAGATATGCCAATAGTATTAGAGAGACTCACTGCGTTTTGCTCATCCACCCCTGCCAGATACATTGAACTCTTACTTAAATTGGGAGCCAAGCTTCATAGGATTTCAAGTTCAGCAAGGGCATCCTTATACTGTATTAAACTGGAATTATCAGCTTGAGCCAATAAAAACTGATCATTTGCAAAACAAAGATGGCTAATCTGCAAGTCCTTGCACATTGGATGAAAAATGAATTGAGCTTGAGCAGCATATTGATCTATAAGACCAGAACAGGCCTCCATAACCAGTAGAATCTGCAGTTTTAAACATTGCATTGCCCACTATCTGTAGGAAATCCCAGCCCCCTGAATCATATATCTTCTGAAGCTCTATTTTCATTACAAATCTGGAAGTACCACTGTCTTTGTGGTAGTTTTTCACCAATTCCTAAATTAGAGGCATAAAGCAATACGTCAATATGATTAGCATGGGCAGGGGCAAGACTAGGACTCTTTGTAGTTTGTCGATATATCACATTTTTCTGATACACATATGAACATTTCATTTTCCTGCATGTGATTCCTAATTTAACTTACTTTCTTGTAACAACTTTATGGATATGCAATAACATCATTATGTATATCCTACTTTATACATTATGAGCAAATTGGTTACTTGAAAACTGCTTTCGAATCAAGTCATCTGCAAAATACCTCTATATTCATTTCCTAGACTTGCTTTTGTAGGTATTCAATTTACGCAAGAAGAGGTGACAATGGCAAGGAAAAGAAAGCTTTCTACCGTTGTATCCTCAGACGATGAGCAGCTATCTGAGCAGGCAACAATCTCTACTTTTGAAGATCACCACCCCAGTTCATCTAAAGCAACAGACCTAGCTGGAATGCAGGGTACGTAAAGTAAAAACGTAGTCTAAGAAAAAACAAGTAGTCACGCACACTTACATATCTTACTTGAAATCGAGTTATATGTACACTAACATGCCTTTTGAATCTAGACAAAGCTTGTACAGGTGATAAACAATCACGAAAGCATGGGCCGAGGAAGAGTTATGCCAAAATACAAGCCGGTGATGTATAAGAATGCAAGGAAAAGTCAGTTTTGCTCAAAGTCGATGACACACAAGATACAATCAAAGAGACCCTACCCCTGACCATATCAGAAGTCGGATCTTCAAGTCATGCACCTAATCATCTCGAAGGTGACTATAAAGCATTATCCTACAAATTATGCTAGCCATTAATTTTTCAAACGCAACATTTATATGTATTCTATCTTAGTAGTTTTTAACATATCAACCTCTTGCTTAAGTATCCGATAGGAAAAATGTCTTAAGTAATTCTATCTTTATCGTTTTCACTTACATATTTATGTTGTTACTAAACTGTATGTACAAATATCAAAGTAGATTCTCCAACTCAATCATACGTGCTAATAGATCAACTTCAAGCATATGATAGAGACTGGGTAGTAAAGTTAGAGTACTGCGAAGGGGTAATCTGGAGCCCTATTGCAACTCGAAGGGATCTGGGCACACATGGAAAATCATATTCATGGACAAAGAGGTACACTAATCTTAAAATTTTCTGTAATTAATCATTTTTTTCATTCTGTATTTATGCTCGATAATGTATCACATTGCTTTGTAATGACAGGGTACAAAAATACAAGCTATCGTATTCAATGATGTTGCAGATATCTTACAACAATCTCTTCAAAAGGATAAAATGTATCTGATTTCCACCTGACTCGTCAAACCAGTGTACCCACAATTTGACAGTGCACACAAAAGGTTTGAACTAACATTTTCTTCCGATACTCAAGTGAAGGAGCTTGAGACAAACATAGATATATCTCAACTTCGATTGCAATTTGTCTCATTCAACGATCTAAAGCACCATATTGAACACAATGATATCATTGGTATGTTAGAGGAGATCTTGTACAAATTATGTAACAGC